>OY754979.1:33471777-33949277 GCA_963576475.1 Molanna angustata
AAAAACCGATGCAAACATTTTGAAGGCGTTCAAATTAGTTGATGTTTCTCAACAGATTTTTAATTATCTCAATAGAGACGAAGTTGGAATATTTATTGTAGGGGAACCGGGAAATCAAGGCACCTACAGGGCTTACGACCTGTCATCGGCTGGTTTACGTGATCACTTTATGCGCTTGCGCAACGTTCACCAATTATGCCTTTTTAATGAGATCCCTATCAATTCAATTTTGAAAGTTCTATATATTGTAATACTGAAATTCTTTTCGCTTGAAAATAAGGAATTTTTACTACAGCCATCTATGGGTGAAATTATGAACGACAATCTTATTATTTTTATTTATTTTGTTGTAACGCCATCTATTGAGAGAATTGGTTTTTTGTAAATAATGAAATTAATCTCTCAATAGATGGCGTTACAACAAAATAAATAAAAATAATAAGATTGTCGTTCATAATTTCACCCATAGATGGCTGTAGTAAAAATTCCTTATTTTCAAGCGAAAAGAATTTCTGTATTACAATATATAGAACTTTCAAAATTGAATTGATAGGGATCTCATTAAAAAGGCATAATTGGTGAACGTTGCGCAAGCGCATAAAGTGATCACGTATACCAGCCGATGACAGGTCGTAAGCCCTGTAGGTGCCTTGATTTCCCGGTTCTCCTACAATAAATATTCCAACTTCGTCTCTATTGAGATAATTAAAAATCTGTTAAAAAATATCTTTGACTCCCGACAGGGAAAAAATCCAATGTTTGCGCATATGCAATAATAAAAAAAAAAAAAAAATATTTGATGTTTCTCTTATACTTATGTCAATATTTATTTATAGGTTTGTTAACATTATCAGTGTTAATTATAAAATTTCCTTTAATTACTTAAGTCTTATTCCATATTCAAACCTTATTTATAAAATTGTTTGAACCGCAGTTCAATTGAACTGGATTTTGAGCTCTATTTCATACGACAGCGCCGAATTTGGTATTGTTAAGTTGGTTTTCATGATTACAGAACAACATGCGCGGCACTGAGCACCACGT
Organism: Molanna angustata; assembly: GCA_963576475.1. Taxonomy (NCBI): domain Eukaryota; kingdom Metazoa; phylum Arthropoda; class Insecta; order Trichoptera; family Molannidae; genus Molanna; species Molanna angustata. The sequence goes on from OY754979.1 coordinate 33,472,822, forward strand.
GATAGTTTTTGCATGCTATCGCATGTTTTGACATTCGATATTCTTGCTTGAATTCAACGTAAATCAAAAATTCTAATGGATTAAATTGCTTTGGATGTATTCTTCTCAAATCATAATGTATGACGTATGGCATATTATAATTTGTGTCCTCTAGGTCTGTCCGATAGAATTCATATTGATATCAGATACATTAGTTTTGCTAATTCGTTTTCCATATATACATCTGTTGATTTATTTTCTGTGATTTTTTCCGTCAAAAAATTCAAAATGCTCTCACAGTCTGGAAATCTGACATGTTTTAAATTTCAAAATAGCTCGTCACATAAATGCATTCAGAGATTGTCAAGCCTTCGAGAAATAAAAAAAATAGTTCACGTTAAGTTTGATTAGGGCGGGGCGCCTCCATTTCATCGTTGTCAATATTTATAGGTACTTGTCTTGAATCCGGCTCTGAATTAACAATATTAATAAAAATCGTATTATTTTATTTTTTACGCAGCATTTCGTGGGTAAATTCATTTATTATTAAAAGTAATTACCTTAAAGTAGGTTTAATTACAATCAAGAAGTGTGCCATGTTGATTGAATTAAGCCGTATAAGGATGTTGCAAAGTTATATTTGGCCATATTTTGTTTATTCGAATAATAAAGATAAATAAATTGTGGCCATACGAAGGTTCTGGTCCTCTATAAAAATTCTGATTGGGCAATTTAAAAACATACATATTGATAGAAATTTAAAATTGAAAAAACACAAAAAAAATTCAAGACCTTTTGGTCTTGGCAAGTTAAATGTCAAATCGCAATTTACAAAACAGTGTTTCCAGCATAGAAAAGCAATAATTGTGCGAGAGATAATTAAAAATAAATATCGCGCCTGCTGGGAAGCGAACCCATGACGTTAGCACAAAATTAAAATTAGGTACTAATTATCACTACTCTGCGGCAGTCGATTAGTTTACAAAAAAATAATACACCTATACATATATACTATCATGCCATGTCCCTCACGGGGTAGGCAGAGAGAACCGAACGCCACGTTTTTCTATCTTGACAAACATTAATCTCATCGTCAACATTCATGCATTGTCTGTTGTTCACATAGTCGTGCCATCGTTTCCTTGGGCGACCCCGACATCTAATACCGTTCCTGCCGCTTTGTACATTTTCTTCGTCAGGCGTTCTTCAACCATTCTTCCAAAGTGGTCAAACCATCTCAACTTTTATTCTTTTAATTACATCTTTTTTCATATTGCATTATTTCCTTGTGTCCTCATTCCGTACCCTGTCATACATCGTTTTATTACAAATTTTTCTTAGCGATGTCATTTCAACTGACTTCTGCCATGACCAGGTTTCACTTGCATACGTCAAGGTTATCACTACGATTGCTTTATTTATTGTTTGAAATAAATTAATTTAATAAAAATCTAATTAATGAATAACAAACGTAATATGTATTAATTTTGTGTGGAGTTTCGCTGAAAACTGTTCCTAAAGAGGACATATAACACTAAATATAGTGACAGAAAACATGATATATTAAAACCGCCTAATGCACTATGAAGTTACGTGTTAGTAAGGGTAACCATCGCGTGCATTAAAAAAGGTTTATACGTGATTTAAATTATCGGAAACCCAAAATGTTTTGATTTTTTGGATTTTAAGAACAAACCTTACTTGAAATGAAAAAACTTTATCGGTCATTCCCTTTGATTTTATGCATTCTTTGAGCATGTAAAAGATTTATTTCTCTACGACACATATTTATGGAGTAATTTAAAATAAATTATGTAAAAATTAATTACACCAACATAGTTAACTAGTCTTTTTCTATGGCTCAGAAATAAAAATCGCGACAGAGATTGGATTTATGGCAAGTTATGGCGGACATTGGGATTTGGTTGATCTGTTTTGTGTGAGCCTATATATTTGTTGAGGTAGGTTATGATTGTGAGTACAAAAAGTTGAATTTATGTACATATTTATTGTGGAACGGGAACAATAACCTGGTTCATAATTGAATATAATTGTCAATAAAAATTGTAAACTGCTAGCCCTAGAACAAGATTTCTTAGTTGGGCAGCAGTTATCTACTTATTGTTGTCATTATTATATATGGTGTGATAAAAGGTAAATAAATAAATAATAAAAAAGGATATTTTTATTATTCTTTTTAATGGAATTCAGACTGAATTTTGAAATTGTGTGACGAATATTCACTAGAGAAAAATTGCAAACACTTTTCTAGAAACACATTGTTTGACATAATTTGATGAATTTGATTTGAAAGTGGGGTATTTAGGTTTATATGGCTCCTTGACATTGTATGATCTTTTCGAATGAATGGCGTTGTATCTCGTCATCAGAGAGTCATATGATAGAGAATCAATGGACGATATTTACTAGACCAGACTAGACAAGATTATTAATAAAAAAATGTCGATGACGATAAGATGAAAGAGTCAAGTCGATGCTGTATTGTTTTCAAAAGACAATGGACACTGAAGGCCGATGTTGGCCATTGTTTTAGAGAACAGCTGATGTCTCCATTCTAGTTCCGACACTGGCACAAATGTCAATAATTGAAACCACGTGAGCTCAGATTCAACAACATGTATGGAAGATACTTTCGAAATCACGACGAATTGTGCCAAAATCTTTTAATTATTAAGTTTTTTTTTACGATTTAACAATATTTCACATTTAAACGAGTGGCTTTTGGCCAACGCTAAACTACTGCAGATGGGTCGATGGAAGAGCGGTTAGCGCGCTGGGCTAATAATTCAGTGGTCGCGAGTTCGAATCCTGCCTCGACCGATTTCGTTCACCTATAGCACAAGCATTTATTTGCTTATTTTAGGGAACGTAGGAAGATGTATATGTACTTGTTTAACAAGGACATATTCATTTTTTTATTATAAAAAAAAGTCATTCTATAAATTATTCAAATTTTGTATGGAAAATATTCAGCATTTTCATTAAATGGGTTTGATAAATTATTTTTTATTTAAATATTTCATTATGAAAACTTGACAACTCTTCAATGCCATTTTATGGAAGTGATGTGCCTTTTTATCAATTTGAAAATGGAATTTTTAAATTTTAAATTTCCTGAGCATGGTGTCACTTTGAAATATTTGACAGTTAAAAAAATTGAGAAGCACTATTCAGATAGCCTTCAAAATCTAATGGGGTCTAAGCTAGTATTAGATATAGGTACATATTTGCAAAATTTGAAAAGAATCGAATGAGTAGGTACTGTAGTCTATAATCGATAAAGTAAAATAAACACGCCGTACATAGCACCCAGCATACAGCACATAGCACACACACACAGATACAATGTGATGAAACTTTTAGAATACATTCTCAGCATGATACTAGTTGATAATCTGCAATTAAAAAATACCCTTAAAAATTGCGAAATCATAACTCTTGCAAAATTGCATGGGACAAGTATAAATCTAATGTTTATAGTCCCTGTGTGTTAAAACTTTAGTTCATACAGATTTTATATTTAATTTATTAAATATACGATCAAATAAATCAATGTAATATTATTGGAATGTGACTTTATGAAAGGAGGAGTCAATATTTGTATGCGACCAATGGAAATCAGGAAGAATGAGAGAAATCGATAAGAAACCTTATCTTAAATTACATGAATATTCTTGTGATAAGGATAACAACATAACAGCAAACTCATGTTTAATACCAATACTGGCACAAGCAAGAATTTAGATATCTTAGAATATCGCTATGTTATTCTTTTTAAGATTTATTTCATTTTTAATGATTACCTAGGTAAAATTTATGACTTGTACTAGAATATGTTTTTATTATTTTTATAAGAGATGCTTCATGAGGACGATCAATATGTTCGTGTTGAAAGGACATATTCGTTCAAATAAATAAATAATTTAATAAGCTGAAAAAATCCTGGGTCAATAAAATATATAATGTGAAGGTTAATCGACACAGTCAAGCGACAAAAGGTATCATATTTGGAATACTTTGAACGAAAAATGCAAATTTGGAAGAAAAATGCGCAGTACGCACACGTAGTCTGCGCCATAGAAAATTTTAGTTCTAATTATTATCTACGATGCACTAATTTTTAAATTTTAGTTTAAGGAGCATCGTCAGTTACAGAATAAGAAATTTAGATCAAACGGCCTTAATTCTAAAATTTTAGAATTTTCCTGTTTAAGTTCAAAAAGAAACAGAATTGGACATAAAGTTTTTAATAATTGATTTATATACAAAATGGAATAAATTTTAGTAGGCATATAATGAATTTGAACTGGTGAAATAATTTGTATTATAAAAAATTAAATATAAATGATAAATATGTAAAGAAAATACCTAATAAGTACTTTCTTAAAAAGGATTTATTGTAGGTGTTCTAAATTCGAACACCTATGAAAACATGTGAAATGAATTTTGATAAAAATATTGTATTTTAATTTGACAATTGAATAAGAAACTTTAAATGTCGTTTCCTGTAAATATTATAAATAATTAAATATTCAGTGCAACAACAAAGAGTTTCATTTGTCAAACAAGGTAAAAATAATACGAAGTACCCTTATAAAACGACATTTTGTAGTTGAAAATGGAGAAATTATGTTTCGAATTTACCCTATTACCGGGTGATGAAAGTAATGAAAAATCAAATATTTTTTCAATTACTTCAATAACAACAACTGAAAATAAAGTGTATTCAATACCAGAAAAGCTACAATCAGTTAATCATCATAAAGAAAAAACCAAAACATCTACATATAATAAAATAAAAAATAGTTTAAAAAAAAGATACCAAGTTAGACGAGTTTGGATTAAAATGACAGAAAAACTAAAAAATACATACATAGATGAGGATGATAACTTACAATTTCAAGATCAATATCTAGAAGAAATGAATCAAGAACAACATGTTACTGCATCTAAAAAAGGTACAGATACCAGTACATTAGAAATACTAATAGAGAAATTAGTAGAGAATACAAAACAAAATAAAGAACAAGATTCAAAACAAATATCAGAAAAATTCATGATTGAAAAGTTTACAACAAAAAATTCAAATGCAATACAATGGATAGATTTATTTGAAAAAGAATGTATTCGCTTAAAAATAACAAGAGATGAAAATAAAATAGAAATTTTAAGATTATTTATGGACAAAGCATGTATAGAATGGTACAGCTCAATGATTATGAAACTAACAATGAACTCAGAATGGTCAACTTGGAAAAATAAATTCTGTGAATCGTTTGCAAACAAGGGATGGAACCTAGTCACTTATGCAATGTTATTTAAATACAAAGATGGTTTATTATTGGATTATGCCATAAGGAAAGAAAAACTTTTATTAGATATGAGAAGATCAATTGACACAGGTACTTTAGTAGATCTTATTGCAGCTGGATTACCAGAATTTGTACTTAATAAAATTGATAGAGAAAAATTAAAAGATACAGTGGATTTGTTTAATGAAGTTAGCAAGTATGAACACATGGTAAATAAAAAAAAAAGTCTGTATAATAAAACAAATGACAATAAAAAATTTAATATTGAAAATGAAGGACGTAACCCATGTAAAATTTGTGAAAAATTAAATAAAGGTACTCGTTATCATCTGGAAACTACATGCTGGTTTAAAAATAAAGATGATAAGGTAAAGAAAAATTTAATTAAACATGTAAACAATTTAGGGATAGAAGCCGAATTAAATGAAGCTGATCAAAAAAACGAATAGTAACACCATTAATAAAAGTCAAATTACGATTAAATGATGAATTAGAAATATATGGAATTTACGATTCAGGTTCAAATGTTTCTTTGATAAATTCAAAATTATTGAAATTAAAAGGAAAAAGAAACAGTTTGAATAAAGCTGAATTAATTACGATTAATGGTGTTAAAAAAACAAGTGGTTTGACAACTTTAAAAATAAAAATATTTAAATTAGAAAAAAATGTAGATGTATATATTATTGATGAAGAAAACTTCAGATATGAATTTTTGATAGGATTAGATTTGATAAAAGAGTTCAAACTAATCCAAAATGAAGATTTAAAAATAACTCAGAAAGAGAGTCTAAATAATAAAAACATAGTAGAAGAAATTTCTGCTGAAAATATAAATATAGTAGAAGAAATTTCTGCTGAAAATAAAGACAACGTAGAAGAAACTTCTACTTGTATCCAAAAAAAAATAAAAAATAATGAATTAAAAAGTATAGAAAATAACATAAACTATACCAAAAAATACAAAATAAATAATAATGAGAATGTAAAAAAGGAAGATATTGAAATAAAAATAAACCATTTAAATCAATATCAAAAATCTGAAATAAAAAGATTGATTTGCAAACATATATCAGTTTTTGCCAAAACTAAATACGATGTTGGCACCGTTGATGGATATGAAGCGAGGATAGACTTAACAGAAGACAAATATTGTAGTAAGAGACCTTACAGATGCACTGTAGAAAATAAAAAAGAGATAGAAGAACAAATATCAAAATTACTAGATAGAAAGCTGATAGAAGAATCCTACAGCCCATTTGCTGCACCTGTAACTTTGGCATTTAAAAAAGAGGAAAATAAAAAATCCAGACTGTGTATAGACTTCAGAGACTTAAATAAAATAGTAATGCCTCAAGCTCAACCATTTCCATTAATTGAAGACCTAATGATAAAAACGAGAAATTGTAATTACTTTTCAACATTGGATATAAACTCTGCATTTTGGTCAATTCCTCTTCGAATCGAAGATAGGAAAAAAACAGGATTCGTAACACAAGAAGGACATTTCCAATGGACCTGTCTACCTTTTGGATTAAAGACATCTCCGGAAATTTTTCAGAGGATATTAAGTAATATATTGAGGAAACATAAACTTAATGATTTTACCGTTAATTATATAGATGACATTTTGATATTTTCTAAAACTTTTTCCGAACATTTAAACCATTTAACACAGTTATTGAAAGCTATAGAAACAGAAGGTTTCAAGTTAAAATTTACAAAATGCACATTTGCATCAGATCTAGTAAAATATCTTGGTCATATTATACAAAATAATTCTATTAGACCAGTTAAAGATAATTTAATTTCAATAAAAAATTTTCCAATTCCAAAAACTCAAAAAAATGTCAGACAATTTCTAGGGAAAATCAATTTTTACCATGAATATATACAAAAGAGTGCAATAATACTAGATCCATTGCATCATTTACTCAGGAAAAATCAAAAGTTCGTTTGGTCTGATAAATGCCAAAAAGCATTTGAAATGATGAAAAACCTACTATGTTCCCAACCAGTTCTGGAAATTTTCGATCAAGATTTACCAATCAATATTTATACAGACGCTTCTTTAGAAGGTGTTGGAGCTATTTTAAAACAGACACAGCCTGATGGAAAAGAAAAACCAGTGGCTTATTTTTCAAAAAAATTGAATGAGGCACAAAAGAAAAAAAAAGCAATATACTTAGAATGTTTGGCAATCAGAGAGGCAGTGAGATACTGGCAATATTGGTTGATAGGTAAATCGTTTACAGTTTATTCAGATCACAAGCCACTAGAAAACATGAATCTGAAATCTAGAACCGATGAAGAACTGGGTGATTTAGCATATTATTTATCGCAATATGAATTTAAAATAAAATATGCTCCAGGAAAAAAAAATTTGGAAGCAGACTGTTTAAGCAGAAATCCAGTATTAAATCCGAATGAAAATACAGACGAACAGTTAAAAGTTGTGAACTTGATTAAACTGGAAGATATTATAACAGATCAAAAAAATAATGAAAATATACAAAATAACAAAAGGAAATTTATTGAAAAACACAGTATATTCTTAAAAAAGGTCAGAAAAAAAGAAAAAATTATTTTATCAGAAGAATTTAGCATCAAACTGTTAAAAAACATACATGAAAACCTGTGCCATATTGGAATTAGTCAAATGCAAAAGATGATTAGTCCACTCTATGTAGCCAAAAATTTGACTACAAATATAAAAAAAATTAGTAGAAGCTGTGAAATTTGTATTAAAAATAAAACAAGAGGACACAACAAATTTGGCTTGATGTCTCATCTAGGCCCAGCCACAAAGCCTTTCGAAATAATCTCTATAGATACAATTGGAGGTTTCGGAGGATCTCGATCGTCAAAAAAATATCTACATCTATTAGTAGATCACTTTTCAAGATATGCATTCACTCTAACATCAAAAACTCAGAGTGCAAATGATTTTATAAAACTAGTCATGAATGTATCAAAAACGGAGGACATTGGCATGCTTCTCACTGACCAGTACTCGGGAATCAATTCAAAAGAATTCAAGAAATTCTTAAATGACAGGAAAATACCAATGGTTTTTACAGCAGTAAATGCACCATTCTCAAATGGACTAAACGAGAGGCTGAATCAAACATTGGTGAACAAAATCAGATGCAAATCAAATGAAAAAGGAAAAAAGAGAGCTTGGACAACAGTAGCTCAAGAATGTGTAAATAAATATAATGAAACTAATCACTCAGTCACGGGATTTTCACCAACTTATCTTTTGTATGGTACAGATGTTACAATTTTACCGAATGAATTAAAACAACTAAAATCAAATACTGACTGGATCATAGATAGAAAAACAGCACTTGAAAATACAATAAGATCACATAACTACAACAAAACATTATACGACAAAAATCGCATACAATATGAATTTAAGGTTGGAGACATGGTATATGTGGAAAATGGTAATAAACTAAACAGGAAGAAATTAGATGAACTGAAAATTGGACCATATAAGATTGTTAAAAAAATTTCAAACTCAATATATAAAATAGAAACAGGTCACAAAAAAACGGAATCCAATCTATTTCACATTACAAAACTTATTCCAGTTCCTACATTAGATGAAGAAGAAATATTAGAAACCGAGGAAGACGAATGAATTCAGTGAAAATTTTGTTTCAAATTTTCTTTTCCAGGGGGGGAGATGTAAAGAAAATACCTAATAAGTACTTTCTTAAAAAGGATTTATTGTAGGTGTTCTAAATTCGAACACCTATGAAAACATGTGAAATGAATTTTGATAAAAATATTGTATTTTAATTTGACAATTGAATAAGAAACTTTAAATGTCGTTTCCTGTAAATATTATAAATAATTAAATATTCAGTGCAACAACAAAGAGTTTCATTTGTCAAACAAGGTAAAAATAATACGAAGTACCCTTATAAATATATTAAATACAATTTTTATTCTATACCTCATCAGGTTATGCTTCGTAACTTTACTTGTACACTTGAAAAAGGAAATATCGCTTCCGCAATATGTCGAGACTTATATTATTGTAAAAAGCGGTATTTAATGGGAGGACTGCTGCCAACGTACCTATTTTTCAATTTGATATACCATCATTATTTCTTATCAAATCGTTTTGAAAAAAATAAATTAGATAGTTTGGATATTAATAAACAAAAATATACCTTAACTTTTTGATAATGTTCTGTATAAATTCTTGTAGAAAAATAATGGCATACCCCGATTTTCAACGTTTATCATATATTTTTAATAAACTATAAGACGTAGAGTATTATATTTTTTTTTTAATTAAAGAAGACAAAAATATCTAGAAAAATATGATGTGATGTTGCATTAATGCTTCAGGTTTAGTAAATAAACCTAAAAAACATTTATTTTCCATTCAGCGCCATTGCGTAATAAAAGTTTTTTTGGTTTATTTACATAACCTGAAGCGTTAATTCAACGTCATGTCATATTTTTCTAGGTATTTTTTCCTTCTTTAATTTATAAAAGAAAATATTGCTCTATACCTTATATTTTTTTAGAAATTTAAGATAAATGTCTAAAATCGGGGTATGTTTATTATTTTCCTACAAGAATATAATATACAGAACATTATCAAAAAGTTAAGGTATATTTCTCTTTATTAATATCCAAACTAACTAGGTTATTTTTTTCAAAATGATTCGTTTAGTAATAATGATGGTAAATCAAATTGAAAAAATAGGTACGTTGGCAGCAGTCACCCTCTTAAAGAAAATTTTGTTTTTTAAATTAAATTTCAAATAATATGTCACTACAACATGTAGGTACGTTTATTCCAGATGTACCTATTTTTAAACTGCTGTTATGAACTAGACCTTAAATGCACTATTCGTAAGAGCTGTCAAGTTGATAGTAAACGCGAAAATAAATAACACAAATACTTAAATAATATGTTGAGAAAACTGATTTATTTGAAAAAATGTGATCAAATGCGAATACATAATAATCTTTTTCCTAACCTCAAATTTCAAAGTTGTTGATTAAATTATTCCTGCAACCAATTCCCATTCAATTTATAAAGCAACTCGCTCACTCGAGTCACTATTTTCATTAAAGACTGACTAAACCTAACCCAAAAATAATCGGGAATGGAGATTTACGTATACATCATAGTATTATTTCATTGTCGTATTTTATTACATCCAATATAATATTCGGTTAGGTTTAGTTAGTGTTTAATCATAATAGCAACTCGTGGGAGGGAGTTGCTTTATCAATTGAATAGATGATGCAAAAAAAAAATATAATAAAATCTATTGAGGAACCTACCTGCAAAATATCACATGTACACAGCAAGGTAACTGATTAGATACGAGCTGAGTATGTTATGTGATACTATAGATATCGATGATTGATATGTCAAATCAGATCGGAAGATAAAACACCTGATTAACTAATCTCTACTAAATCTTAAATCACCTTTACCTCATATCTTTACTGATAATAGAAACATTCCAACATTAATCTCAAAAATTTATTTCGTAATCATATGATAATTTATTTTTAAAAATTACCCAAAAGAGTGTTGTATGTTCCATTCAATGGCGGTCACCGTGTCATAAAAGAGGTGAGTCGTTTGTCTTCTATACCCGCGTCCCGGGTTCAATTGCCAGCAGAACAAATATATATAAAGCTATATCTCATGCTTTTAATGCTTCTCTGGACTGAAAGCACACTAGAAAGTTGAAAGAAGTTGACATATGCAATAAAATCGACACATGTACACGGTGCAAGGAAGTAAGTATATAGTATTGTTATAGTTAGTTGCATGTAACACATGAGATCCACCTGTCGATGGCGATAGTATGTATAATTGAAGAATCCGTACCAAACTACTAAACAAAAATTAATAAATATTTTTAGATATTTTGTTTTCTGTATAAAACATGTAGGTATAATATACATATATTATATTATGTCCGGATAAGATAGTATGGAGGTCAGTCTGTTTTTCCCACCCAAAATATGAAAACAGCATGATGTATGTTTGAAGATTACATAAGTAGGTATCAAACTATTGAGTAAGATATTGTATAGCGTTTACTGCCTTAAAAATTGTATGAAACGATGTTGTCACTAAATTCAATTTTTAGAAAAATCTATATTAATACCAATTTTTAACGTTCTAGCTTTTATGATTTTTGAGATATATAGAAAAATAAAATAAAAATTCAAAAGTTGATATCGCCTGACTGAAACAAAAATTCAAAATTCTGATTATAAAAGTTAAGTAAACCTATAACTTTCTATATATTCTGAAATTTTAGGTATTGTGCATTGAGCGGATCAATAGTTATAAGGGACACACACACACAGACACACTAAATGTTCTACTCCGAATTCTGAAAAATCCATTTATGAAACATATGTGCTGCGAAGCCTATAAGTTGGTGTTTTTTTACCTCAAAGTTGAAAAAACCGTGAAAAATATAGACCCTGCATACAAATCTCGCGTATCTTGGCTTGATACTTTCTGCATCATGGATTATACATCATATTTATAAAAGACCACAGGAGCCAGCGACCAAAAGACTTACTTCACATAATAAAGGCTGATTTTTTTTCTATAAAAGGATACCTACCACAGCAGGTAACAACCATTGCATAATATACCAGTACACAATACTTCATTTTTCAGGAGAAATAAATTCTTTTGAACAAATCGAGAGTTGGATTATTCCAACTACGTCTCTGTTGAGATGTTAAAAATTTGTCAACAAAATATCATTGGCTCCCGACAGGGTAACAATCCAATATTTGTGCATATGTAACCTTAATTTTCGATTTACATATCAATAACGTTTTTTCGAGGGACACAGCTGTTCCAAAGATATTCGAATTCTTCGAAAGGGAAAACGAGTAATTTGTTTCATAATATTACGAGAGTTTTGTATCAATTTACGAGAAATTTTAATAAAATTTTACGAGAAATAACAAGGTGTTTTATCGAATGACATTTCTGCTGATACAGAAATAGAATTAAAATGATTACTTTCATCCAATTTCACATGAGTACGATGACCATAATACCTGGAAATTGTGATGCTCATATAATCCACATGGTAACTGCAAAGTGATACTAATTGCAATGTCAGCTGATTGATATAGTCCAATGGGGACATTGCACTTTTTAATACTAGCTGGCTCTGTCCCAAATTATTCACACCATCACGGCATATCCCACAATGTGGAGCATCCAGCGTCAGGTCTGCGGCTGTGCATTACTCGACAAAAGTAATCACGACACATATGCTTGTATATCCACACGCCAATCTCGTTTCAGCTAAGAATGTAACATCATTCAGAATGTGTGATGGTGAACCTCATTGTTGAACTATGTGAGATGTTATTGTTGTCTGTTGTATTTTCTATTACCCGGCTCTTACGGGACACCCGAAACACTACATTCAGAATGTGTGATGGTGAACCTCATTGTTGAACTATGTGAGATGTTATTGTTGTCTGTTGTATTTTCTATTACCCGGCTCTTACGGGACACCCGAAACACTACATTCAGAATGTGCGATGGTGAACCTCATTGTTGAACTATGTGAGATGTTATTGTTGTCTGTTGTATTTTCTATTACCCGGCTCTTACGGGACACCCGAAACACTACATTCAGAATGTGTGATGGTGAACCTCATTGTTGAACTATGTGAGATGTTATTGTTGCCTGTTGTATTTTCTATTACCCGGCTCTTACGGGACACCCGAAACACTACATTCAGAATGTGTGATGGTGAACCTCATTGCTGAACTATGTGTGATGTTTTTTTTTTTTTTCAATATTAGACACTGTCACTTCATGGTAGAACTCCATAATCAATTAAAACTATGAAAAAATTATATTTAATTTTACGTTCTACTTAAATTTTTTGCAAACGCGACTCCCATTCACCGGTATCGCTCTATGATGAGCATCTTCAGAATGGTGAATGGGAGTCGCGTTTGCGAAAAATTTAAGTAGAACGTAAAATTAAATATAATTTTTTCATAGTTTTAATTGATTATGTGAGATGTTATTATTGCCTGTTGTAATTTAGATTACCCAGCTCTTGATAGAAAAGAGTAGAAGCACTATTCTATGCCGGTGCCTCGCATTAAATTATATTATTATGAAATATAATGAATTAAAATTACAGTTAAAATCATATGTTGTAGAGTATTATGTAAAATAAGAACTGATAAAATTTGTGTTAAATATTATTATTTATCATGTCAAAATGTTGGAAAATGCACCATAGTTTTAGTAGATATGTAAGAAAAACCTGCATTTCTCTTTTTCTCGGTTGAAACAGCCAAAACGATCGTTCTGCTAAATGATATAAATCTTTTCACAAATTTTTGTTCTCTCAAAAGAGACGACACGGAATATGTGGAGTGATTGGGAAGTTAATAAAAAGGTATAATTGATCACATAAACCACCCGATGACAGGTCGTAAGCCCTATAGGTCTGATTACCCGGTTCTCCTATAAACATATGTTTCAGTTACGTCTCCATTAAATTTTTTTTTTAAAATATACTTGACTCCCGGTAAGGAAAAAATCCAATGTTTGCATATAATTCATTATAATATGGGATATAAAGAAATATTTGATTTTGATATAAATTTTTCTTTTTAAATTCTTATATCAAATCCTAATAATGTCGTCAACATTGACGAAGTATCGAAAATTTCATGATTTTTAATTACAATCCACTATAATTACTCCTCACTAACCCAAAGTGACCCCAAATTCGGGAAACTCTAAATTTAATATTTTTATTTTCAAATTGCTAATAAGGCACATCACTTTCATAAAATGGCATTGAAGAATAATCAAGTTTTCATAATAAAATATTAGTATCAAAAATAATTTGACAAACTCATTTCAATCCAAATGCTGAAAATTTTCCATACCAAGTTTGAATACTTTATGGAGAGACTTGATAGAGAGGAGAACAGCGTTGGCCACAACCCACTCGTTTTTTTTATTGCGTTTTTCAGTAGCTACTTGCTTCTTACTTATCCTAGCGTGCAAGGATGAATTAAATATTACTTACTGAAATTATAATGACGACTTAGCAGGCATGCGCAATTAACCCTCATTAATAATACGAAAATGTGTGTGTGTGCTTTGATTTGAACGGGAAAAAAAGCAAGACAAAAAAGTATCAATTCATTCCGGTAGAGTGAATATGAGAATGATTTAATATACGCTGAAACGCGGAAGAAAATATTTTCTCACGCTTATCATATTAATATATGTATAATTTATGCGCATTTCAATTTCACTCTGAATTCTTTTCAAAGTTATTGCTGTATCCAACTACCACGTTGTCCTTACTGTTAACTTATTCCCACCATTTTCTTCATTTTTATAGGTACACGCTGGTTTCATTGCCAATTCACAGTTAGTTCATCATAGTATCTATGGCAAAAGTTTTTACGGTGTGTGGTTGAAATATGGGGGCTGTTTTTACTCAACCTCTGGGCTTCGTTCGTTCGTTCACAATGAACGCCGAAGGGCACTAAGTGACGCTCTAAGCCGTTCATAATGACCGAAAACAGACGCTCGAAAGACAATCTGTGGCGTTTTGATTGAACGTTGAGTGTACGCATCAAACGTTCGGTAAAATTGTCGGGTGAAAAACGCTTCTATTTTATCTGTGGAATGAGAACTTCTATTTGTTTCTGTGGTATCTATTATGTCAGTTGACATTATTTATGATCTCAATATGCATTCACAAAGAGGTTAATTTACATACTACATAGTAAAAATATTAAGAAGGAATATTTATCCCTACACACCTGATCTCGATTTCCCAATACTTTTTTTTGCTATGATGTTTTTTTTTTATTTATTTATCTTGGTCTTCTGTATATTAACTTTGTTCTACTTTAGCTTTCATTTTTTGTTGATGTACATGTATAATTCTTTCACTCTGTAATCTGGTTGGTTGGAAGAAATTGCCTAACGGCAATAAGCACGCCAGTGTGCATTATATTTATTTATATTATGTACAAAAAGTTAAATAAATAAATAAAAATATTAAGAAACATTACCAGTATTAGGAAATAATATTAGTTTCCCAGAGGACAAAAGTTTTCATAATACACCATAAACACAAAAAAACATTGTCACGAACATGACAGTAAGCACTCACTTTATAATACTTATTGAGAAATTGATGTAAAAAATTCGCTTTTACAATAGACGAGCACGTATAAGACGATAAATGAATGTCTATAAGGCGAAGGATATGACTCAAGATTAAAAATATGGTGTTCGGTTCTCTGTCTATCCAGCGAGGAAGGTGGCGTAACAGAATGTAGATATACTACTACAATTATTAAAATGAATTTACTATTAATACTACTACATTCATAGTAGTGGAGTGTAATAATCAGGTTTTTTGAGATTCTACTGAATTTTATGATATTTTTTGTTTTATCAAAAAACGTGAATTGTACCTACAAGATACAATTTGATATGTTGTGTTTTATCAAGAATCGTGAATGCATGATTATTAATTAAACTATGATTATCGCAGCTGTAATTATCTATTTTAATTATATGATTATAGTTGAGACACTGTAAAAAAATTATTGACATTAATCATGTTTTGATAAACAAAATCTGGAATACCCACATCAGAGTATTTTTATCGTCAGTTCTTACGTGATCTTTTAATGGAAACATGTGAATATATTTATAAATCACTTACCACTACACTCTTTATGGCCTCAAGTCGTTTTGGTTGGTTGGAAGAAAATGCCTTATGGCAATAAATTGGCCATTATACATGAATTAAAATAAAACGATATGGAATCTCACGCCATATTCCTAGCAGGATTTGGCAGAGCAAATGGATATGACCACACAATTGTTTTCTTGACAGTAATAATTATATTCAATAAGCTCACATCTTGGCTGGATGAAATGGAAGTCTGTCTCTGGTGTATTTTGTGACAAAAAATATTTTTTTTCAATCTTTAATTTTTTTTTATCTTGTAATTTTTATTTATTAATTGCACAAATAATCTGAAATAGTATCTCTTGGGAATACTGTGATCCGTCAGTCATATCTTAATTCAGTCGAGTCTCAGATCAGATCAAGACAGCACAAAATTTATAAAACAATTAGGTTTTTTTGCTAAAACGGTGGTCCATACCAACTAGAGATCTCAAGGAGGCAAAGCTTCGTTTAGAAGAAGGCCTTGGAGGATGAGGGCTAGGATAACTAACCCCAAGTGAATGGGACAAAGGCTATATAGGGCGAAGAAAAAAAAAGAATAATTATATTCTTTATATAAGACAAATAAACTATAAAAAATTATCTTTTTTTAATTTCTGAGGAGGAAACTTGTTTTTATAATTCATTTGATTTGTGACTCAAGTCAAATAATATTGTTATATACTGAGTATTAACAGTATTAACTAGGTTAAAGTTGTACAAAAATTAAAAAGAAAGGTTATATTAAAGAAGAACGTACATTTCCTACAAGAAAAACTTGTTGATACTTTCAAAGTTGCAGAATAGAAGATATTTATAAAAAAACGTCAATTTTACAAATTTTTAAAGATAACGTATTACAAAAGTTTGAAAAAAATATGTCACTAAGATTCCGAAGCGATTTTAAAATTTATTTTTGTAATACCTACAAGATAAATTACATTTATATGGGAATTAATAATTTCAATTGCCTCCCAGATGAAATAAAACAGATTAATGATTTTAAAAGTTTCAAACAAAGACTGAAAAAACATTTCACAATTAAAACTGGTGTATGTAATGATGTATGTATTGATATGACCAAATTTTTTTCGATTTTCCCATTTTTCTATTGTTTTTTGTGTATATTTGTTTTTTAGATTTTTTTCACTGTTATATAACTATGTATTAATTGTATATATTATTTAATCTCAAATGATTCTCTCATCTAGCACAAGGTTTTAATCTTTTTGATGAGGTAATGAATAATTTAACCATACTTAGTATATCATTATGTATTTTTTTAATTTATTTATAATATAGTTAAAAAAGATGTTATATAAATAAATAAATGTACGATGGTCCAGACCATAGAACAAATTTCAATGTTAAACTGCTACATAACAAATTGACAACAACGGGTGTGCATATCATGATAAAAATAATAATACTAGAATTATGAAATGTTAAATTTTACTTTATCGGTTTATACTTTTATGTTAAGATATATGTAACTCAGGGGCGTGCCTAGAACCTTCGGAATAGGCAAACTCTGAAAGAAAATTGGAAAATGCCGAAAATGTAATGTTTTTTTAGCATCGTTGTTCATTTGAGTGGCCATGAAAATATTTTAAAATCACATGCCAAAATAATATTACTTACATTTGTAACCCTGTCAAGCATCGTATCTACAAACGGTTCAATTTTTAATCTTGCAGCATGGTTTCAATAAAACAGACAAAAAAATATTAGGTCTTGTATTTCTTAACATAATATTCATAGGCAACCCAAGATTTTCGGCTTCTATAAGCAATTCCGCTACTGATGTAACTATGTAGTTCTCAGATAGTTAGAAATAAAAAAAAATAATCGAGGAAATTATCGGAGCTTAGACTTCTTGAAGAATCTAGGATCCACAGTGGTTTGAAGTGTCACAGCTAAGAACGACCATAGTGAGCATATAAACCTTTATATCTTATGATGTTCAGACATCTGAGGCACCTATTTAGTTACCTATGATCTCGTCCAACCCAACAGTTATGGTGTGGTGTGTGAGCGGGCAGCGGGCAGCGGTGAGCGTCCAAGCATGACGGTCACGGTGCGCGCACGCGGGGTTAGAGGTTGAGTCCTGCCCGATACTGAGACAGAGACTTCGACTGAGACATTCGCCGCCACATTTAGTATGTACCCACATAGGTACCTTATACAAGAGGTGGACTGACTATAATCTACCTACAAAAGTAAAGATTGAAGACACCCGGATCCCAACACTAAAATCTAGTTAATTTATTTTTATTTGTTGGCAAATTCACAGAATATATTATAACAACATTGTACACATAATCTTTAAATACAAATGTATTCGAATTAAGATTTTACACTTGAAATGAGTAGGTACACATATTTAATGCTTGGTACAAAAATTATTAACACATAAAATATACAAAACTAAATTGATGGAGGAAATAACGTTATATTTCATTAGTTAATTCATACCATCACGGCATATCCCACGAGCTGTTAAAGCAAACGTGTTTTCAATACTGTTCGTATACAGTGGAAAATTGAACTGAACCATTCCAGATGAGGCTATACAGAACGTTGTAGCGCATCTCATGGATGAATGAATGAATAATATATTTGTTACAGTATAAATAAATATCCTAATATAAATAAATATCTTAATATTTCCAACAGTATAAATAAATATCCATGGTTCGACAGAGTCTCCAATGAAAGTGTTATAAATATTATGAAGAAAGAAAGAGCGTTGCTGACCACTTGTACTGCTAAGAGACGCGAGGCCGCATATTTTGGCCACATATTCCGTTGTGATGGATATGCCCTTCTACAACTTATAGTGGAGGGAAAGATAGAGAGAAGACGGAGGATGGGGGCGTAAAAGAATTTCGTGGATTGAAAATCTCAGGCAGTGGTTGGCGTCAGATCGAGATAAGTCTGTTGCGATGGTCGCTAATCTCCAATAGTAGCGGCACAAGAAGAAGAAGAATATCCCACAGTGAGGGGTAACCAGCGACAGATGTGTACGGGTGTGCATCACCGTTTAAAAGGAAGCACGACACACAACTTAATATTGCAAAAAATGTCGCTTAAAATATCACCACGGAATATGTGGCCAAAATATGTGACTTTGCGTCTCTTGATTGTGGCTTTTTCTCTGTGATTCTCTCTTTCTTTCTTCATCAGATCAGTAAAATATTATATTTTACTAAATATATTTTCATTATACTGAATTTTTAATAAATATATTGAATATATCAGAAGAGAATGTAAGATTGAAAGAGATATTTTGAGTAGAATGAAGATAAATACTTTGCGATGGTTCGGACATGTAGAGAGAATGAACGATGAACGACTGACAAAGAAAGTATACAAGGCTGAAAAGAGTGGAATGAGATGTAAGGGTCGACCGAGAAAGAGCTGGCATGATCATATAAATGAGATTTTGAAAGAGGGGAATATACGAAGTCAGAATAATAGGAGAGCATGTATGACGCGATGTATGAATGTAAATGAGGCAAAACAGGTATGCCAAGATAGAAGAATCTGGCGTTCGGTTCTCTCTGCCTACCCCAAATAGGGAAACGGCGTGACGGTATGTATGTATATTGAATATTTTTACTAAGTTGACTTTGAAAGTGGGGTCGGGAATTGCCGGTTGAATTCTCAGGGTCTCCCCTCTTGACATCTTCTTCCTCAATCCACTGCCGGAAGCTATTATAAGGTGAGACACACAAACATATTACACACACACACACACACACACACACACACACACACACATACAAATTATAATAAATAATTAAAACATGTGTTTGTTAATAAGTATGTTTACATGTTTGATCTTACCTATATCAGTTCGAAATATAGTTGATTTCGTATTTAAAACAGTAAATAGGAGTAAATATGTATATTTTGTTTGACTCGATTTCAATGTATTTTGTCTCCTTGCATGTCTGCCTCCGATGGAAAAGACACATTATTATTAAACGATGTTTGGGTGAACATCCATGTTTTACTTTCATGCTTTCGAATCGGTCAAACGCCCATCGCAACCTAAATAAACAAAATAATTCAACATTTTTGAAATATAAATTAGCTATAAACCACTTGTTTTTTGAGTCACTTCGCGACATGTTTCGGAAGCGCTGTCCTTCCATCGACCGGCGTGTCGAGACCGGCGTGTCGGTCGATGGAAGGAATATTAATCGTCTAAGAGATTCAAATTGAAAATACGTTTTAAATTGAGACTTCACAAGGAATCGAACTCGGAACTTTTGATTCAAGACTGTGGTAGTGAAGACTTATTTAATGTAATACATTGTAATAAAATATCACATAAAATTAAACTTACATTAAAATTAAACAATATGTTTTAAATGAAAAAAGATGGGTCGATGGCAGAGCGGTTAGCGCGCTGGGCTAGTAATCCAGTGGTCGCGAGTTCGAATCCTGCCTCGACCGATTTCATTCATCTATAGCACAAGCATTTATTTGCTTATTTTAGGGAACGTAGGATATGTACATGTTCAACAAGGACATATTCATTAAAAAAAAAACCACGTATATATATTTTTTAAGTAATAGTCTTGAAGATGCCCTAACAAGGTGAAAAAGCTATCAACGAATTATAGAAAATATACGTAGAACTTAAAACATATTGTTTAATTTTAATATAATTTAAGGGGGGGGGCTGCTGCCAACGTACCTATTTTCCAATTTGATATACCATCATTATTTCTTATCAAATCGTTTTGAAAAAAATAATTTAGATAGTTTGGATATTAATAAACAAAAATATACCTTAACTTTTTGATAATGTTCTGTATAAATTCTTGTAGAAAAATAATGGCATACCCCGATTTTCAACGTTTATCATATATTTTTAATAAACTATAAAGCGTAGAGTAATATATTTTTTTTTAAATTAAAGAAGACAAAAATATCTAGAAAAATATGATGTGACGTTGCATTAATGCTTCAGGTTTAGTAAATAAACCTAAAAAACATTTATTTTCCATTCAGCGCCATTGTGTAATAAAAGTTTTTTTGGTTTATTTACTTTACCTGATGTATTAATGCAACGTCATATCATATTTTTCCAGGTATTTTGTTCTTCTTTAATCTATAAAAAAAATATTGCTCTATACCTTATATTTTTTTAGAAATTTAAGATAAATGTCTAAAATCGGGGTATGCTTATTATTTTTTTACAAGAATATATACAGAACATAATCAAAAAGTTAAGGTATATTTCTCTTTATTAATATCCAAACTAACTAAGTTATTTTTATTCAAAATGATTCGTTTAGTAATAATGATGGTATATCAAATTGAAAAAATAGGTACGTTGGCAGCAGTCACCCTCTTAATATAATTAAAAATAAAATTCTACTACATAAAATACCACAAGTACTTAAAATTAAACTTTTTCGAATTTCACTGCTCCATATTTTAAAAAAATATCTCCAATAAATTGTTTTTGCGATAATAAAACAGACAAGCAACTTTTGTCGTAATAATATAATAATAATAGTAACTTTTATTTAGACGTAAAAAAATATAAAAATTAATACATCTAGTATAAACCAAAAAAACAAAAAGTATACATTTTTTTTGATAAATTAATAAATTCAGGTACAGGTACAGGGTATGACACTAAATTATTTAAAAAAATGTAAAGTATGGATAAAATTAATAATTTTCAACTATGTGCTCGTTATTTGCGAAAATGCCCCAAAATGACAAATTCTATGGAAAAATTTACACATTAATTACCAAAAATGAACGCTGATAAAATAAATACCATTTTTGGCCTTGCAACATAAAGTTTCAGTGCTACTGTGCAGCGTGCTAAAGAAGGGACAGCATTAAAACTGCAAAAAAAGACGGGAGTAGTCAACCATTAGAAAATAAACAATATTTTTAAAGCGACTGTCTCTTTCCTCAGTCGAATAAAATAACTCATTTGTGATTTAAAAAAGTTAATTGTAATAAGTAAACTTGTTCAAAATGTGCCACTTACTTAATTACTAGGAGGATTAGAAGAGCCGACCCCAAGTTAATAGGACAAAGGCAGTTAATTCTGCATTAAACTCTATATTATTCTGAAAAATGTCCTTTACGCGATACGCGTCAATAATCAACTAAACCAATATAACATAACCATGTATTTTATTATAAGAAAGTAATGATGTTTTTTAGAAATAAGAATTAGATTAGAAAGAATTCGATTAGAATTAGATTAGAAAGAATCAAGGAATAAAGGCTGAACCAGGTCAGAGATGAGGTTATATCGTGTCTTCTGTTTTGTATTGAAAATACAAATCAATATTAACATCTAATTTAATTAAGTAGGTGCCTTGATTTCCCGGTTCTCCTACAATAAATATTCCAACTTCGTCTCTATTGAGATAATTAAAAATCTGTTAAAAAACAATTTAATTAAATTTGTTATATCAAAGGTTGAGGATGGCTACAATTTATGGCACGTGCATAAATCCACGCGACAACCCAATTTTACATTTCGTTTTTCTGCCGACGAATTCCGATATTTGCCGAATAAAAGGAACAGACTAAAACGAAATATTCCTAGAAGAGTGACCAAAATATACCTACCAATGAATCTATGATGTCATTAATGCACATTTGAAAATAAAATATGTAAATAAAATTTATCGATTAAATATTATAATTAATTCTTGTATATTCTTGTAGAATACGTTGAACTAAGTATCTAAGAAATAAATTTAACGAATCGAATAAATATACCACATTAAACATCAAGTGAATAGGTTAAAAATCAAGAAATGTATTACACAAATCAAGTGACCTGATAAACAAACAAATTGAACGAACAGATTAAACATATCAAGTGAACAGAAAAATAAACCAAAGGAATAGATTAAACATATCAAGTGATCAGGAAAACAAGCCAATGGAATAGATCAAACATATCAAGTGAACAGGAAAACAAGCCAAAGGAATAGATTAAACATATCAAGTGAACAGGAAAACAAGCCAAAGGAATAGATCAAACATATCAAGTGAACAGGAAAACAAGCCAAAGGAATAGATTAAACATATCAAGTGAACAGGAAAACAAGCCAAAGGAATAGATCAAACATATCAAGTGAACAGGAAAATAAACCAAAGGAATAGATTAAACATATCAAGTGATCAGGAAAACAAGCCAATGGAATAGATCAAACATATCAAGTGAACAGGAAAACAAGCCAATGGAATAGATCAAACATATCAAGTGAACAGGAAAACAAGCCAAAGGAATAGATTGAACATATCAAGTGAACAGGAAAATAAACGTAACTACCGATATTTTTTATTTATACCACCTCACTAGGCCAGGACTGTTCCGAGGTTGTATTTTAAATACTAAGGCTTTGTTTCTCGAACAAAGATTAAAGTAAAAGTATAGATAAGATACTTTGATTTCATAATCTTGTTCAATTCTTTGGGTTGTTTAATTGAAATCTAATGGTATCAAACGACTCAATTTTGAAATCTGACTATACTATTTACTGATACTTTTGTAATCCGTGTACATTTTGCGAGTCTTGCGTAAGTAGGTTGTTATATCGAATATTTCTAACTAGTTACATGAGATCCAACTGTCGATAGCGATAGTATGTATAGTTGAAGAATAAGAATCAAACTATAAACCCATAAATCCAAATTATGGAAAATTTTAACACATGTCAAGATAGGACAGTATGGAGGTCAGTCCTCTTTTCCTATCCGGAATATGAAAACAGCATGATGGTTCTGTATGTATGTTTGGATATTAAGTAGGTACATACCAAACTATTAAGTCTTCTTACATATTGTGTATAAGCGACTGCCATACAAATTGTATGAAGCAATGTCGTCACTAAATTAAATTTTTATAAAAATTGTTAAAAAAATATGGGATGTGCTTATACATACAATGTTAATATTTTTTATAGAAAATTAAATTATCTAGTTGGGGTGTTTCGGCTTTTTTCGAAATTTTTAAAAAAATTTGGAAATATAGGCATTTAAACTCATAAATTTATCATAAAATTTTTTTTTTTTAATAAAAAATGTTTGAGAAACCCTGGAATTTTTTTGAAAAATTAATTTGAGATTTTGTATTTGTCTATGTTTATACCAATTATTAGCGTTCTAGCTTTTATGGTTTCTGAGATATATGGAAAAATTAACCAAAATTTCAAAAGTTGATAACCCCTGACTGAAACAAAAATTCACAATTCTGAGTATTAAAGTTTTATATATTCTGAAATTTTGGGCTCTGAAAATTGAGCGGATCAAAAGTTATAAGGGGGGACAGACAGACACACACACAGACAGACACAGACACACACACACACACACACACACACACACACACACACACACACACACACACACACACACACACACACACACACAAAACTCACATATATGCTGCGAGGCCTCTAGTTCGTGTTATTAGCATGCAAAAAGTCCACTACACCACACAAAATTTTCCTTCGTACACGCATCTTGGCTTAATAATGTCGATTCATTCAGAGAATTGAATTCTCATGAACGAATCGACAGTTGGAATATATTGTTTGGTGACAGCGGTGACATCAAGCAGTCTAACTTATAATTATGAACTGCAGCGATTTTTTCAACTTTTCTCTAATCGGGTCATTTCAACATCGAATAGCACGGGACTGTCTGTTTTTTTTTCAAGCGGGCCTATCGTTTTGTTTTTTATGTCCATTTCTTCCTCTCTGGTCACAGAAGAATGGAAATGAACGGTGATTTGGTTGTTTATGGTCGCTGGCGAAAATAAATATTTCTGGACGTTTCCTCCGCGAGTCGGTGTCCCACCTTTTGATGTATTTCGTCGGAACTTGCACATGGAATCCGTCCGAGGACACAAAAATAAATAATAAAATGAGAAAATAAAGTATTGATCTATAAAATGTACGACGGATCCTGGCATAGGGCAACGTTGAGACAAAAAAGGACGAAAAACGTTTTATCTAAAGGAGGCGATCAAAAAGAATTAGAATAAATCAAATGATTTGTGATTAAAAAAGATACAAATTTATAGTTGCAAATTTTTATTAACTTCTATCGAGTTATAGTTATTACAGAGCCACTTCCAATTAATAAATTATGTCAATAGTTTCAAATTATTTAAAAACCCCGATTTAATGAAAGCTCGAGAGCGCATACATTATTCTAAACACCTTTTGTGAATCTAACTAATTTATTAATTTAAAAAAAAAAAATTGTTTTTGCAAAATTATGAAGATCTCGGGTAACATTGTCCATCAATCTCTGCCTTGGTCTTCCCAGGGTTATTTTGCAGGATACGTTTTGTGGATACATGCTGAATGCTTGTGATGACTGGGAGTCCACTGCAGCTGACAGAAAGGCTTGGAAAGCTATTGTTGAGGAGGCTAAAGCTCTACCGGAGTTGTATGGCCATCGGAAGTAAGTAAGTAGGTAAGTAACATTTTGAAGGTTCGAAAGGTCTTTTCCTCTCTTAACCTTCATTTCAGTTATTTACAGTGAGTTTACGAGTAGGTATTGTGACTCGGAGATAGAGGTTGTGGGATGTGAGAGAGGATAAAGAGTGTCAATTAAGAGTTATTAGACAGGTAGGTATAACAGCTTAAAAAGTTCTGATATAGGAAAAAAAAATATGATCTGCAGCTTGTAATCCAAGAAATTATACAAGAGACAAGAGGCCCAGGTCGACAAAGAAAGATCACTATTGATGATCACCAACCTTTGTAGAGGAGACGGCACATGAGCAAGAAAGTCCATGTTCATATTCTCAACTCCGTATTGTTGCCGTTCCAATGCTTGAAATTGATCATTAAAAAATATACGAGCATCTCTTACAAATAAAAACAAACATTACACTAATGTCTAGTTTAGTATAAAATTTTAATACAAAACATTTAATTTTATGTACATCTAAGTCTAACACGGTCCATCCATTATGTCAAGTCTGTACTTCCAACAAACCACTTAGTGAGACTTCCTGTGATTAACACGACATGTCCATTCTTGTGTTATATTATACCTATGTATGTATGTATGAAGTTCCCCTCTTCACTGTGTCATGTCATACTCATTGGTCTTCAGAGTACCTACAGGAATACCTATCAAAGTAAGATGCAGTTGTTGACGGTCTATGGAAAGCTTCAAAACATTTACGTTTATAAGCAGATCGCTACTGCTATTATAAATACAACTTTCAAGATAGAATCAACAACAGTTATTTATTAAAAGCAACTCATGGAAAATTGCACAAACTTACAAAGTGATCACATAAAGTAACTTATAAAAAGTCGTAGATGCTCGGTTTCCCATTTTTAGTTGCTTTGTCTCTATGGAAATACGATTTATGAACCCTTGACTTGAATTAATATTTGATTCAAGAAAAGCATTGTTGGTAAGAAAAGAAAAACATGTGTTTTTTTTGTATATCTCTTATCTGCATCTCGGAGAACTAACAGATACTATGTCAAATATATATTTCTTACACCCACCCAATGACAAGTTGCCATATTCTGGAGACTTACGAAATTAATCGTCTGACAGATCCAGACTGAAAACACAATCAAAAAATGTGTCTTCACCGAGAATCGAACTAGGAACCTTTGGATCAGCAGTCAGAACCACCCAACTGAGCCACGAAGGATGGTAGCTGTTTCATCCTACGAGAACATTTTACCAAAACGGATATACAATATGGTTAACTTGGAAAATATTTAATTTAGAGAAAAAATTAATGAATATTGATTTTTTATCTTCGATCGACGCAATATTCATTAATTTAACAATTGTTTATGATGACATTTAATTGCGCAATCCAATTTCTTACAGTAGCAAACACTTGTGTCTCGTCATTTACGTTAAGCTTATTTTTCGAATTCACAATAAACTGTTACATCATTCAAAACTGCGATAAATATACACTTTCTACATGATACTTGTTATTATAAATCCAACGGTAAGTAATGATATGTGAATTGTATTAAAAAAAACTCAGCTAATAACTGCTAATACATATTTTGTTAATAAGATCAAAACTGTATTTGAAATAAATGTCCAACTACTAAATAATGTCATTAATGTACATATATGAAGAAATTGACTGTACAATAATAGAAACAATCGATAAAAAAGACGTCTGCAAATTGAACCTTTTACACCGTGTCAGCAAAGCAGATAATATGATGTGTGCATATCTATATTATTATACCACGTCAGATGTGTTCAATACCAGCCCCCCTAGACAACATGCCATTAAAGCTAAGCTTTATATCGCTAAGCGATAGAAATGTATGAAATTTGTGGCTGTCACGTGTTGTCATAGCGACCAATTTCATACATTTACTATCGCTTAGCGATATAACGCTTAGCTTAAATGACACGTTGTCTAGGCCCCTTGATCTGATACCTGACCTGTCTTGATGATTTGTCAACTGTTAATTTCATTCACGTTTCACTCATCGCTAACCTGAGGGAAAAATAAGTTTCTTTTGCAGAATTTACGAGTGATTTAGGCGGTCAATTCACTTAAGATTTAAGTAAATTCAGTAAAATCATTTATGGTCTTATCTAAAACTAGAGCATAAATATAAAAAACTACTACAATAAACAAAATGACAAGGACGAAGAAAATATCTCTCAAAAATATTTTTTTTTAATGAATATGTGCTTGTTAAACAAGTACATATACATCTTCCTACGTTCCCTAAAATAAGCATAAATGCTTGTGATATTAAACAAATAAGATTTCTTTTTTTATTGTTTCTCGGACAACTAACAGGTACTATGTCAAATATTAATTTTACACGCACCCACATTCTGGATATTTACTATATTTATCGTCTCACAGATCCAGACTGAAAACTCAATTAAAAAATGTGTCTTTCACCGGGAATCGTACCCGGGAAAATAACTTAATTAAATCGAATATTTTTATAGTTGCACTAACGCAAACATTGGTTTTATTTTCCTTTGAAAACAACCAATGTTTGTTTCCAAAAGGAAATATAAGTTTTACATACACATTGGTACAAGCATTTAAACAAGCCAAAACTTGAATTAATTACTCTGGCGCGGTTCAGGGGTGATATATAGCATTGTCACCTCACGTTACAATTTTTTTTCATCATTTCATCATTGATGGCAATGGTGAAAATGTAATGTTTTTGATGAATAATATTATATGAACTTTAAAAAATTGGATTAATAGGTAACTTAAAAGTGATCACTTAAACCTGCCTGCGTAAGCTGTGCAGGTGCCTTGATTTTCCGGTTTCCTATAATATTCCAACTACGAATCTTTTGAGATGTGAAAAATATGTCTTAAAAATAGTTAATTTAGTTAGAATGTGTGAATACAAATTGAATAAAGCAATCGAAAATCCATAAAAACTTCACACAAAAATTACCACAGTTAAAATGTTGAAATGAAATAACCGCCGTGTGTGTATCGGGAATTCTGAGGCATTGGACTTTCCTGATTTTCGGGCTGATATAACTGTATACATTAACACTCGAGGCACGTTATTGGTCATCGGGACAAGCGGAATCTTTTTGTCACCACACTGGGACATCAGTGAACCTCAACAACACCAAACTTAAATCAATCATAATATTATACTCAAACGATGGCAGATTGCAATAATTGGAGCTTTGTCTTGTATCCGTGATTCGTTTGCTTTGTTCCATTCCGAAACATCAGACATCAATATTAAAGCAAAACACCGCAATGATTTAATATTTTTTTATTTTTGTTTATTGTTAGACAAGTACCTACATATACATACATCTTCCTACATTCCCTAAATTAAGCTTATATGCTTGTGCTATACATAGGTGAACGAAATCGGTCGAGGCAGGATTTGAACTCATTAATCGCGCTAACCGTTCTGCCATCTGAATTTTATTTATTTAAGATTTGGTACGATTAATACACAATACACATTAACATAATGTCAATCACAACAAAACAACCGCGTAAATCAAACTTTCACAAGGCACAGCCTGTCTGTGGGTATACCAATTAAAATATAGTTAACAATACAGTTATTTTGTTTATGACATTAGATAATAATATAAAAAAGAAAATAAAGCAAAGTGCACGACATAAGTACAAAAAAAATATAAACAATATGGGATTATAGGATGGGGTGCAGCTTTCAAAACTAATTTAAAGCCTTTACAAATAGTCTAAAACACCATTATTAAAATCATCCTTAAGAAACCTTTTGATTATCCAACAAACCAACTTTATCAGGATTTTTATGTTCTCAACATAAATTCACTTTTTAAAAGAGCATCTCTTTACCAGATATTTAAAGATCATTTCATAAGAAATTTATATCCAACCTCCAATTCAAGAAACATCCAAGAAGAAAGACAAACCTTTATATACCATTATTAAAAACGACTACCGGCCAGCTCCATTATACATACCAAGGTATTAAATGGTTTAATGAGCTGACCGATAAATATAAATTAAATACAACTGATTTTGAAAGCTATAAAAATGCTGTTAAGTCTCTATTTATTTTATAACTTCTTAATGGAATTGTTTAATATTTAATGTATTTTAATTGCATGTTTTTTTCTGTTCTGTATTTTAATTGCATGTTTTTTTCTGTTCTTTATTTTTCTTTTGATATTGTGTACATTATTGGTTTTTGATGAATTATGATAATGAAGATTAATTTTTAGTTTATATAGGAATCCCCCCCAAACCACGAGTATAAGCTCTTTTTGGGGGGTAATATGAATAAAATATTTTTTTTTGTATGCTATTATAAGTATTGTAAATTGTTATATTTTATTTCTATATATATAAATAAATAAATAAAAAATAAAAAAAAAGAATATAAAGAAAACAACTTATAGATATTATACATACATACACATAGATCAATATATCTAAATTGTCTTCTTTATATTTTTTTGTACTTGTTTCTTGCCAGCACTTAGCTTTATTTTCATTTTTTATAAATATCTAATGTTATTAACAAAATAATTTTGACTATTTCTAAATTGGTATACTCACAGACAGGCTGTGCCCTGTGGGATTTTGTGTACACGGTTGATTTATTGTGATTGATATTATATTTATGTATATTGTATGTTAACGGTGTTCCAAATCTTAAACAAATAAATGAATAAATTGGTAGGTATATACAAAACAAAATAGGCAAATATATAGGTTTTACACTATAAAAATTGTGATATTGTAATATTTCTTTTCCGTGTGAAAACGACTTCAAAATCAATGTACTTATGTCAAGATAGAAAAACGTGTTGGACAATTTACACTATAATTTGTACAATTAATGCTCTGTTGGCTAGGGTAAACTTCTGTATACCATCGTTGACTCGAATTCGCAATTACAGACAGTTCTATATGAACACTCCGACCAGTAATGCTGGTGTTAGAAGTCCCTTATACAGAGTCACTCACAATTTTAATAGTAAGTTTGGGAGTGTGGATGTCTTTGCCTCTTCCCTGAATGCGTTTAGGAGATCCATTAATCAAATACTTACTGATTGCTAACCTGCACTATCCTTAATACACCAAATCCTTTCCTCTTCCTTTCCCCGTGGTACTTACGATTTTTGTATTTTTTGTATTTTATGTTAGCTTTTAAGTTTTTAGATATTTTATTTTTCTTACATTTTGTTAATTATCTATGTTAGTTTTTAAGTTATAAAATTGTTTTTTTTTTTTTATGCTAAAATTGTATTCACCACTAATTGGGCAATTTGTGGATAAATGATGACAGCGTTCATATCATTGTAATATACATGTACTCTTTGCCTGTTGGTGAGTCTTTGGGATAAATAAATAAATAAATTGTCCCTCTGAAGATGCTAGTTGTGTCTAGCGAAAGCGCTTAGGCTCATTAAATTGTACTAATTGTGGATTAAAACGGTGTTTTATTTATATTTCTATAAATAAATTTAATATTTACATTATAATTATGAACTTCCACGGTGTTAACGAAAAAACATTGAAATTAATAATAATATAATCTTTCATACAATTTGCCTATACAATAATTCGCAAATCCTTCGCAAATTGAATAACCATCATCAAACCTCTTCGCTTAATTCAGATCGAATTCAGACAGCGTAGTAAAGAATTATAATTAATTGTAGACGACTTGGAAATTTAGATTTTGATAGTTTTTTCTCGTGAGCTTCATCGTCATAACTCGTGTGATGAAATTCATATGTATGATCATCCCTAAAGCACTCTCTTCATATTAAAAAAGATATCATTAAAATCGGACAATGCTGTAAAGAGCTCTTGTCGGTGAAGTACGAATCTAAGAATTTGATGAATTTCTCATGGATCCCACGATCATATCTTGACCAAATTGAAATGGAACGAATCTGAAGATACCCCCTTTCCAATGAAAAAAGAAACATCGAAATCGGTCAACGTGGTAATAAGAAATCGTTGAACATAGGTACACAAAAAAGGTTCACGTCTTGAGTTTTTTTCTTGAGTTTTTGGAAGTCTGCTTAAAAAGACATTGTCACGAGGCTCAAAAATGTAATAACACAGAATTAATCACTTAATAACAAAGATAATAAAATATGATATTTTGCCGTGACGTCATATCAATTTTTGAAAATATTTATTTCTTAGATAATCACCAGGAGGTCAATGTTTAATTTTTAGTGAATCATGTTCATTTTCTACATATCTTTAGATATGAAAATATTAAAATATATGAAATGCTTTCGAAAAACTCTATTTTTGTTTCGAATTATGATTTTCTATCTATCTTGGCATTTTTAGTCATTAGTACTACTGCGAGTAATTTATTATAATATTTTTCTAAATTTTAATTTATGTTAGAGAAATTTTTTCAATTTGAACAATACATTAATAAATTATACCATTAAAAATCGTCAAAATTACATAAGTTAACAAAAACACAATAATGGAAAACTCACCGGAAATCGAACCCGAGACTTTTCGAACAGGAGTCAGACATCATAGCCCAACACTTACAGTAGGCAGTTAACTTTTAAATATCTTTTTACGTCTGTCTTTTCTTAAAAAAATGTCAAGTTTGTCAAGTTCTCGAAAACGAAATTACGAATATTATGCAAAGGTTTAAGATAGGTACAAGATTTTTTCTAGTATTTAGTCAGTCACATTTTGTTGTTGGAGTTGGAAAACGTTTGACATTCCTGTCGGTTCATATCTGAGCTTCTTTGTTGGAGATCTCCGAGCGGTGGTCGATCGTCGGCAGGACAATCCTTCCTGAGGTCGGTGCTTCTGACCGGGGTGTCGATAATTAGTATTCTTGGCGCGGGGCCGATGCCACCTATGTAAGCTTATGGTTCCGCGAAGAATTCGAAGGTCGGACGAGTATATGTATCTACCATCTACTGGTATAGACTAAATCCAAACGATGAAGAAACGTATAACACTTCATTGAATAAGCATTTTTGATATTTTTCCACCGACAGTTATCATGAAGATATATGACCAAGTGATAATTTTATCAAAAAGCCGCCATGTTTATATCCGAATTTGGGAATAAATTGATTTGCCATGGAGTAAACGCGTCTTCATGGTTAGGAAATGTTAGCTTAGGCTTTTACCCGAATTCAGGAATAACATTGTTTTTCATGGCTTAAACGCGTTGTCATGGTTGGGAAAGGTTAGCTTAGGCTTTAACCCGAATTCAGGAATAACATTGTTTTCGCGCGTCATGGTTGAGAAAAGTTAGGCTAGGCTTTAACCCGAATTCAGGAATAACATTGTTTTCCATGTTTTAAACGCGTCATCATGGTTGGGAAAGGTTAGGTAAAGCTTTAACTCGAATTCAGGAATAACATTGTTTTCCATGTTTTAAACGCGTCGTCATGGTTGGGAAAGGTTAGGTTAGGCTTTAACTCGAATTCAGGAATAACATTGTTTTCCATGGTTTAAACGCGTCGTCATGGTTGGGAAAAGTTAGGTTAGGCTTTATCCCGAATTCAGGAATAACATTGTTTTCCATGGTATTTTCTGTTAAAATTAAAATGCAATATGACAAAAAATACCAATTTATTGTATTATGTCGATAGTTTATAAAATTTTGCGAAGCCGCAAGACTCTTGCATAAATTCTTGCAAACACTGCTCTTGGCCTTGCACCCCCTGGTCTTAGTCTTGCTTAGTCTTAATGAACCACTGCCAAGAAACGAAAAACTGATCAGCTCTAAAAGAATGAGCATTAAACAAAGTAAATCAATATTAAGTCCATTGGACATAATAGTTTGGAGTGTATTTGGCGTTCCACTTGATATCGGATGGGACGCCAAAAAAATCTCTAAACAATCTTATTATTAAAGAAAAATAAAAGAATATTCTAGAAAAATGTTATCTTTTATTACAAAACGAAGATTCGAGATAAACATGGAGTTGATTAAAAATTCACGGACTTAATATAAACAAATGCGATTAGATAGTTTATCAAAGTTATTTTGATAACGATAATAAGATCAATACCAAAAAAACATACGAATTTTAATTAAAAAATAATAATTAATGATTAAATAATATGACTTATTGCGTCTGATTTTCACTCTACCGTCCAATTGATTCTCGAAGCGAAGATGTTTTGTTAAGAATATGAAATGTTTAATATCTTAAAAGTTAAATATTTATGTTGCAAATTATTTATAAAACAATATGGCTCCATGTATCATAAAACACCACTCGGAGATTAAACAAACATGTTTTTATTCGGGATATTAAACATTCATCTGAACATTCAGAGTCAAGTTATACAGTTTTGAACGATTAGTTCGTTATTTTACCTTTAATCTGTCACTAACTACCATCAAGATATTAAAAAAATCATGATAACCTTTTCAAATTTTCTTCGCATTGAAATGAAGAACAAGTGAACTTAAATAAAACTGAAATCGATCTCATGTACATATAAAAAAGCGCCTGAACATTATGCAACATGTATAGCAGTCACAATTCAGAAATGTAAAATTGGTCAATTTTATTAAAATATCAGATGAATCAAGCAGTTTTAACAGTTCTAGCATACATTGTCATCGGTTATTCACAAAAGTTTCAAAGCTCTACTGGTTGTTGGGTTGTTGGTGGTTGGGAAGTAAGTTGGGAAGCTCTAACTGGTTGGGAAAAGAGAGTAAAAAACATATTTTTACCCGGAAAATTAAACATTCATCTGACCGTAGAAAAATAGTATTGCATATATGGACGATTCGTTTCTTCAAATTCCCACATTTCATTCATTCTTCTACATTCGATGAGTCGTTAAAGACCACTCAAGAGATTGAACAAACATGTTTATATTGAGATAATTACATTCACCTGAAATTAAAGAACAACTTTGAACGATTCGTTCACAAGGATTTTTTTTCGAATAAGATTCAGATTCATCCGTTCAGTTGTCAATATTAGTTCAAAATTAAAAACCTTTTTCAAAAGAAAAAAATGATCATTCCGATATTTTTATATGAAATTAATCCCGAAGAATTAAATCAAAAATTATAAACGTTTTAAAAAACATTCATAAAGGAATTCACCGAAACATTAAAAAATATGTTTTTGAATAAACTGTACCTTCCTATTTAAAAACCAGTGATTTTTAGCAGTTAATTTGCATTCATTGCAAATTATTCGCCTGCATTGTGCTTCTGCATAATTATGACGACAAAATACAATATATAAGGTCTGTCTATCGAATCCCGCTAACGCCATATTCAATATTCACGTCGATTGTAATCGTTTTGATAACGTTTTGTTTGGCCGCCAGACGGCGAGTGG
Source organism: Molanna angustata (assembly GCA_963576475.1). Lineage (NCBI taxonomy): Eukaryota > Metazoa > Arthropoda > Insecta > Trichoptera > Molannidae > Molanna > Molanna angustata. The sequence goes on from OY754979.1 coordinate 33,507,741, forward strand.
TCTGGTCCTTTAGGTCGTAAACCTTCGGACCATACGCGATTATTGCGTTCTACCATATTTGTTTTAGACACTAACTTGCGATTTATATTTATTCTACGTGGGTGTCATGCACAATCAGGTGGCAAAAAAATGAATTATTGGTCACATATAAATATATTCTTAAGGTTGTAAATGGTTCTGTGGATTCTGCGAACTTGTTAGAAAAACTATCATCGCTACGAAGGTCTTCTCCGATTGCTGTCTCCCCTGCTGAGGTTAGAGATTATCAGAGCTATCTTCACCTTATTTATTGTTACCCTTAACAGCAATTAGTGCTTTTCAAGAACCACAGCCTTAGATTATCTATAGATCCAAGATTTTTTCTCTTTGATCCTTTGACGCCCTGATCCACTCCTTCGTTTTATTTTTCCCTTATACACTGACAACAAAACAAAATTTCATGTTAAAACTAACCGAACTATAGTCACTACAAAACATTTGGTTTGGTACAACTAAATGCTATGTGCACACAGCCAAACTGTACAGTCATAAATAGATACACCTTTATAACTGATAACCAAGGTTTGGCTTAAACGGAGGTAGCAAGTTCGGTTGTCACAATATTTTTTTCAGTGGAATATTAAATAACGTTTAAATAAATATTAAATATAATTTATTTAATGAATGGTTAAAATTATTGTAAGCCAGTTTATACTCTTCATAAATAACATTATTTTCAATACTATAGTAAAATAAAATTCAACAAATGCTAATTTCAAATTAGATGAACAGCTCTTCAATCCAGATACTGAATATACATATGAATGGTTTAGAGTTTTAGACTGAGATGGACTCTATACTACCTATCAAACCACAGATCTCATATGTATTAAAAATCTTCCTATTCCCTCTCTCTTCCTGTTTAATTGAGGTTTATACATTTAGTTAGCCAATGAATTTAAGTATTTTTTATTTCATGTAGGTATGTAAATGTCTGTATTATCAAGCTATGTATTTGATTGTATAAACGCAAATGTCTGTATTATTAATCTTTTTAATTGTATAAACGCAAATGTCTGAATTATCAAGCAATTTGATTGTATAAACGCAAATGTCTGTATTATCAAGCTATTTGATTTTATAAACGCAAATGTCTCTATGTATTATCAAGCTATTTGATTTTATAAAAGCAAATGTCTGTATTATCAAGCTATTTGATTTTAAATTAAAATGAAATGATTTTAAATTTTACAAAATTTTACACGTCAACAAAGTAGGTCTCCGTCTTGATAATTTAGAGTCGCTAGAAATTAAAAAGTGTATTAATTCAAAACAGAACATAATAAACAATCAGTTAAATTTATCTTTCAGTCCATTATTAAATATGTTTCCTTTTACTTCTAATCCTTCAGCCAATCGGACCCACCCTGCACAAGACCCAACCCTAAGTACCCCCACCCTACCTCTTCCTCCGCCCCCATAGATTTCTTGTAAGCACGTCGTCACATTCTGTTTCAGTTGAAAGTTAGCCTGATGAGGGAACGGTTAGTTCCGAAACCGGTCGCATCGTTTCAACCAAAAAACGTGGTTAATACAAAGTTATATTTTTAAATTTAATTTGTTAAATATGAACCACAAAGTTAACATTCAAACATTTGAAAATATTGATTTTAAATTATTTGATTGTATACACGCTAATGTCTCTATGTATTATCAAGCTATTTGATTTTATAAACGCAAATGTCTCTATGTATTATCAAGCTTTTTGATTTTATAAACGCAAATGTCTGTATTATCAAGCTATTTGATTTTAAATTAAAACTATGAAAAAAAAAAAAATTGATTTTATAAACGCAAATGTCTGTATTATCAAGCTATTTGATTGTGTAAATGCAAATGTCTCTTTGTATTATCAAGCTATTTGATTTTAAAAACGCAAATGTCTCTATGTATTATCAAGCTATTTGATTGTATAAACGCAAATGTCTGTATTATCAAGCTATTTGATTGTATAAACGCAAGTTTCTGTACCTATTATCAATCTATTTGATTGTATAAACGCAAAAGGTAACTCTCCTAGTTCTGTGTATATATTATGTTTTCTTACAAATTTTATACAACTGTCTGTTTTCGGAATAAAATTAAATAAATATTTTAATTTTTTGACAATTTTTTAACATATCAATAGCGACCAAGTTGGAATATTATAACCAGGAGATACATATATAAGAACCAGGAACTGAAGGCACAGGTATGAATTTAATTTGACAATTTTTTAATATTTTTAATTTTGCAATATGGGATAACCATATCACAAAGGTAAATGGCAACCTTATAATATGATCTTTTATTTCAAGTTTTTCCGTGATACCGACTTCAGTATCCAAGTCATGAGTCAAATGGTTTATCATAATGGAGTGTATATTCAAGGTTTGTCGCTGAATAATGGACTTTTCCATCAGCTGTCGCCCAGTTGAATGTCGACCATTTGTCGCTAAATATCATCCGCCGACTGGCAGTCTCTGGATTCCAATATTTGGTCCTAAATCAATCAGCGGACATTCCAACCGCTTTGGTGGACCAGTTAGAGAATTACACTTGGATATTCTAGTTTTTTGCCATAACACATGTTAAAACACATTATAGTTGAGAGGGTGATATGAATTTTAATGGCGTTATTGCAAACATAGGATCTGAAATTTCATCGGCTAATTCAGAAGCCATTTTCGTCCCCGAACGTATATTCGCTTGAAAAATAACAACTGCGTTGTTACTGATATGCAGTGGCGTAGCTGCCGAAGAGCAGGGTCATGCTCAACACGAGGCCCCCATTTGCAACAAAGCTTAAATTTCTACAACACAATTAGAAAATAAAAATACAAACTTCAACAGAAACAATTATACAATTAAGGAAATACGACAGAAATGGATTTGAGACTGGCAAATGAATTTAATAATTTCAAATGAAAAGTAAAAACGACATCTTATATTGACTGATTTGTAAATTATACCTATTGATTTCATTTTGTATAATCAATAATTAGATATAATTTTAAGATATAATTTTATAGATATATTTTTTTGTTTTTTTTTTATTATTTTAAATGTCTCCTTTACACATACATAAGTGCACTCTGGTAAGGGCAATATATATTTTTTTTGTGTATCTTTTTCTTGTAATTGTGTTGTGTTTTGTTCCAGTCAGGGGCTTAAACATTTGAATATTTATTTTATATACCTCAAAAACCATAAAAGTTAGTTTTTAGAAGATTTTTTATGATAAAAAAACCAGCCTCTATTTACATCTGATTGTACACAAAAGAAATATTTTTTTTAAATGATCATTAGTAGGACCGGGGTATGGCTGGAATGCAATGTTGAGGTAATGATGTTATATGGATGATTTTTAAAACGCAATTTTTGTGAATTTTGAATTATACTTTTTTTTTCATTTATTTTTTTATTTTTTTTTAACAAAAAAATGAATATGTCCTTGTTAAACAAGTACATATACATCTTCCTACGTTCCCTAAAATAAGCAAATAAATGCTTGTGCTATAGGTGAACGAAATCGGTCGAGGCAGGATTCGAACTCGCGACCACTGGATTACTAGCCCAGCGCGCAAACCGCTCTGCCATTGACCCATCTAAACATTTATAGATGTTTTATATTTTGTTAATTTTATCTCTATCTTAATTTCTAAGCACGTCTATTTTTTCTTGGTAACCTCTATAGGGGAAATAATGTGATCAACTTTATGTATACCTACATCAAAAATTTATATGTATGATGTGTAATTATTTTCTTTTCTTAATAAATAAATAAATATCCTGTTTAACAAAATTAAATGAGTTAAATAATTGAAAATGTAAGTAATTGGATCAACTCTGAATACCACACATAGCGAAATATCATTTTTATCGACATTACCGGGTGCATTAGTGTCTGATATTACGGGAATGTTTACACTAATGAATTAGGTGTTACCATATTATCTTATCGCTTTTTGGGTCCACAGCAGAATCCAGCAAATCTTTGCGATAACATTTTTAAGATACATATGTAGGTACTTATCCAGAATAAACACAACACCAGACAACTTGGGTGACCAATATTTTACTTTTTATTGTATTATTTATGACATTTTTTTAATAGGTATAACATAGTAAACTATCGAAGCCCTCAGGGTCTATCTGAGGTTGACGTTTGCAGTAGTTAGTAATTATCAAATAAATATTACGATGCAGGTTACGACCTACGACAGGCCAAGGAGCATGCCTCTAGAGCACATAGCTGTCGTCCTCGGACTTCATCATGTACCTTCAAGTCAAGTGGGTAAAATATTCTGTGCATGTAGTGTATAGGTAGTTATATGCAAGAACTCACTATTCAGGTAAATTGATGTTTTTTGCAGGAGATATTCCCATGTTCTCATACCATATGGATTATTACACACATTTAAAATATATTTCTTTGATAGTTTAATTGTCTAAAGTATTTGCTACGTGAGTTTTTTTTCATTCATCATCATCAAAATATCGTCGAAATCGGTTCATCAGTAATCGTCAATTATTTCAAATTGATAATCGTGTTTATCGTCATTTACACTATGTTTATCGTCATGTATATAGTGTTTATCATAATTTATATTGTATTTATCGTCATTTATACAGTATTTATCATTGACTCCCGACAGGGAAAAAATCAAATGTTTTCGTATATGCAACATTAAAAAGATTCGATGTTCATCGTGATTTCTTTTGTGTTTATCGTAATTTATAGTGTTTATCCTAATTTATATTGTGTTTTTCGTCATATTGAAATCTGTGACCTCATAAAAAAAACAATCCTGCAAGGTTACTCATAAAGTTGATTAAGATACGATTAAGATCGGCTTCAGTATTCGGAATATTTGAGGTTAAAATTAATTTATTAACTATATTAATTTATACAAAAATAAATAAACATTTCATACAAAACTTTGATCTTAATTTTTTTTATTATTCAATCTAGAGTAAGATAATGATTATATTATGATATTAAGGAAAAATAAGAACGTACTTAGTAAACATCATAACATGGCTGGTGTCTTTTTATCACACGTTTTTGATCATATCTTATCCATTGTATCTTCTTGTTTTTTCATTTTTTCCCATCTTTATTATGTGGTCGGCATTCCTCTTCCATGACTCTCTATCTTGTATCAGCAACTTATCTATTTGTGCCTTTCTCAACTCCTTTTCCATACTACTCCACCACGTGGGGATGGGTCGACCTCTACAACTGTTCCTGTCAAACTTTATTCTCGATTCAGTATGTTCTTCATGTATCACCACAAGACAATAACATCTCAATTATATATCTTCATTGTGTTAATACATTTTACCTGTTTGGGAGTGTGGACTATCCTGGGTGGCGGTGGTCCAACGATGCTTCCATCTCTTCGCATGTCTTCCGGGTAATTGTTGTAGAGTATTTTTGTATTTACAATTTTGAAAATTGTTTTGGCAACTACCTACCTCTACCTCTCCATCTTGTTAAGAACCCATACCGTATCACAATATCGCATATAGGTAAATCGATAAATATAATCATTACTTGTCAATCCCAATTCTTCGTTTATTTTATTTCCATATACAGTCCGATTTCTCCATCAGAAACTTAGGCTATTTCAGTAAAAACATGCTAACGTGGTTTGGCTGAGAAAACTTAATGTTTGCATAATTTGTAGAGAATCATCAACTAAACGACAAGATTTTGAAAATAAAAACCTTAATAGATTCAAGAGATCATTCTCTGGTGTCTCGTATAGTTTGGTACAGATGGAGAGTTGATAACATTCCAGGAGTGTGTCGATTGTTCTTTTTGTTAAGAGCCGAAATCACTCATCTAGAGGACTTCATGAACATTTCATGATCGTGCTGTGCATTTTGTTATTGGGTGCATTATGGTGACTGGGTGTTTGAAAATCATGTCTATCATACCAATCGGAAAACCAAATGGATTTCTGTTAGGTACAGTGCATTTTATTCACTTTTATTATACGATATCAGTATTCTCATATCAGTATACTTAGTAAAGTTATATTGTATTCTGCCTATGTTGACATTTTTTGAAGAAATTCAGAGGATAAATCTCAAATTGTCTGAAATTTTAGTAGACAGTGTGCAATTTGTATAATAGTAATCAGATGGGACGATGCCAGAGCAGTGTTTGCGAGTTCAAATCCTGCCTCGAACGATTTCGTTCATCTTTTTTTTGCTTATATTACCTACTTATTTAACAAGGACATATTGATTTTTAAATTAAAAAATAAAATTAGTATATTTACCTACGTCGACTTTAATGCATACTTAAGTATTACGAGAAAAAAGGATTTGAAATTAGGAATTTATTTATTAATTAATTTATTTATTAGTTTATTCAATTTGCTGAACACTTCCCACATGTTAATCCTATTCTTTCTACTGTAGTAGTTTCTAATGTAGTTTCTTTCTTCTAGTTCTTTTTATAAAAAAAAAATCAACAAGACAATGGAATTATTTTTTGATGATGTTAAGTCGTCTGAATATGATCCAATATTTAAGAAAACAGCTTTGACGGCCTTCGTGGCTCAGTTGGTTAGGTATCTGACTGCTGATCCAAAGGGTTCGATTCCCGGTGGAGACAGTTTTTAATTGTGTGTTCAGTCTGGATCTGTGAGACGATAAACATCATAAGCCTTCAGCATGAGACAACTTATAATTGGATGCGTATAAAATGAATATTTGACATAGTGCCTGTTAGTTAGTTACCTGAGATTAAATTCAATACAAAATAATTAAAATCAGATAATATGGTAAAGAATTATTTATTTATTTATTTATACATCTTCTTGTACATAATATAAACAAATATAATTGTACACTGGCGGGCTTATTGCCATTAGGCAATTTCTTCCAACCAACCAGATTACAAAGTATGACAACATTGTATATGTACAACAGCAAATAAAAAAGAGTAAAAGAAATCAAATAAAATACGTATAACACTTAAATACTATTAAACAAAAAAAATTATAATTCATAGCAATAAAAAGGATATGGTAAGGACAGGAGAGGAAATCGGGATCAGATGTTCAAGGATAAATATTCCTTCTTTAGTTTTTTCTTGAAAATACTAAGTGAGTTAGACGATGCAATATCCGGACTAAGGCTATTCCATAATCTTGCTGATTGTACTTTACTATCGCTGAAGTAAAAATTGAAGAGTTTGACGATTTTCTCATAGATTTCATAATCAGATCTTGAGCACATTTAAATTATACTACAGAACAGGAACTAATCAGAAGATACCCCCTTTCTAACTAAAAAAGAATCATTGAAATCGTACAACGCAGTAAAAAGCAATCGCTAACTCAAACATAAATAATAATAAAAACTTCAAAAATAATCTTTGATTAGTAACGACTTTGAACAGTAACGACTAGAGCAAAATTTAAAATCGTCATACCAAAGAAAAATACAACTGCAGCACAGAAATTACTGTCATATAGGGGAATATTATTTTACAATGACCTGCCCACTTCCATTAGAGAAATAAAAATACAACTGCAGCACAGAAATTACTGTCATATAGGGGAATATTATTTTACAATGACCTGCCCACTTCCATTAGAGAAATAAAAATACAACTGCAGCACAGAAATTACTGTCATATAGGGGAATATTATTTTACAATGACCTGCCCACTTCCATTAGAGAAATAAAAATACAACTGCAGCACAGAAATTACTGTCATATAGGGGAATATTATTTTACAATGACCTGCCCACTTCCATTAGAGAAATAAAAATACAACTGCAGCACAGAAATTACTGTCATATAGGGGAATATTATTTTACAATGACCTGCCCACTTCCATTAGAGAAATAAAAATACAACTGCAGCACAGAAATTACTGTCATATAGGGGAATATTATTTTACAATGACCTGCCCACTTCCATTAGAGAAATAAAAATACAACTGCAGCACAGAAATTACTGTCATATAGGGGAATATTATTTTACAATGACCTGCCCACTTCCATTAGAGAAATAAAAATACAACTGCAGCACAGAAATTACTGTCATATAGGGGAATATTATTTTACAATGACCTGCCCACTTCCATTAGAGAAATAAAAGATCTAAATAAATTTAAAATAGCATTAAAAGGGCATATTTTTGGCAATACATAATCCTATATGTTGAATTTTTCTTTCTGTATGTAATTACGATACTCCTCTCTCGAACACGAGTTTTTAACTCTATCGAGAGAGTATCAATACTGTAATTTTTGTCATATATTGTAACTTAGTCAAAATATTGTGTAATACTCTTATAAAATAAATAAATAAATAAATAAAAATAAAAAAAAAATAAAAATAAGTAGAACGCGCACTGCTGTAGCATACAAAAAATGCATACATACATTGATCGCACAGATGAACCTACAAATTTATAAAATCCACTTTAGTCCTGTCTGCTGTCGATTATGAATTCTAAGATGGATATCGAACAAAGTATGTGTCGGAATTGTATTAAGTTTATGTTATCGATAAGATGTCGTCGTCGTTGTAAAGAACCTGTTCCACACAATATCTCAAATGATGATTAAAAGAATCGATATTGCTATGGGAAAAAAGCGGATTCTTTTCTTTGTTTGTTTTAACCATTGACTCTTGAAGTACCGAACTTCAGGAAAAAATCATTTTACAATTAACATATATTTGATCGTCAAATTGGCAAGCACATTTTCCTACATCAATACAAATATTTTTCCGGGATATCTTTGGACTTGTATGGTAAATTTACATAAATAAACCGAGCACTGTTGGGATGGGAGACACTCGCCATGACTGACGGGCCTCCACATTTGTGGTTGGACTCTTAGTGTTAGTGGTATGAAATATGCTTAGTGGTAGTTTCTTGTTTTGTCCGACGAGCAGCCGTTCTGGGCAGCGTATTTAAACTTTCCGTGTTTATTAGGAGGCAAGTACTGCCTCGAATTAGGTACTAGTTTGTTGCGCTAATGCACTTAAAAACTCGTGTTGAATTCAAGACACGTGTCCTCCAAATGCACACGGTTTAACTACGAAAACTGTTCCTGCTAATACGAGTTCGGTAATATCTTAAGATACCTACATATAATAGAACTTCATAAGATAAATATATCCATGATATGGGTTATCGTGAGGGTTTTTTATTCCACGGTTTGACGGGACTTGCCCCCCGAGGTATAATTTTTTTAATTTTTTTTTTATTTAAATTGAAGCTAACAGTGTACGAAGTAAAAAATAAATACAGAATATGTAATAACTTGCCTTAATACACACTCCATACATCAATTATAAGCTTACAATACTATCATAAGCAGGTAACATAATATTTTTGTAGGTACCAACATGTACAAATAGATAATCAAATACCTAGATATTTTTGTTTTTGCCGTTTTTTTGAATATTTTTAGTGAGATGCAAAATTATTAATCCTTTGGGTGAGACACTGAATGAAAAATGAGTTATTCCCACATAATATAATTGGATTATGGTTCATGCACAGTTTATGGTCTTTGGGTTGGCACATTTCGGTCGCTAGTCATAATAATATCGTCATATTATATCGACTCAAATACAATACATACCTACCTAATATCCTGTTTAGTCAAAACTTGTCATAAGGCATTAAATTACTCGACAAGAAACTGCCTCACATTTATTTTTTTATTTCATTTCAATTCAACACACAAACAATACAATGATATTAACGTAGCTACGTACAACATATTTTTACAAGGGTTTTATTATTTTTACAAACAAATGTAATTTAAATACACACCTGTGATTTGTGTTAGCTTCATATTTGTGAGGTTGTAATGCAAAAATAACTAACTCCAAAAATAACGATTTTGAGTTATACATGGGGTTATACTAATTTAAAGAAGCCATTGGTGTAATTATTTTTTCGCTAAAATGTCAACTAATGTATTTATACATCAAATAATCACATTTCATGCAAAATGCACTATTTCCATGTTAAAAATTGAGTAAATTGAGGTATTACAAAATTGACTATTTCCATTCGATGATTTATTTTTGTATTCACCATTATTACTATATTAATAAATATCTTCATTAAAACAATGGTTTTTTGATCCAAAATAATCCATGAATTTATTCCTTAAGCATTAATTTTATGTCGAAAGTGACTAAATCCTTGAAATAGTCATTTATGACATACATACATGAAAATTTAAAAATTAAAAAAAAAATGGTTTCAACCAACCTGTCAACCAATAGGTAAGGTATTTGGATAATCTATATTATAAGACCAAATCTTCTTGATAATACTGCTTCATTAAAGAACCTCGGTTTTTTGCCCTTGCTGTAAAGTTACTAAAATGGAAATAGTCCCTGTGCATTTTAACCTCACATTTACGGTCTTACTTATTAGATTTCGTTAAAACTTTACTAAACGTGCAACTAGATAATCATGACTAAAATACTTAATTAAAAAATCTTACTCATAAACGTATACTAAGATAACTAGTAGGTACCTACACCGAATTGTTTATTTACGAAAATCTTCATTTATTTTTTTCCATATAGCATATAACAGAGTCAATAAGGCGGCTTACTGTGATCGCGTTTTTAGTTTGAATGGGCCTTTTAAGTGGAATATATTGCCCCTAGAAATAGGTACGTGGAGCCCAGATCATTGAACTTAAAACCGTCTTGTTTCGTAGAGCCAACAAATAAGCCACAGCGCCCTTGGAGTGGTCTTGTAGGTATCACTAAACGGCGCTTTATAAATTATAATATTTATTGTTATTAAAATTGTTTTTATAATATTTATAACGAGTGGGTTGAGTCCAACGCTTAACTCTTCACTCCACAAAGTATTCAAATTTCGTATGGAAAATATTCAGCATTTTTATGAAATGAGTTTGTTAAATTATTTTTATTTAAATATTTTATTATCAAAACTTGATACGTCTTCAATGCCATTAAATGTACCTTTTTACCAATTTGTAAATAAAAATAACAATTTTCGAGTTTCCTGAGCTTGGGGGTCACTTTATTTGACAGTTAAAAAATTGAGAAGCACTATTCAGATATCCTTCAAAATCTAATGAGGTCTAAGCTAGTATTAAAATACGAATTTGCAAAATTCCAAAGAATCTTATGAGTACTTTAGTCTAATCGATACAGTAAAATAAAAACGCCGTACATAGCACATACACAATTACTTTGTAATGAAACTTTCAGCATAATACCGGTTGATAATCTGCAATCAAAAATTGCGAATTCATAACTCCCCACTATATCTACTTGGGGTAGTGAGGAGTAAAAATACACCGAGCACCTAAATAAAAATAGTAATAATAATAACTTACGCGTAATTAATGAATGGATTTGATATATCGTCGTTGCAGTTGTCATCGTCAGAAGCCATCATTCGGTTGGCAGAGATTGCCAACTGATCCTTGTGGGTGCAGGATTTCGGAGATCAGCATTCGTCGATTGCACAATATTAATTATATTCGACCACAACAACACAACGATTTACGTAAAACACAATTTAAAAACAAATTTATACTCAATTGTTTATTTAAATTTTATTTTTTATATGTTTATAAAGGCACAATACTGACGAAACAAATCAACGCTTAATTATGAATAAAATGTTTAACACAAATAAAAAGTTGTAAATGATATTATATATGGTTGTATATCATTGATTTTTAATAGAGATATGTTGATTGATACTTTTATCACAGTTTTTATTGTTTAATTTATCTATGTATTTATTATATTTAAATATACTATTTTTAAATATCACAATAGTTAATATGTGTTCCTTGAATGAATCTGAAACAAAAAAAAACATGAAAATAAAATAATAAAATATTTATTATATGGCATAAGCCATTTACTGTTACAATTCTTAAAATAATTAATTACAAACAAAGATAAAAATATAAATTCAAAAATATAGACAAAAATAGACAAAAAAGAATTAGAATTAGACACCTTACAAATAGTATAAAATGAAATTAACAATAGTAATGGTGCAAATTGTTAATTGCATCTAACATTCTAAATTTTGATTTGTTTGATACGTTTCAATTATCCGGTATTTCCTTTTTTTATTTGAATATGTGTTTTGATGTGTTTCAATTGTCTGTAATCATCCTCATTTTTTATTTTTTTTTAAACTTTTTTTAATGTTTCTTCGATTATTTGTTCAAATGTGACTTTGATTTAATTACTTTTGTATGACTTTGATTTAATTGCTTTATATTTTAATGTTTTATTTGTCAGTGTAAGTGATTTCCTCATCAAGCACATTATTGGAATATTTTTGATGAGGCATTGCTAAAAAAATATTGTAAAAATTACTATACTTGTGAATTATATCATTATTTGTATTAGAACATAATATGTTTAATAAAATAAATAAAAAAAAATAGTTATAATCCATGCAACGAATAAAATAAATAGTTAAAATCCTTGCAACGAATAAAATAAAAAGTTATAATAATCCATGCAACGAATAAAAATTAACAGTTAAAATCCATGTGTGATTCAATTTTAATCATTATATAAATAGACAAATAACGTTGTTGTCAAAAAGGAGTGTGGGGAGAGATTTTGAATCCGATAGAACGAGGGGGGAATACTCCTTTGAATGTTTTTTTAGAAATACAATTAATAGTTGTTGTTTTCAATTAATAAGTATTAAATAGCTAGCTAATAAAAAATTTCATCCTGTACAGAAATATCTATCAGTTACTAAGTTATTGCGTTGTAGACAGATTATTATTTTTGTATGATATTAAATTGTCAGCAGAAATACGAATTAAAAATATGTGTTTATTATATTTTTTTTTTATTTTTTTTTTATTTATTTTATTAATAAAGAATATAATTACAATAAACATATTATTTTGCCTAATCCCTTAAGGGGATTTTTGGCTGTGATCTTAATTGTAACAATTTTATAATATACACATATATACATATAAACTTCAATTAAAAACTAATATTGTACCTACATGTATTTATATACTACATTCTTCCTACAAAGTCCGGAACAACCCGCGCTCACCCCTTAGATCAACCATCGAGGATTCTTGTGTAATATATATCCTTTGGCTTTCTTTTTGAATTCCTCGATGGATCCACACTGCTTCAAGCTGGCAGGCATGGGGTTCCAGACCTTGGGCAGCAGCACATCTTCGGTCCTACGTCCATAGTCATTGTTGAATTTGTTTGTACGTAAAAGTTTGTTGGTCACTGTCACTGATGTTGGTCATTTAAAAATGTATGTAGGTATATAATTAAATGTGATGTTTGGTTTAGTGTGGTGAGTGTGGTTCGACCTTTCGACCATTTCCTCTGTCACATGTTGGCCAAGATATGGTAATTAAGTGTTAATTTATTCCTAGGGGTCACCAGTGTATACTGTAAGGGGCAACACCAAACAGCCAACCAACCATCGAACTCTGGTCTACCAAATACCTATATACGGTAATCTGCTCTCGTCAAAATATGGACTATTGTTGAGACCAATCATTGCTTAAACTACAAATTACATACACACCATAACGTCATGTCCCTTGCGGGGTAGGCAGAGGGAACCGAACGTCACGTTTTTCTATCCTGACACGCATCTTTCGCCTCGTCCACATTCATGCATCGTCTCATACATGTTCATCTATTGCTCACACTTCTAACGTTTCCGTCTTTTAGAATATCCGTTCACATGGTCGTGCCATCCCTTTCTTGGACGTCCCCGACCTCACATTTCATTCGTTTCCGCTCTGTATAGTTTCTTCGTCAGGCGTTCCTTATTCATTCTCCCCATGTGACCAAACCATCTCGATGTGTTCACTTTCATTCTAGTAATGACATCTTACTTAATCTTACATTCTTTCCTTATGTCCTCATTTTTAACCCTACAAATTTGTTTCTCATATTTAATTACAAGTCGCCTTTCGTGGCTCAGCTGGTTGTATATCAAACTGCCGATCCAAATGCCCTGGGTTCGGTTCTCGGTGGAGACAAAGTTTTTAATTGTAGGTACATGCTGTCTGGATCTGTGAGATGTTTAATATCGTAAGTCCTCCAGAATCGTAAGTCCTCCTTGTTATTCGATACGTGTATGTACATTTGACATAGCAGCAGTTATTGCCCGAGAAACAATATTAAATAAATAAATATTATGCTGACCGTCGCGGTTAAGTCATGTGACTTTTCTTGAGAGTCCTTCGTTGAATCTGTGGTCCTATGAAAGAAGAGAAAGAGTCGCGCATAAGGATAAACGAGGAGTTGATATATATTTATAAAACCTTTCGAATTACAAAGACTATACTAAAAAAAAACATATTTGGACACCCAAGAAGTAGAAAAAAAGGTTGGAAGACCAAGATTGAGATGGCAGGATGAAATCCGAAGAGATGCAGTACAGCTCTTGCAAGTTTTCAACTGAAAGAAAATTTTGAAAGAAGAGAAAATTTTGAGGTTTCAAATTATTTTTGACAAAAGTAAGGTGCACCCATATCTTCACTTTAAGGGTTCTGTCAACTAATCTAAATAGTAAGGGTTTAAATATAGTATATTTTATAAATGATCTGTAATTTAAAAATAGCTCATACAGTATACAGTAATCATTTCAGTTCTACAATTTCTTTACAGTAAACTTTCTTTGTCAATTTGAAGTGCAATGATTTTAGAGTAGTCAGGACTATTCTTAAGAATTCTTCAAGGGGTTGTTATCAGTATCCTATACACAATGTGGATGGTGCTTCTCACAAAACATAACCATATAAACATATCCAAACTACGATTTATTTAAAAAAATATATATTAGCGCTTTACGAAAGGGAAAACAGTGTCCATAATATGCGGATCGGGTGGTCGTGTGTGGTGCTCGTAGATATAGTATGATTATAAATTGATTTATGATTTAATATTTTTTAAGTGGCGATTTTCGATAATTTATGCAGTTATAAAAAAAATATTGTCAAAAAAATACATATTGTGCACGATGAAAAAAATAGTATCATAAAACTTCAATCTCCCATAACACATGCATTTTTTTGTCATACAAAAACATAAGTAATCAAAATCAACTCAAGGCACAAATGCAATAAAATTTTACATTACCGAAATAAATCAAATATTTATATTAAAGTTTGAACAGTTTTAGTGGATTATAAATAGTTTATGAATAGGTTTGATGAGGGAAGGGCGAATTTCGAAACCAATCGTGAATCTTATTACGAGAGATAGTTTATGAATAACGAACAGGTAGGTTATATTTAAATTTTTAAACTATGATGCAAAAAATAACAAGTTGCTACATTTTGGAGACATACAAACTGCTAGTCCTAGAACAGGTTTTCCTCATTGTATAGTTTTTGTCATTTCTTATTGTATTCAATAATCTACTTGTTTGTATCATTGTAAAATATGGTATGATAAGAAAATAATAACAATTATGATTCAAAACTATGGAAATATTTGTCATCTCCGGGAATCAAACAAGGTATCTCACGCTCAGGAGTCAGATGTCAAACTAACTAAACCACGAAAGATGACAAATACCACCAATTCACCAGTTGAAATGGTGAAACGGTCGTCCTATTAAAAACCAAAACTGAAGAAAAATGTGTTTTTTTATCAAAATTAAAAAAAATATAGGTATTCTTTCAAATGAAACAATGCAAAATATGCCGAATAAAAACGAGTTTTTAACTAGTATTTTAATAAGATTATTTGCCGACAGGAAGGTAAATTCGTTACACTATACACATATGCAATAATTATTTATATAAAAAAAAACACGAGAATCATATAACATCAAATTTAAATTTTATCTTGTATATTTAAACATGGAATAAAAATAATGAAATTTAACCCGTTCAACACGGATAAAGATTTTTTTTTTTAATTGTAGTTTCATAACAAAATCATTTATTAACGGAATAAAGCTCTTGATAGCTTGACTAAGTTCAATAAAGATGGCTTGACTAAGTTCATTAATTAATTCATTCCAACGCGGCATCTCTCACAATGTGGGGTAACCAGCGACAGGTGTTCTTTCCCTTATAAAAAGAAGCACGACACATGCGTGTATCTTAGTACAATTCATGATGAACTGAACCCATTACTGAACAATATGAATCATAAATAAGATAATTAGCAATAAGAGAATGCACAAATGTAAATATGATACTTACATAATATTAAAACATGGGTAATTTAAAATGTTAAATTATAAAAAAAATATTATATCTTGGACTGTACTTCACAGAATCATTTCAGTAGTACTTCCTCCCTCGTAACGTAACGTAAAGTTTTTATTTCATGTTACTTCTCGGGCAAATAACATGTACTATGTCAAATATTAATTTGATTCGCACCCAATAACAAATTGCCACATTCTGGAGACTTACGATATTAATCGTCTCACAGATCTAGACGGAAAACATAATATTATTAAAAACTGCATCTCTGTCGGGAATCGAACCCGGGACCTTTGGATCAGTAGACAGCTACCGAACTAACTAAGTCACGAAGGCCAACTTAGTGAAAATAATGATACATAAGTTGCTAGTAAGGATCAAATCCTGTCCTAACCAATTATTCGCCAATATTTCATGGGATCTCGACCTCTGGTTGAAAATCTTAAGGCAGAAAATAAATAAATATGCATAAAAAAAATCACGCAGTTCTTGTTTGATTGCTCGTGTGTTTAGATGTATTG
Source organism: Molanna angustata (assembly GCA_963576475.1). NCBI lineage: Eukaryota > Metazoa > Arthropoda > Insecta > Trichoptera > Molannidae > Molanna > Molanna angustata. Next base: position 33,524,514 of record OY754979.1, read on the forward strand.
TGAAATGATTTCGGCACTATAATGTGATGTACGTGTGCATATGAGTGGACCTGTTTAAGGAGTGCGGAGGAGCTTTTCTGCACTGCTCAGGACCGAGAGTGTTACTCTTGAGTGACACGGCACACGAAGAAAAATACAAAAGTATTATTAATAAGTTAATATAATAAAATTGGTAAGTCACCCAACGCTAACGGGTTATGAATGTTTGCCCACGTGTTGCAGCACTATAGTGGGATGTATGTAGTCAAAGGGGCGGTTCATAATACCTACATATGTGGGCGGACCGACCAAAACATTAACAATTATACGTAGGTACCAACTCTGCATCGACATTATATTTTATTACAAGTAGGTATCTAACTACATATAAAATATCAGAATGTTACATTCGACACATGTCAATTATAGGGGCTCTCAGATTTTCGTTCAAATCATATCTACTTTTTGAGTTAGGTAGGTATATCCGAGTGTTACCTAATGCTCTTATTTTTCTCAAATGCATACCTACATGCCAGATGCCAGTAAGTATACTTACTGGCAGAAAAATAAAAATATATAAGTGGGGTTGCCAAGAGTGTGGGTGCGCATTGCCTTTTGAAACAATGCACGACACGTGCGTTATCCCCCACACAAGTCTCGTCTAACCTAAAGACACTAAATTCAAAATGAGTGAATTTTGTGAGATGTTATTGTTTCCTGTTGTATTTTCGATTACGTAGCTCTTATGTAGACACCCAAAAACGATGATAATATAAAAAAAAACGGACGCATCATTCTAAGCCAGTGCCTCATAACATAAAAAAAAATAAAAATATAATATAAATATTCAAATACTCCCTGCTACTAAATCAAAAAAATGAAACGAAAAAAAGTAAATTTTTACCTACTGTTAAACGAAGAAAATGCTCTTTCAAGCCGAAACAATCGTCCTTTTGAGAGTAATAAAAATTCGTAGAATTATTACAAAAACTAGTTTGATTTTAACACTCACTTAATTAATTTTAATACCTTCTTCAATTGAACATTTCATTTTTTTAGTCAGTTCAGTTTTTTTTTTAATTTCATCTGCAATACCTAGTCGTGGTAACCCTAGGTTTATATTTTTTTTTTGTTATTGTATTTTTCACTTAAATTATAATTTATCGTTACAAGTAATTTATAAGTAGGTACCCAACTGGCGACTCTAGTAACATATTGCTTTAAATATTAATTTTATCATTTATTTCTTTCGCAAATGTAACATTATTTAACCCCGAAACAGGGAGGCAAGTCTGGTCCAATCGGCGAAATCAAAACCCTCACGACTACCCATATCATGTATATAATTATTACATGGAGTTCTATAATATCTTTAGATGTCATAGAACTCAATATGATAATTATATCCATGATATGGGTAATCATGAGGGTTTAGATTTCGCCGGTCGGACCAGACTTGCCCCCCAGGTTTATCCTAGCGAGGTTGAATAACATTATACCTATTGTATAAATTTTGCTCTGTAAAGTGAGAGATTCTATAAATAAAAAAATTGCTATACAAAATGAAATAAAATATAATAAAATAAAATTGAAATAAGAATTAGGTATAGCGCCGATAAATGATACAAAATTATCACTCAAAGAGCGTAACGTAGGTACCTACATATAGTTTATTGAAATTCATTAACTGATTAAACACATCAACATGTAGGTAACTCGACATGTTTACAATGGTTACAATGATATAATTTTATTGTCAATAAAAATTGTATTTAACGATTTTTCTTAAAGTACACAATACATTTTCTGATTCGTTACGTTTTTCTTTTTTTACTTTAACGATTTTTCTCTTTTCAAATTCTGTTTTCTCTTTTCAAATTCTGACTTGTAGATAGGTAGGTAGGTACTATATTGTTTTTTAACGATTCTTAAACCATAGATATTATTTATCATGCCGGAAATATTTTGTGGTTGATTCTCCACAAATATCGTTATCTTTATCCACAATATGGGGTGTCCAGTGACAGGTGTGCATTATCTTGTAAAAGGGAAAAGAGTGGAAGCACTATTCTAAGCCGGTACTTCACGGTAAATAAAACCTCACAATTTTCATTATGTTTGATGTCAAATTTTCAAAAGGTATCACGTCAATAGTGTAAGTATCTATGTACATACCTTCTATTAGTGCCTAAATACCAATTGTCTGAATATTTTTTTTCTCCTTACTAATGTAATTATCTAGTTGTATTTTCTCCCTAATGTTATTTTACCTGTTGTATTTTCCCCCTTATGTTATTTTTCCAGTTATGTTTACTCTTAAATGTTATTTTACCAGGTAGTATTTTTCCTTGTGTTATTTTGCCTGTTGTAGGTATATTCGTTATTTTTGTTCTTTCAATTTTAATCAAATAAAATTGTAACCCAAAATTATAGAAACAACAATTCACAAATCGTTTACTTGCCTACCTACTTAACAGTAGCGGAATTGCTTATAGGAGCCGAAAATCTTGGCTTGCCTATGAATAGTTAGGTATATATTATGTTAAGACATTCAAGAACTAATATTTTTTGATTTATTTTATTACAACCATACTACAATATTATAAATGGAACCTTATGTAGATGCGATGCTTTACAGGACCACAAATGTAAATATTATTTTGGAATGTGATTTTAAAAGTAATTTTCATGGCCACAAAAATAAACAATGATGCTAAAAAACATAAAATTTTTGACATTTCCCCATTTCAGGCTTTACCAAGTCCGAAGGTTCTAGGCTCGCCCCTGCTACTTGATGCATCAATACCTTCACAATAGGTACATACTGAAAATTAGGTAGATAAATATAATTACACCATTGAGGTGATATCTTTTGAAAAATTGATGTAAAGCATATTGAAAATTGTGGGATGAACTACATTACATATGTAGGTAGGTACCTAACTCTTTTATACTGTGAAGAAGGTACCAGCTGGGAATACATACTTTTCTAATATTAGGTATCGTTTTTGGGTGTCCAGCAAGAGTATATCGGGTGTCCGAATACCTAATCGAAAATACAACGGGCAGCAATAACATCTCACATAGTTCAGCAATGAGGTTCACCATCACACATTCTGAATGTAATGACTTTTAATATGTGAGACGAGACTGGCGTGTGGGCCCAGTAATTCCCCAGAATGTGGCAACTTGTTATTGGGTGCGTGTTTAATTAATGTTTGACATAGTACCTACCTACCTGTTTGTTGCCCGAGAATCATCACAAAATAAATAATCATAAAACAAAAAAAAATTACTGCGTTTAGTTTCCTCAATGCGAAGAAAAATCACTAATAGCCATCGAGACAATTCCCCTAAATACCTACCTATATAAAAACATACATAGATAAAATTAAATAAACAAATAAATGTAATTTTGAAAAATGGAAACGTCAGAAGTAAGAATAATAGAAGACCACGTATGATACGATGCATGCACGTAAATTAAGCAAGAAATGTATGTCAAGATACAGGACTCTAGTTTTCGGTTCTCTCTGCCTAACCCAGATAGGAAAATGTCGAGATGGTATGATATGGTAAATAAAAAAAATATAAAATATATTGCGGTTACATACCTCAAAGCAAGGAAAAATCACTTTATACACAAATGGGAATTCCCTTAAGACGAACACCAAATCTCTAGACACTCATAAATTCAAATGTTGTCATTTAACAAAAATAAAACACTACAATACAAATAAATTGGTTGCACAGCAAATAAAAATTATACCTATTTGACTGATGGTCCAATTGTCATAGATACCTACATTAACAGCTGCGTCGCAGAAAATAAATAATCCGGAGTTGCAAAATAAAATCGACACACGTAAAAATAGCGCACACAATAAAAAAAAATATACAATTCAAACATCAAACAACATGACATTAATAATCCATAGACGAAAATAAAACATAAAAGACAGTCTATTATTCTCTATTTACCGAACACTTGATGTTTTTTTAAGAAACGAACGATACAAAAAACCGCGAACTCTTTTTTTTATTTGTTTCGATTCAAACGTGTCGCGCCATGCGAACTCTATTCGAACGATTTATTTGTATTTTTGAAATGTTCTCGAATAGATGGCAACTAACACACAAGACACGGCAGCAGCCGTTTTCACACTGAATAGCCGAGTCGCTAAAAAGAGCTCGTGTCGGGCCGGCGGCGGCCTTCGGGAGTCTTCGGTTTTACTCGGCTCCGAGGTGCAACAGGTAAATACGAATTTAAGCGTTCCCCTGAAGCGGGCGATGCAGAAAAAATGATTAAATTTTTAGATAAATCTAATTTATAAAAAAATAGCACGCAACATGTTTGAACGTGAGTAATCAATATATACCTGCTCAATGTAATATTGGTCTATCTGATAACGGTTTTGATTTCTCTTGAACAGAATAATTTGAATTTGATACTGATATACATACATAGATACTGATGTGCTTAGTTTTAATAATCTGTCATCATTTTGTTAAACGCAGAAAAAAAGTAGTTTTTGTCGAAGAATTGTTGACGGTCAATTTTATACTTTGGAATTTTTGTTTAATTATTTAGGTACTTACATCTATATTTTTTTTCTTTTCGAGTGATAAACTATTCAGTATTATTATTTTTATAATATTTTACTTATATAAAACAATTCCTGTCACCTTTATATAACAAAAATTAAGAACACTTGAGATACAAGGTCGTATTGATAAGAAACATGTGGTGTTTATATTATCTATGCATTTATATAACTGTATGTATGAAGTACTTTATCCCAATCAGTTAATTATTCTGATTTCAAATACCTAGGTTATTTAAAAAAAATACATGTATACTTACACAAAAAATATACTAAAAGCAACTCACAATTTATAACATTCATTTGTTTTTTGGAATCATATAGGACGGTACATGTTATTTACCTAATTTAATTTAAACAAAGAAGTCTGGCATTCGGTTCTCTCTGCCTACCCCAAATAAGAAAATAGCCTGATAGTATGGTAATTATAACATGACTATTTAATATTCCAATTGGCTCTGTACATTATTTTTAAAAATACATAATTCAATTTCTTTCACGTCTTATTTTGAATCCTTTTTTATATACTTCGATTTAAGTAAAATAACTGAAATTTATTATAAATATGATATGTCTTATTCGATAAATGTAAATTCGTTTTTTTTTAGATGCGAAATATTATAAAAATATTAAATCGTGCGACAAGAGCTTCAATAGATAATACCCCTTATTCAGTAACTATTGTAACTAAAATAGGAACGTTCTAAAATTGTAGATTTTAGATTTACGGTCTTATTTTAGCGTTATAAAAGATCAACTTGGACTAAATGGAATAAGAACATACCTATTTTTTTCGGAACGTTCTTAAAAAGTTACTGAATCAGACGTATTATGAATAATTATGAAAATTATGAAATTTTCATCATTTTCATAATTATTCAAAATACGTCTGATTCAGAAACTTTTTAAGAACGTTCCGGCCAATATATTTTATAACACTGAAATAAGACCGTAAAACTAAAATCTACAATTTTAGTATGTTCCTATTTTAGTTACAATAGTTACTGAATAGGGGGTACTCTGTATGTATATAAAATATTGACATAATATAAGGTAAGATTTATACTGAGTAAATTTTCGATTTTCTTCAATGTCCTTAATATTTTGTTAGATATTTGACGAACGAAAAATATGAAATAAAATTGATAGCAAAATGAAAAGGAAACGATTTAAAATAAATAGTATAACTTTTTTTCCATTTAAAACAATTAATTCCTTTAGCTACATAGGCACAAAGTATTTAAATAATATATCGATAAAAATTATCTTATACTATAGGATATACGTCACAAAGATAAGATAATCTCAAATGAAAATAAATTTATTTTTCCGATATCTTTGTCGTCAACTCGATAATACTGATAAGCCATTTTATCTTAAATGATACATTGATCTCCAAAGATATGTTTTTATGATATAAGGTAAAAATATAATTGCGTACAATTTATTTATGTATTATAAAAATGTAGAAAATGCAAATTTAAGAATATCAAAATCAAGATATGAAAAGCAATAATGTATCTTGAAATAGTCACAGGAATGATTAATTTTTATTTCGTTCTAGGAATTTATATCAACGCATGGAAATGGGTTGAACCTAAAAGGGATGAGCTGCCGTATAGGGAAATACGTACATACATAGAAGGTCTTCCATACAAAATTTATCAGAATCATGTTGTGTATCGTGATGTTTTCTGCTTTGTTTGGAACAGATGTATTTAAATTTGTATGTACAAGTAATTGAAAAGATTTAAATTTATATTATAATAAATGAACAACAATAGGTTCGAATCTCAACACATATATGGATGGGTGGTGGCAGAGCGGTTAGCGCACTGGATAAGTAATCCAGTGGTCGCAAGTTCGAATCCTGCCACGACCGATTTCGTTTACCTATAACACAAGCATTTATGCTTAATTTAGGGAACGAATGAGGATGCATATTTAATTGTTTCAAGGACATATTCATTCTTAAAAAAAACTCAGTACAATCCAGCAAATCCAGCCTAGCGTCCTTTGAAACATTTTTATCGACTGTTTTCAAAATTTGCCTATTCTATAAAACTTTACTTTCAAACAGTTTAATCCGATTGAGCCCACGATTGAGCCAATCACGTAGCGTCCCATCCGCCATCTTGTAGACGTCATACTTTGTACGAAACAACAAACTAACTGTATCTTACATCCAATTGTTTTGGTTAAACTGTATATAATTGCTGTTATAAAACAAATTTGATCATAATATAGTCTTGTAAATGATAGTCTTTTGTCTATTTTCAATATGCCATAAATTCTACACAGTCAAATAATACTACTGAAATATTGGATCTCTTTAGGTGTAATATTTGATGTTTCTCTTTATTTATTTATTTCATTAGCCACATTAAAATATGAAATAGGACAAGTGGATGTTAGGTTTCGTTCTTTGCATTTCTGATGACTTTAACGCTTAAAATTCACATCCTTAGTCAGAAGTGTGCTTCAATATGATTTGACAGTTTGATAACCTTGTTATGAAACTTATTTTATAGCAATCGAAATAATCCAAAATAATTTTTGAGATAAATTAGTTCACAAACTTAAAATTACGTTTTTATTTTGAAATTTCTTAATGTAATAAAATTTTCAGACAGAAGAAAAAAATGTTACATCGTATCTTAAAAATATATTGTACAACGAAATTGACAGCCCTGAGTTGTTACAACTGATAAATATTCATATATTTAAACCTGGTAGAAATATCAGAGCGCCGAGTGTTTTTTTTTTCTAACTATCTTACCTAATTCATATGATTTTCATGTGGATATTTCGATTTTATTTAAATTTTTAAAGTATTTTTTGTAAAAGCTCAGATAAGCGTTGATACTGTGAATAAATAAATATAATTGTACAAATCCAATCCGTTGCCATTCACAAGCTGTCGAATCCACACTATAAACATAATTAATTTAGCAGATCCATCATTTCAATGCGTTCTTCTTGTACATAGCAGAAATACTTTTAAATTTCTTCGAAATAAATTAATAATGTAGAACTTTAATTTAAAATGTTTTTTATTATTCTTTGTTCCCTAGAAGATGATAGAATGATGGTAGGCAATAGTCGTCATTACTCAATTTGTGAAAAAAGTGAACCAGACCAATTTAGAAAATTATCCCCTGATACCACTATTGTCAAAGCCGTGGCATAGTGATATGTATTTCGATTTCGTTGCCAGTGTCCTTCTTGCTGGAAATTCTTGCTGTTCTGGGCCAGAAATACTGATTAGTTGGAAGAAGTTGCCATTTGGTAATCCACTCGTCATCCGCGAAGACAGTAAAAAGCAAAGAAGTGTTGAAATAAAAATAGTAACATAATTATCCATAACAATAATAGGATCATGAGAGAAAAAGAAAAGGAAATATGCGTAAAATAAAATCTCCGAAGAACCTTTGTTCGTTATCTTCAACAAATTTCGTAATTTATCATTGCAATACTTCGATGAAAGATTTTACCTGAGCGATCCTCTCAGACGAAAGAGGAAAATCGATCCATAGCCCGTATATCACAACGAGAGTGAGCGAAACAAATATATTTATCACCTTGCGTTTATTTAAATAGTTCCGCATATACACATTGTCCAACGTTGGAGTAAACGCGTAATAATGTTTGCGAAAACCGTCCAACCGTTGGCCCAACTAGTGATATTACAAATTCAAAGGAAATTATATTTTTATACAGTTTTATACAATATTATGAGGAACCGTTTCTAATACCTACATTTTTTATCTATTTACTTGACAAAAAAAAATCTTCAACTATACATCAACTATTCAACTATTCATACCATCACCGCTGCAGGCATATGAGGTAAACATCATATCATTCATCACTCTCAAAATCTGATTTGATCAATAATTGCTGTGTAAAATAATAAACAACTCCATTGATTCTCCTCATGTTTTGGAATTAGTTGAATTTCTCAAAAAAATACGTGCTTCAATAAAAATGACCAGAAGACCTGAATTGTATCATGTTCCAGTATATAAAGCGAACTATCGAAAATTATCCATTATACCGTGCATATGCCATTGATACAATGAACTTATTAATGATGTGGATATTTTCCAATTTCGTTATAACTAATATCGAAAATTATACGAAGTAAACTATTTAAGTTATTATTTATTGTTAAACTAGTGCCGGTTGATTAAGTAGTAGCCTTATGCGGCAGACATCTTCTTTATCACCTTCATTTCTCTCTTTGTCCTTTCTACCCCTTCATCTTCAATCAAAATCCACTACACAATACTATATTGTTTTATTTGTTAATTTTATTTTGATGAGTTCTGAATCTTTTTTGGTTTTATTGTATTTGTTTTAATATCGTTTTTACCGTCTGTTTTTTTTTTTTGTTGATCTTATTGTTTTAATTTGTGGTTAGATGTTTTGGCGCACGTTTTATTTAATTATTTTGAAGGTAGGTAAATTGTTTTGTTATCGCTGTTTTATATTCCAAATAAATAAATAAATCTGAGGCCCACAATGTGAGGTAAACAGCAACGGAAAAAGAAACACGACACATGCGTGTGTACCCACACAGTTCACATTTCAGTATATTAAATAAACGTATTTAAAAAAATAACTTATAAATAACATTGTCAACAATTGATTTTTTCTTCCTCATGTTGTTTACTTATTTTTTTTTTTTATTATTGTTGACATTGGCCAAAACATGTGCTCGTTTTCTCATTTGACCAACAAATGCATTGGCCCTAACATGTAAAGCTGGCATTACGCTCCAATGCTATCAGCATACCTCTCTCTTTCATATCAGCATCCGCGCGAAAGAGACAGAGGCGGAAAATTCAAATGGTATATATTTGTATCTTTGCGCTTCATTGCGCACGGACACCAGACACACCCGTCTCTTTTCACGTGCGGTCACTATGGCACCGATTCAACGCGCCAAAACGAGATAGAGATAATTTAATAGTCCAGATTAGAACTGGTCGAATTGAAAGGTTGTGGCTTGCAATGGAACGTCCCAGAAATGGCGGGAATATGTCACAGTTTGCGGTCGACGGAGAGAAAAAAAAAACATTTTGTAGTTGTCAATGAAGTTATAAAACCAGTTTTTTATATTATTATTATTATTTTTATTACATATTAAAGATTAATATATTTGACACGACACAGGCGAATTACTTGGTCCACGGTGAAGATACAATTATCATTATTTAAATTTGGAATGACGCCAATTTAATAAAAAAATGCAGAATATAAATGAATGCGTTTACTGCTAAAGTAAGTAGGTAGGTACCTACCTAAAATATTCAATAAGGAAGTAAGTACCATCTTATTTATATATTTATTTATTTAGCATGGAAAACCAACAGTAGGTACCTACCTAGGAAGGTTGGTAGAGGCGACTAAATACAAAGATAGATTATATACAAACGAAAATAATAATTACAACATAGGTACACCTTTTACTTACGTGTTGAAAAGTACCTACCTAGTATAAATAAATGGAAATCAGAGAAAAGTATAAAAATTGAAAAAAAGGGAGGTTAGGAAGAGGCACAGTCGGGAAACAGGAGTTGTTTGAACTTAATTATTTATACCTAGAAACACATAGAAATAACATACATTCACACAATACTAGGCAAGCACTACTAAACCTTGACGAAATTCCAAAAACTAAGACAACACATGGCCAGAAAAATTACGCGTACATAGGTCCAAAAATATTTAACCTCTTCAAAACTGACTTTCCACTATTAAGAACCTACTCTCATATCAAATTGAAAGCAATAGCAAACAACTGGTTAATTACCAAAGGACGAAAAGAAACAGAAGAATTATTTAATATTACTGCTTAGACGACTTATGAAAAAAATCAAAATTATATTAGCATTAGCCCTTTTTACATCAAGCATTTTTTTTCATACAACACTAAAATATATACATACTTGCACATCATTACTTCAACCTACCACAAAACCTTACAAAAATAACTAACACTATGACGAATTAAAATAATAGAACTGATTTATATAACGCTACTCTGGTACAGGCATAGCCTAGTAGAGTAGCCTAATCCACAAATTAAAATATATAAACGTATACACTTATGACAAACTTAACTTTTTCTTACTTATAGTAAGAAAAAGTTGACTTATAATTTTTATTAACTACATACTGTATAAAGTTATATTGTACTTATTGTTATTATTATACTTGTAAAAAGGATTTTAATAAATAAATAATATTAGCTACCTATGTAGAGTTCCATCTTGACATTCATCCACATTAATTGTCTCACATACTTTTTTAACAGATTATTAATTATCTCAATAGAGACGAAGTTGGAATATTTACTGTAGGAGAACCGGGAAATCAAGGCACTTACAGGGCTTACGACCTGTCATCGGCTGGTTTAGGTGATCACTTTATGCGCTTGCGCAACGTTCACCAATTATGCCTTTTTAATGAGATCCCTATCAATTCAATTTTGAAAGTTCTATATATTCAACAAATACGTAGAAACAGAAGAAATGAATAGATGTGTCAAAATATGTATATTAAATTTTCTTTTGATCGGTTGTTCTTATTGTATTTCATGTCTATTTACTATTATTGGTTGTAACTCTATTTTATTGTATTCCGTTGTTGTATTTCTTTTTATAAATTGGGGTAATAAATGAAAAAAAAAATAATTGTGGGGCTTTGAGGGTAAACTGATCTTGGGGTGTGTGCATCCTGGAGGTCGCCCTTCTGGTGACCGAAAGGATGCATGTGTCGTGTGACCTGCGGGCTGCTCTTGAGCAACCTAAAGGTCACCCTCACGCACCTATACGCGGCACACTTTTTAAGTGCGCCTTTTGCTGGCGTATTCAGTGGACTCGAATAGGAGACTTCATCTCCTAAAGCGAGTCTGGGTGGTGGTGGGCCAACTCTCAACCAAGTTCTATATATTGTAATACTGAAATTCTTTACGCTTGAAAATAAGGAATTTTTACTACAGCCATCTATGTGTGAAATTATGAACAACATTCTTATTATTTTTTATGGGTGACTTCTATGCGAAAAATGTATTTGTCACCTCAGGTATAAGAATTGTTGCTCTCATTATTTACAAAAAAACAATTCTCTCAATAGATGGCGTTACAACAAAAATAAATAAAAAATAATTAGAATGTTGTTCATAATTTCACACATATATAGATGGCTGTAGTAAAAATTCCTTATTTTCAAGCGAAAAGAATTTCAGTAAGTATTAAAATATATAGAACTTTCAAAATTGAATTGATAGGGATCTCTTTAAAAAGGCATAATTGGTGAACGTTGCGCAAGCGCATAAAGTGATCACGTAAACCAGCCGATGACAGGTCGTAAGCCCTGTAGGTGCCTTGATTTCCCGGTTCTCCTACAGTAAATATTCCAAATTCGTCTCTATTGAGATAATTAATAATCTGTTAAAAAATACCTTTGACTCGCGACAGGGGAAAATATCCAATGTTTGCTCATATGCAATAATAAAAATATTCGATTGTCTCACATACCTATGTACATATTCATTCATTCTCATTTCCAAATAACGTATTATTTTGGAATATAATTATAAATGGGTGAGTGGATGGCAGAGCGGTTAGCGCGCTGGGTCAGTAATCCAGTGGTCGCGAGTTCGAATCCTGCCTCGACCGATCTCGTTCACCTATAGGACAAGCATTTATGCTTAGTTTAGGGAACGTAGGAAGATGTATATGTACTTGTTTAACAAGGACATATTCATTAAAAAAAAAAAAAAAAATCAAGACGGTAGGTAGGTAGGTACCTAACATACGAATACAGAAGTACATGGCCACCCTAAGATATGATACTTTATAATTATTATAATATTACCTAATGGATATCTGTTGCTTCATTTAAGTATATTAGGATTTTAGTGATAAGTACATATTTATTGTTTTGGTCTTATCAATGATAACGTAGATGTATTAAGAGATTATATAGTAGGCCATATAGTATATTTTGAAAATAATTTCCCCCCTACCCTCAAAAGATACGCCTTTGAAATAAGTAACCATTTATTTTGTATGTAGGTATAGGCAGTAGCGTAATTGCTTATAGAAGCCGAATATCTTGGCTTACCTATGAACATTAAGTCAAGAAATTCAAAGACCTAATATTTTTTTATCCGTTTTATTGAAACCATACCTACTACAAGATTAAAAATTGAACAATAATAAATATTATTTTGGCATGTGTTTTTATAATATTTTCATGGCCACCCAAATTAAACAATGCTAGAAAAAACATAAAATTTTCGACATTTCCCAATTTCTTTCAGGGTTTGCCTAGTCCGAAGGTTCTAAGCACGCCCCTGGGTATAGGTATCTACATCTTTATTCTATTGCATGAGTTTTTCTATTTTTGAATTCGTTTAATACTCTTCTTGTAAAATAAGCTTTTTTTTATTTTTTTATTGTAAGTAGGTAGGTACCTACCTAACTACGAGGCCTATGAAGTAGATTTTTACTTCAATCGAAAGAGAATATGAAAATATACCGGCTGAGTTTTTTTAATATAAGAAGTAAAAATCTCAAATTTGTTTTTTCAAATTTCCAGAGTTTCTCAAACATTTTTTATTTTGATAAAAATTGAATTTAGTGACGACATCGTTTCATGCAATTCGTAAGGCAGTATACACTACGCAATATCTACGGGGACTCAATATTTTGATACCTACTTAATCTCCAAACATACATCATGCTGTTTTTATATTCTGCGTAGGAAAAACAGACTGACCTCGATACTATCCTATCCTGACATACATACCTACATGTTTTATATAGAAAACAAAATATCTTACAATATTTATTAATTAGTGTTTGTATTTAGTTATAGTTTGGTACGTATTCTTCAATTGAACATACTATCACCATCGACAGTTGGATCTCATGTATTACATGCAACTAGAATATTGATGATAGTATAATATAGGTTATTATATAGGTAGGTACCTACAACAAGATGTTCTAGTATTGTCACATCAGTAGGTAGGTAGGTAAGACTTTTATTTTCTAAATTACCAAGCATTTGATCTGAAGAAAGTTTTCTGTATAGATGATGATTGCTGTATGATGATGTTTCCATTTTTCACATTAAACTAAATATGTACATACGGTACACTCACCCAACATCACTTAACTATTCACTTATTTTGAAACTATCTCATTGTTTTATCTACCGTATTAAACAAACTTGGTCGAATCTTTTGATTTTATAATAAAAAATATCAACTTTGTAAGTAAATACCTAGTATTGTACCTGCTAAATTTATTTTCTTATGACTACTCCTCACTACCCTAAGGGGATATAATATTAGTGGGGAGTTATGAATTCACAACGGTTATTTATTTTATTGCAGATTATCAACTAGTATCATGCTGAGATTATATTCTGAAAGTTTCATCACAATAGGTAGGTACCTACCTGCATCTGTGTGTGGGTGCTGTGTACGGCTCTACGGTACTGAGTGTTGGGTTCTTGCTAAAAAGGATATGGATGCGTTACTGGTTTTCGAAAGAAAATTTTTGAGAAAAAAATTCGGTCCTCTCTGCGATCAAAGGCACGTGGAGAATCAAGTTCAACCACGAACAACAGAACCTATTCAAGGAACCAAATATCGTCCAAACGATAAAAATAGGGAGGCTCCGCTGGCTAGGACATGTCCATCGTATGGAAGATGACCAAACCATTCTTTGAGGAGGCCAAGGCCCATCCTAGGCTGTGGAGCTTCTGATGATGATGATGATATGTGCTGTGTACTTTGCGATATGTGCTATGTACGGCGTGTTTATTCTACTTTATTCTAGATGTTAGACTTGCCTTAGACATTTAATATAAAGTGTCTTTGTTATTTTTTATATATTTTATAAATAGGTACCTACTTTGTTTTTTCTGGAATCAAGTACTTACCTACATAACAATCCATTAACTTTTTTCCCCTTTGAGATGCCAGATCATGTATTAAGAAGGTATCCACCTATTTACCTATGTACCTAGTATTAGGTAGATATATATGAACTGCTTTACTAGGTAAAACCTGTATAGGTACTGGTGTATTATTTATACGATAGGTACGAAGTAGGTACCTACGCTAATTTCTTTTTTTATTTTGATAGACCTATTTACCTGTAAAACTTCAGTGACAAGTTTGTGTATTTTTGCTTGGTTGATGTATGTGCAAATTGCCCCCTCCACGGCGAAAATGTTCGAGAAGTTTGACGGAAACTATACCTACTAGATCCAGACTAGACACTCAACCTAAAAAAATGTGTCTCCACTAGGAATCGAACCCGGGATCATTGGCTAAGAAGTCAAATCTAACTTAGCTATCACGAATGCCTATATAGGTCTAAAATAAAAATGAATTATTGTTATCCTGTATTGTGACAGGTAGGTACCTAACATTGAATTATTGTTATCCTGTATTGTGACAGGTAGGTACCTAACATTGAATTATTGTTATCCTGTATTGTGACAGGTAGGTACCTAACATTGAATTATTGTTATCCTGTATTGTGACAGGTAGGTACCTAACATTGAATTATTGTTATCCTGTATTGTGACAGGTAGGTACCTAACATTGAATTATTGTTATCCTGTATTGTGACAGGTAGGTACCTAACATTGAATTATTGTTATCCTGTATTGTGACAGGTAGGTACCTAACATTGAATTATTGTTATCCTGTATTGTGACAGGTAGGTACCTAACATTGAATTATTGTTATCCTGTATTGTGACAGGTAGGTACCTAACATTGAATTATTGTTATCCTGTATTGTGAAAGGTAGGTACCTAACATTGAATTTTTGTTATCCTGTATTGTGACAGGTAGGTACCTAACATTGAATTATTGTTATCCTGTATTGTGACAGGTAGGTACCTAACATTGAATTATTGTTATCCTGTATTGTGACAGGTAGGTACCTAACATTGAATTATTGTTATCCTGTATTGTGACAGGTAGGTACCTAACATTGAATTATTGTTATCCTGTATTGTGACAGGTAGGTACCTAACATTGAATTATTGTTATCCTGTATTGTGACAGGTAGGTACCTAACATTGAATCATCTTCATTATCAGCATTGACCAAATTGAAAGACGAGGTAATAGGTACTATTATGATCTCTACCTCTATATGAATACCTACCTATGGAGTAGTGATGAGCAAAAGTCTTATTCATAGTCTTGCGAGACTTGCAAGACCAACACGAAGACCAAAGCCCATGTGTAGCTGCAAGATCAAGACCAGGGGTGCAAGACCAAGACCAGGCTTTGTAAGTCCAAGAGTCGTACAAGACTCAAAGTAAGGGTCTTGCAGGGCTGCAAATTTTTTTAAACATATTTATCTCCAGTTAAAAAGAAGTCATTTTTCTACGTATCTACTATCTTACCCACTATCGACTTAATATTTACAATAAATTGGTGTTTTTTATCATGAATTTTTTATCATGTTTTTTATCTGATTTTGAAGATAAAAATAAAAAGTATTGTTTATAAAAGTCGCAAGACTTGTGAGACCAAGACCAAGACTGGGTATGAAAGACCAAGACCAAGAATGGGTTTGCAAGACCAATACTGGGTATTCAAGACCAGGACCAAGACTGGGTATACAAGACCAAGATCAAGATGAGGTGTACAGGACCAAGACCAAGAATGGGTTTGCAAGACCAATACTGGGTATTCAAGACCAGGACCAAGACTGGGTATACAAGACCAAGATCAAGATGAGGTGTACAGGACCAAGACCAAGGCTGGGTATGCAAGACCAAGACCAAGAATGGGTATGCAAGACCAAGACTGGGTAGGCAAGACCAAGACTGAGACTGGGTATGCAATACCATGACCAAGAATGGGTACGCAATACCATTACCAAGACTGGGTATGCAAGACCAAGATCAAGACTAGGTATCCAGAACCAAGACCAAGAATGGGTATGCAAGACCAAGACTGGGTATGCAAGACCAAGACCAAGACTGCGTAGGCAAGACCAAGACTGAGACTGGGTATGCAAGACCATAACCAAGAATGGGTACGCAATACCAGTACCAAGACTGGGTATGCAAGACCAAGATCAAGACTAGGTATCCAGAACCAAGACCAAGAATGGGTTTTGCAAGACCAAGACTGGGTATGCAAGACCAAGACCAAGACTGCGTAGGCAAGACCAAGACTGAGTCTGGGTATGCAAGACCATGACCAAGAATGGGTATGCAAGACCATGACCAAGAATGGGTGCGCAATACCAAGACTCCGAAGAGAATGCAAGACTAAGACCGCACATGTAAATGCAAGACCAGGGGTGTAAGACCATGACTACGACCGGGGTGGTCTTGCATTATTTTCTCAATACTACTATGAAGTAAATATTATATAGTTACCTATAGGTAGGTAGGTATCTACCTGCTCAAAGATTCATCTGGAGCGTGAAAGATTGTCAACATAAATATTATATTTTTACTTTCACCGATTTTGTTTTGTTCATCGTAAATTATTTTCATTACTTACTTCTATTATTGCAACAATAATAATAATAATAGAGATGTCATATGTTCGTCACACACGCGTCAACCATGCGTTCCGTTCCACACTAACTTAGCAATTCGAGTTTCTCAAATAATAATTGCGTAGAAAACAAAGAAAAAAAACACAATTTTTTAACAGTTGATATTTTTGAATTAAAAGTGGTGGCTCTAGGAAAAAAATGTAATATGCCATCAATTAATGAAAGTGAAAACCTTCATATGGTTTGGCCACATGGGACGAATGAATGAAGAACGTTCGACAAAGAAAATATGTTTATAGATCGACGTGACGTCACATTGTCATTAAATCTAATCCATGCATAATCTATAGTGATTGTACCTACCTACCCGAAAAGAACACTTCCGTATAGTTCTTAACTGATCACATAGCAATGAGGAAAAGAACGCAGAAGCAATAGGTATATCCTTCGAGAATTGACAGAATCTTTCAAATATCGTTCAAGAATCAATGCCCAATGGACGAGTACTATTCAAGAATTAACAGATTCGGTTGAAAATCATTCCATAATGAATTAAATAGGTCTAATATTGTTCTCGTGTTGCGACACGAGGATCTCTTACACATGTCATCATCTTGGAGGGGATGATTGGGGCAACAACTGGCAGAGGGCATCCTCGCCGGGAGTAGGTATATACATAGAATAGGTGTGCGAGGACATGAAGTGTACCTCCTACACAGAGTTGAAGAGAGTTGCTGAAAATCGAGTGGAATGGAGGAAGCTTCACTTCCTTTGCATCGCTTTGCTGACAACCAATGCCTAAGATTGAAATCAATGAAGAAGAATATCGTTCCACAATTAATTAAATCGATCGAATGTCATTCAAAAATCAACAGAGTCGGACAAATTTCCTTAAAAAAATTAAGAGAATCGGCTGAATATCATTCAAGAATTTTGCAGAATTTGTAGGATTGTTCAAAAATTAACATAATAGGTTGAATATCGTTGAAAAATTAAAGATATCTCAAAAATTGTTCAGGAATCAATAGATTAGATAGGATCTCGTTGTAGAATTAACACAATTGATCGAATACTATTCAATAATTTTCAGAATCGGTAGCATAACTTTGTAGGATTGTTTAAGAATTAACCCAATAGATCTACCGTATAGGAAATAAGACGCCGGTCAAAGGTCACAGATATTGCATAAAGAGTGGGAAGGCTAAAATGGCAATGGGCAGATCATGTGGCAAGACAGAGAGACAATAGATGGACCCCCAGAATTCTGAATTGGAGACCCTATCATAATAGAAGTGTAGGGAGACCACAGAGGAGATGGACTGACGATATTGTCCAAATGGTGGGACATGGGTGGAAGCAGAGTGCCCAGGATAGAGAGAAATGGAAAACCCAGGAAGAGGCCTATATCCAGCAGTGGAGTGAAAGGGGCTGAAAAAAGAAGAAGAAGAAGATAAAATCAATGAAAGATATCGTTAAAAATTAATGAAATCTGTCTAATATTGTTCAGGAATCAGAAAAGAAGATAGGATCTCGTTCATAAATTAACCGAATCGATCAAATACTATTCAATAATTATCAGAATCGGTAGCATGCCTTTGTAGGTTTGTTCAAGAATTAATATAATAGGTCGAATATCGATAAAAAATTAATTAAATTTTCAAATACTAACCATACTTGAATAATATAACTAGCTATATACCACTTTTTATGAGTCATTTCGCGACATTTTCGGAAGTGCTATACTTCCATCGACCGAATTTTTTTAAGACTTTAAATTTTTAGTCTCGACATCCCAGTCAATGGAAGGACAGGGCTTCCGAAACATAAAAATAGTGATTTAGATGTAATTATATAATTCAAATATGGTTTATATTAACTACTACAAATATCCGCCAAATCATTAAAATTAAATTAGTAGATCGAATACTATTCAATAATTAATATCAATGACATCGATAATGTCTCAATATATATCAATGCTCAATATATATCTGTTCTCAATATAATTATATCAATGACATTGATAAATGCATAAAGTATTCAAAAATACTACTCCTCGCCGATGACGCCAAGATATATAAAGAGATAGATGTAGTGAGGGACTGTGAGGAGCTGCAACAGGATTTAAATGGTTTACAGAGATATTGTGAGCGGAACCAATTATTTCTGAATCCTGATAAATGTAATAAAATATCGTACACACGTAATCGAAAGAAAATCACATATTATTACAAGATTAATGGCGTAGATATTCAAAGTAAAACAGAAATACGCGACCTTGGTGTTATACTAGATGAAAATCTCAGCTTCACTAAGCACATTGAACACATTACTTCTCGAACCTTCAGTTTGCTTGAATTTATCAACAGAAGTACGAAACATTTCAAAAATCCAGACTCTCTGAGGATTTTATTCAATTCCTTGATCCGGAGCGGCCTGGAGTTCGGATAAATAATATGGAATCCTAATTACTTAATTCACACTAGTGCCATCGAACGCATTCAAAAGAAGTTTAAAAAACAAATGAATTACCGGAATAGATTAAATTTTGATCATTACAACCAGGCTCTCCAATATTATAAAAATAATACCCTTGAAAATCGAAGATTGATCATCGATCTGTGTTACCTACACAAAATCTTGAATAACAACGTAGATAGGGCGGACATATTGAGCGCCCTACCATTCCATTGCCCGATCAGAGAACAACGTGACCAGCGCTTATTTTATTCCGATCCATCCAGAACAAACTATCATCAAAATTCGTATATAAATAGTTTGTAGGAGTTACAATAGAAACTGAAGAGATCTAGACCCGTTCTCTACAAGTCTAAACATTTAAAAAAAAAAGCTGATTATGGTCTCGACTTTGGGTGCTACAACCTTTTAAAACTCAAGTAAGTGACAGCGTTTTGCATTAGGTACACTGTTTCCAAGATTATCACACAAAGTCGGGTAGATTTAAAAAATTGCTTTTATCACTGTGTTGGTGTTGTTATTGTGGCTAGACATGACGTACACACACACTTACAAATACAAGCATGCGGACTGACTGACTGAATAAATCTGTGTAATTTTTTTTACATAATATCTTTTTTTCGAATCAATATCAGATTTAAAACCTTTATTTGACGACTAAATTCTTCCCTTCCCCATACTTCCAGTCTACTCTCTCCCTATTTTTTATCCCTCTTTTTATCTTTTATTTTTGTCTTTGTATTTTTTATAAAAAAAAAACTGAACATGTATGTGCCTACTCTAATTGTTAAAATGATGGATGCAGTTATTGGCGCCATAAATATTGAAATGTACCTACTTATAATTGTGTAACTGTTATAGCTGTTGTATCCAATAAATTAATAAATAAATAAAAAAAAATTAACATTCTGATAATTATTGAATAGTATTCGAACGATTATGTTGATTCTTGAACGAAATCCTATGTACTCAACTGATTCCTGAACAGATTTCATTAATTTTTAACGTGATATTATCAAATATTGTTAAAGAATCAGTAGAGTAGGTATATAGGATCTGATTCAAAAATTAACAGAATAGGTGGAATATTGTCCAAGAATAAGAAGCTATTATTTGTTTATGTTCGAGTTGTAGATAAATATGCATAGGTAACAGTACCTTTTTACGAGTTTGAGATGTACATTGTAACAATAATTAGATAGTTGGGTATTCACTATTAGTAGGTACTCAGGAGATTGTTATTGAAATAGGTTCCCATGGAAGTAAGTGAAGTGTGAAGCTTCGTAGCTGATGACGTCAGAGACCATGTCAGGTCACGTGTGATGGATAAGGAAGATACATACTTATTCTAAGGGGAGGGTCAGGACGAGCCATTGACTTAAGAATATATATTCTCACAAGTAATTGCCTGGTAACGGTGAAAAATTATTAAAAATAGGTAATAAGTGAAATTAAGTAGTTTGATGCAGCCCGCAAATAAATGATAACGTAAGAGCGATACATATAATCTTTCCCGTCACAAAAACATATTTCTAATTGACAAACTTTTTTAACATATCAATAGAGACAAAGTTGGGATATTATAGAAGAACCAGGAACTCGAGGCACGTACAGGGCTTACGATCTGTCATCGGCTGGTTTACGTAATCAATTTATGCTCTTGCGCAACGTTCACCAATAATGCCTTCTTATTGAGTTCGTTTATCAATATAATTTTTGAATGTTCTATATATTTGAATAATGTGTAACAATTCACCTGAAAATAAGGAATTATACTATTGCCATCTATGAAGTAACGAAAAAGCCTTTTTTTTTAAACGCCATATATTGAGAAATTAGTTTATTTGTAAACAATGAAAGCAACCTCGAAACAGGCGTACTCCTAGTGAGGTTGGGATAGTATTTATAAATGATTTTATAAGTGTCGAGATGATATAAATAAAATAAAATAAAATAAACAGTCCTTATAAATGAGGTGACGGTGTCTCGCACAGATGTCACCCCTGAACTGCGCCATAAATATTATTTCATTTTTGGCTTGTTTACCTACTTGTACCAATCGCAGTTACATGTTTTTGTTACCTATATAGGGCGGGGGCATAATTTTATTAAAGCAATGAATAAATTTGCAAAATAATAATAATTATCAAATTTATATAGGGCCGTTTTATGGTGAAAGATCATTCAAAGATCTCTTGCTTATTTTTGGCTTTGCGAAACAGACAAGTCTTAATAAGCAATTTACTGAACGCTCCAAACTCTGCTCTCCGCGCACTTCAGAATAATAATATTAATAATGAACACTTCCTTGCACCCTGCGCAAGTGGCGAGTTTATTGCCGTATGGCAATTTCTACTAACCAGTGTTTCCAGTCCAGAGAAGCAATATTTGCGTGAGAAATTAATTTAAATAAATTTCTCCTCTGCTGGGAATCGAACCCAGGACGCCCGCACAGAAACCGAACGGCTTACCAACTATGCCACGGCGGTCGGCATGATTTATTCCATTCGATAGGTCCGTTTTTACACTGAAACCACAGTCAAATTAAGCCGTTTTATTGGCTCTATCCAATTCCTTCAAATTGGCATTCTATGATTTTGATGATCTCAATGTAAAGCGTCACTTTTTCGCTCTGGACACCTCAAGCATTGCAGCTCATTTAGGAGAGGCGTTATGTGGTAAAACGAGCTTACTATCATCCAATTTGTCAGGAACGTTAAACAAATTCATACATACATACCATCACGCCGTATCCCTACTTGGGGTAGGCAGAGAGGACCGAACGCCAGACACCTCTATCTTGACATACATGTTTTGCCTCATTTACATCCATGCATCGCGTCATACATGCTCTCCTATTATTCTGACTTCGTATATTACCATCTTTCAAAATCTCATTTATTTGATCATGCCAACTCTTTCTCGGGCGGCCACGATCTCTCATTCCACTCTTTTCAGCCTTGTATACTTTCTTTGTCAGGCGCTCATCGTTCATTCTCTCCACATGTCCGAACCGTCGTAGTTTACGTTAAACAAACATTTCATAAATATATATATTTTTACAGTATATAACAGTGTCAACTGTTTTGTACTTAGATAATTACTTACGATACAGTTATCTATGACGCAAAGGAATAAGAAGTTACATATTAAAGTACCTACACTTAAATACACAACATTGTGTAATGGGCCACAATTTGAAAAAAAAAACATACGGCAACTCCACCAAAACTAATAAAATTAAAATAAAAGACATTTTAACACAATTTTATGCCGGAAGTGACGTGGTCCGGTGACTTCGAGACAGGAAGGGCGCTTTTTGTGAACCCGAAACGTGTCAAAACGACTGCACGAGGCCAGGTGTCAGCGGGACAAACCGACGACACGACTATAAATTATCCATCCAAGAAACTCTCGGATTCTTTTGAGGATCCCGCGAGGTTTGACTGTTGCTATTGTTTACGGTGTGACCGGGTGTATTGGCTACCCTAGCTTCCTGCCAATTCAAATGCATCCTTTCGATGATTAGAAACCCGATGACCCGTTGTATTGGGCGATCGACTGTGTAACATCTTACGAAACGTATCAAAATGTCGGTAGATATTTATTTTTAATTAAATGCGACTATACGCATTACAACAACGCGACGGCAAAAATAAAACAGTCAATATTTTTACAGATGTCTACCAATCCATAGATAATATTCATTATTTTCCATGGAGTACCTACACAACAGAAAGATTATTGACAAAATGGCTGCCTTTCAACTCATTAGTGTTTCCAGTCGAGAGAAACAAAATTTTCATGAGCAATTATTCTTCTTCTCCTTCTTCACCTTGGCCATTTATTCCCATTATATGGGGTCAGCCCTCCTCGTCTTCATTCGCCACAACTGCAATTATTAACTGGGTTGTGGCCAACGTTAAACTCCTCACTAACAAGTCATTCTATAAATTATTCAAATTTTGTATGGAAAGTATTCAGCATTTTCATGAAATGAGTTTGTTAAATTATTTTTTATTTCAATATTTTATTAGGAAAACTATTCAATGCCATTTTATGAAAGTAATGTGCCTTTTTATCGATTTGAAAAAAAAATCCAATTTTAAGTTTCCTGGGCTTGGGGTCACTTTGAAATATTTGACAGTTGAGATGCACTATTCAGATATCCTTCAAATCAAATGTCTATAATCGATAACGTTAAATAAACACGCCGTACATAGCACACAGCACATACACATAGATACATTGTGATGAAACTTTTAGAATACAATTTCAGCATGATACTAGTTGATAATCTTTATTTATATAATTCTTCTGTACTTGTGTATGTCACTGAACTCCTCCTAAACGGCTGAACCGATTTTGATGAAATTTTTTGTGTGTGTTTGTGTGAGTCCCTGAATAGTTTAGATTCACAAAATGGAATTTTGAATATTTATAAAATAAAAGGAAAATAAAAAACATGATTTTTTATAACTATATATTATAATAGGTGGCGCTAATGTCAAATTGGCAATGTTTAGTATTTTCCATCTGACAACACTAAGAAATCTATCATTTACGTCGTAGTTTTTTTTTTTGACATTTAAAGTTATTTTCGCTCTGTTTCAGTATTATTCATATTTCAATTATATACATGTTAGATGGAATTTTAATTTCTGTTCACTGTTTCGTTATTATTCATATTTCAATTCGTTCGTTTCCATGTCCAGACCATCTATGCTGTATTGCAATTATATACGAAATGACAATCAATCTAACCTCAAAGTGTTTAGCGGCTCATCGAACAATAAAATATAAGTTTGCTCAGCAAATAATAACATCCATATGATTTAAATATATGTTACATTTATTTTTTTGTTTCACAAATAGTTCAGGCTGGATGTCTGTCGGGTCCGCTAGTCTGCAATAAAAAATACCCTTAAAAATTGCGAAATCATAACTCCCCACTTTATCCCATTTGGGTTAGTGAGGAGTAAATAGTTGATATTCTCCTCTGCCGGGAATCGAAGCCGGAATATCGGCACAGAAAACAAATCGCTAGCCACTTATGCCTCGGCTTTCGTCTTTATGCCACAGAAATACAAATAATTCAAAAATAATTATTTGTTTGTTAAAGATTAATATTCTTACATATCTTATGAACCGCTTACATGTCGTTTTTTTAAACAACTCTACTCATTTTTCTCGCCACACTAAGAATAAATAATTGATTTATAAACGGGAATTCTGTTTAAAAAATAAAAATAATGGAAAGGAAAGGAAATTCTGGTTCTGGAATTAAAACTTTTATAGTAGTGTAGCTACTAAGATTCAACATTAAAGATACTTAATTAACAACCTGATACTTGATAATTATGCTTCTTACACCTAGATACTCGTTAATTATGCAAGCTCCATATTTAAAAATGAATATCAATATAAAGATTAATATTCTTACATATCTTATGAACCGCTTACATGTCGTTTTTTTAAACAACTCTACTCATTTTTCTCGCCACACTAAGAATAAATAATTGATTTATAAACGGGAATTCTGTTTAAAAAATAAAAATAATGGAAAGGAAAGGAAATTCTGGTTCTGGAATTAAAACTTTTATAGTAGTGTAGCTACTAAGATTCAACATTAAAGATACTTAATTAACAACCTGATACTTGATAATTATGCTTCTTACACCTAGATACTCGTTAATTATGCAAGCTCCATATTTAAAAATGAATATCGATGGAAGGGTTAAAAAAACTGGTTTAAAAATGCTGAAATGACTTTAACACATAGTAAAGAATATACAGTTATACAGAACTGATATAAGCTGCAATTTTAGACCACAGTAACCTTACTCTTTATAGGTACTCAAATCCGATCCCAATTAAATATTTTTTTTAAATTTTCATTCAGAACTCACCCACAAGTTTTTAGAAAATTTCTATTAAAAGATACCTACCTACCGCATTATTTTCCAATGCAAAGGTAGGTTCTTAGCGAATCGGATCGTATTAGAATCGGATTTGCAGTTGAGAGTAAGGCAACAGGGGATTGGTAAGCGAAAATTAATGTAATGACACTTTTATACAGAAGTAAAGGTATTTGGGGCTTGAAAATGAAATCTCTTTGTTAACAACATGTACTTTTCGATATGAGTGTTGAGTAATATTTCAATTTTCATTCCGAGAAAATTCAAATTCTTAAATATGTTGGTGGCACAATGACGCGGTATATACCAGGATTTTTTGTTTATATCTTGTCTACAGATCATTGGTCTGTGGGATTTTAATTAGTTTTCCACAATATGTTTAGGTTTGTTTATAATTATAGCGGCTTTCATTTGCATCGAGGTTAAGAACATTATCTACACTCGCAAATTCACCCAAATACTCACAGACCTGTTTAAAAAGCCTCGGACAAGGTATCTATAAAGGTGACGACCAAAGCTCGAAAAAGGACTATGATTAGACAACAGTTATATAGACCGGCTTGCTGGAAGAACACCTCCAGGAGAAACAGAGACCAAGAAATTCTGGAAGAACTGGAAACCTACAAAATCGACATCAGAAACCAAGAAGAAAGAACAAGGAACAGTTAGATAGAGGGACTGATAACGGCCCCTTGCAAATCTCTGAAAGAACATACGAAGAGTCCGGAGAGCACTAAAATCTTGCAGATACTGCACTTAAAGTGCCAAAGAGAGCTCATTATGTGGAAACAACTGGCTCACCGTGAACTGATACTGAAGATAAGAGTGCACCGAATTTAAGACAGAAAGTCTTGCAAGTGATCTGTGAATGTGCAGCAATATTACCTAGATACTAGACCTAGAAGCAAATTATTTATGAAATATTATAATATGAAACACAAAGATATGGGAAGTATCTCAATCAATAGAATTTTGAACTTTATTCAGGAGACCGGACTGATGATAATATGACAGGAAACCCTTGTACTAATCCAGAAGTCTTTTCCATTTTTATCATTCTCTAGCATTTGTTTTCCATTTTATAATTTTCAGAATGGATACATCACCGCTGGCAGAGTCCATTCATCGAAGTTTGGGCCAACTTGATAATTCCTGCCTTTTCTAAATCTGCTATTCAATATGCTGTCATCTAAGTCTCGCCAGCCGGACAATGTAATCAGAAGCTCGATTTTGTATAAGAGACTGTATGATATTATAGGTCCAGTCTACGGCAGCAGCAGATCAGTCTGCTATTGAACTAGCGCTAGTGGTAGATACTGTCACTTTCTCCCCGGTCATGCGCAGTCGGCGAGGGAAATTAGCGACATTGTCAAATTGCCCGTGAAACTTTTTTCACTTTCCAACCCTGACATATCATATCGAGCAGGACCGCACTCAGGAACTGTCAACTGTCAATGTTAAAATTCTTTTTTGATTTCCACTGTGTACCTACTTACCTAAAAATGAAAATTTTCTTTTAATTCTGACGATGATCGTCTAAAGCGATACCGGAGGAAGACAAAAAAATTGACAAATAAATCACAAAAAGAATTGAGGACACACTTTTAATTTTTTTCTGTGCGTTGAAATGAAGAATAAACAAATATTTCACGTCAGTCTATAGTCATTCAGAGTTTTTGCATTCATACTGACAATGTCAAACACATAATGTCAAACGCAGTTGTTTTATACAGAAAAAAAATTCAAATACAGAAACTACATCATCTATTGTGAAACGATATAAATGGTAATGGTAACAATTAAGTACACTAATTTTTTAAGAAATATTTTTTTTTAAATATATCAAATGAATCAGAAAAGCCAAAAAGTTTAATTATGCATCGTCATCGGTAATGCACAAATTCTTAAAGTTTCAAAGCTTTAACAGGTCGGGGAGTTAAAAATCAATTTGAAATTCCAGTACGGACAAACAGGTGAAGTTAAATAAAAGTGTATTAAAATTAAATAAAAAAAAACACTTGCACATGCAGTGCACAATTTATTTCCCAGTGTTTGTTAAATTATCAAGTTTATCGCACTTTATTGCCAAACTCCTTTTTTCCAGCTATTTATTTATTTATTTGAATCTTTCTGTACATATAATTAGTATACTTCCAACCAACCAGAGTAAATGTTAAATATACAAAACAATGTGTACTATGGCAATAAGTTAATCACATTACAAAAATATAAAACAATGACAGCAGACGAAAAGTAAAAAAAATATATATGTAAAGAAGATTGCATATAAGAATAATTCATAGCAATGATAGGGAAACTAAAGGATAAGGAAAGGAAGAGGAGAGGAAGATGTAATCAGGTAATGTCAGATAAATATTTTTGCTTTAGCCTTTTACTGAAGATGTTTAATGAGATAGATGACGTAATATCAGCTAGAGTACTATTCCATAGTCTAGATGAATGTACTTCAAACGAAGAGCTAAAATAATCAGAACTATGAATAGGAACAGATAGTAAAGTACGATCAGCAGATCGAAGTGGACGCCCGTGGCTTGAAAGATCTATCCAATTCCAAAGAAGCAAAATTTTCGTTAGAAATAAATTTGACCTCCGTTGGGAATCAAATTATAGACGTCGACAAAGCAACCAGACGGATTAGCTCTATGCCCATTATTTAAATTTTAAATATTCCTGGAACTTTGATAACTTTAATTTTCTTGGTCCAAAAACATTCAATATGTTACTTGATAGGTACATGGAAGGACTTTGAAACGGATTCGTTTAAGAAGACAGTAAATGACTGGCTTATATCCATTGGGAAAGATGGGTCTTACAAGAGATTTATTTTGTAAATATTTTTATTATTTGGTAGGTACCCAACTGCATACCAACAGCATAATTTTTACCCTTACTTTATGTAAAATAGTGGACCTCAATACAGGACACCCCTAGTGAGGTTTTTTAGGGCGGATAAAAGATGCCTCTCCTAAACGAGCTGCACTGGTTGAGGTGTCCAGAGCGAATAGATTACAAAGTGTGCTTGATGGTTGGTTGATAACTTGACTCCGCAATATATTCGAGAACTGTGTCAGAGGAACATACCATAAGAGATATCGTCAGAATCACAGAATACCAATTCTTTAAAGGAATTGCATAGAGACAATTGAGCGACTTATTTTGATCGTGGTTTCAGTGTAAACGGACATATTAAATGGAATAAATTGCCTTCCTTACTTCATGGAGAGCAGAGTTTTGGAGCTTTTAGTAAATTGCTTAAGATGTCATTGTTTCGCAGAGTCAGCAAACAAGCAAAAACGACCTTGGAATGGAATTTTACCATTAAAATTTAATTATTATTATAGACAAATGAAAAATATTAGCTAAAAATCAGAATTCTGTTTTAAAAAATCAATAATAAAGATATTTTAAACAGAAATCCATTTCTTAAATCAACATATTTCTCTGTGCGTCGTAAAAATAGTTTTGATGTGGATCGTCATAATGTGTCAAATGAGTTATCAAAATTAAAAGTGTAAAAAATTAAAAGTTCTGATTTCGATTCTGTGTAAGACCTGCATGACAGATGGTTATCTGTGATAATGATGAGTACGACACCTCACAGCACTTTCATGCGTTACACATACCCAAACACACTCCAATATCAAACTTAATAGATATTTTATACATACCTACCAACATAACTAATACACATGTAGCTACTTTCATTTACAGTCATGGAACGGAATTCCTTGTCAAATGATAAAAAAATTAAAAAAATACTTCATAGTATTTTATACTTAAATACATGCCATCACAAATAAATAAAATGAAAGCATAAAAACAGACGAAACAAAAAAAAACAGAACGCTACCTTTTTCTTACTATATCTGATCCTCCCCGACGTCGGCTACAACTTTGGCATAGGCCTCTCTGTCTTGAGCTAATCATGCGCCAGTCTATTCCTTGATGTTTCTTAGCCATGACGTCTGCCTCTTACCCACACTGCGACTACCCTCAATCTTTCCTTTCATGGTGAGGTGCAGTAGACCGTATTTATCCGATATCGATCCATGGGATTCGTAACATCCTCCGATGAAGCCACATTTCAAATGCTTCAGTTCGGATCATTACATTTACCTTTACTGTCTACTCTACATACATACCTCCAGTGAACAATATGAACAATAGTCTTGTAACTCTTGGTCTAAGTGTGTGATTAAAAACCTAAAATTAATCTTCTTCTTCTTTATCGTGTTTGTGAGGGTGGACTATCCTGAGAGGAGGAGGTCCAGCTGTTTTTCCAGCTCTTCACAGTTTTTCCGGGTTGTTGGGTATTTCTGCCTTAATATTTTTTCTGTTGTCGTCCTTGTGTTCGACATGGTCTTTCCACAAGCGTTTTCTGCTACGTCCCCATCTTGATATGTTCTCGACACCGCTTATAGACCTGATCGTTTCATTCCTGATGAGGTTCCTGGGGGTTCTTCCAGTAATGGAGCGCAGGGTTATCGTTTCAGCGGCTCTAAGGCAGCTTTTTGTTTTGTTGGATTCGACTCTTATTTCTATCTCATATTTCATAGGGCGGACACACTCCATATATATACTGACTTTGCTGTTGGTAAGCATGTGTTTATTTCTCCATAGAGGATTTCCTAGGCAATCAGCTATGGCTATTGACCTGTGTTCGGATTTCGTTGGACCTGTAAGAGATCTCTTCACCTAAGTATGTAAATCGCATGAACTGCTCTATAGGGTTGTTTTCAATTACTACTTTGCATCTTATTGGCTCTTTTGATAAAATTAATAAATAGTGGAATTATCCGAAATACCAAGAAGTGTGTTTTTTTAATATTTTGTCGGCTTTCATGGCTCAGTTGGTTAGGTATCTGGCTGCTGATCCGAAGGTCTTGCGTTCGATTCCCGGTGGAAACACCGTTTTTAATTGTGTTTCAGTCTGAATCTGTGAGACGGTAAATATCTCAAGTTTCCCGTGGCAACTTGTTATTGGGCGCGTGTTAAATTAATATTTGATATAGTACCTGTTAGTTGGCCGAGAAGTAATATAAAATAATGAATTACCAAAATACCTCAGAAAATCCTTCACAATTTATTATTTAAGAATATGGTGGTATCATTATAATCTCTTGTCCTTTTCGTTTAGTAGACCTGTTGGTCTGTAATTCAAAAACTATGCCTCTTGAGATGACTAAATCCATCTATTCTCCCATCTCTTGGATAGTCTTCTAGGTAAACGGCGACCAGAAGGGATTTCATTTGCTGCTATATACACTGTCCATTCTGGCTATTACGTGGTCCCTCCAATGTCTTCTTCTGAATTTACTCCACCGAACGATGTCTTCTATTCCACATGTTTTTCTTATTTCAACACCGCGAACACGATCTCGGGGAGTTTTTCTAGTGATTGACCTCAGAACCTTAATTTCCGTTGTCCTTAAGAGCCTCTTAGTTCGTAAAATGCCTGCTCGCGTTTACACAGCATACGTCATGATCGGTTGCACGCATGTATTTTATATTCTGACCTTGCTGTCAATACGCATGTATTAATTTTTCCAGAACATGTATAGACATCCAGATACGGCAGATACTTTATTAAATTGTTCATGGATTTCAATGTATATAGCTCATTATGGCTGCAGATCTCTACTCCTAATTTTTGAAACTCATTATTTGCTCCACGGGCTTATCACCAACAGTTAGATTACACCTTGAAAGTTGTTTGTATATCGTAATACTTTCTGTTTTACTGACTGATAGATATAGCCATGTGTAGCCTCTGTGATACCACGTTATATATTTTTTTATTAAATACATGTACCTACATAAATAAATTATACTTTGGCTGTTGCAAAATGCAGTAAGTAAATACGATAAAGTTGTAAAGAATTGGTGTTCTAATATAATAGAAGATAATATTCCTAGACACGTCTGACACAATACTTATACAAAAAGCACCTTCTCTCCACAGGAAGTAACGATTGGATCAAATAAACATCAACATTTTCAACTATATTTTTTATGACAAATTTTTAATATATGAAATCTTAATTAATGATTAAGCTGAATCACCAACGCTATCTATGAAATGACGAAGAAACTTTTATGTAACGCCATCTATTGAGAAATTGTTTTGTTAATTTGGTTGTAGTTCTACTATAATATTCCAAATTAGATTGATATGTTTAAAATTTGTCATAAAATATCATTTGATTGCCGATAGGGAAAAAAAAACAATTTTTGCGTATATGCAACCATAAAAATATTCGATTTATATATTTTTTAACAATTTTACTAACAATATTTGTAATATCTTTGTATAAACCACGTAATTAATGGCCGGTTTCGGAAGTAACCGTTCCCTCTACAGGCAAAATTACAACCAACTCAGACTCAGAATGTGTAACTTAGTTAAAATGTACCTACCACAAAGTTAATTATTTCATTATTTGAAAATAAACAACACAATATTTTATTACAAATTTTAACATCTCAATAGACACAAAGTTGGAATATAATAGGAGTACCAGGGTCTCAAGGCACCTACAGGGCTTACGACCTGTCATCGGCTGGTTTACGTGATCAATTTTTGCGCTTGCGCAACGTTCACCAATTATGGCTTCTTTTGCTTCTTATTGAATTCCCTTATCAATGGAATTTAGAAAATCCTCTATATTTTAATAATGAAAAACCGATCGTTTAAAAATAATCTGAAAAACACCCTTCGCCATCTATGAAGTAAATAAGAAACCTTTTTGTAACGCCATCTATTGAGAAATTGGTTTTTGTAAATAATGAAAGCAGCAGTCCTTATATTACATTATTTTTATCAGTCCGCATTAAAGAAACTCTTTGAAAGTAGACCAAATGGAATATGGAGCATTAGAAGACCAAAGCTACGATGGCTCTACGGTGAGGAGAAGGCCATGCGATCTCTGCAGGACTATTGGCGCCGCAGGACAACTGATAGGTTGGAGTGGCGGGATTACGTGAGAAGGCCAAGTTGTACGGCCACGGATTATTTTTTTTTATTTATTTTTTATCACACATATTATACAAAGACACAAACAAGTAGACTATTATACTGCTGCCCAACTAGGAAACCCTGTTCTAGGGCTAGCAGTTTACATCTTAGAGTGAAAATACGCTTATGAACTATGTGATATGTAGGTTCCGTTCTTAGTTAGGCACACAACCAAAATAATTTGTAGGTACTGACAACAAATTTACCATTACTTCAAAAAACATCAAAACAAACACATAGTTCACATAAACAGACCAATCTGGGGGTCAAGTCTTGTCAACCAGCAGAATCAAAAGCATCCATGTTTACCCATATCATGGATATAATTATCTTATGGAGTGTTATAATATCTTAAGATGTTATAGAACTCCACATATGATAATTATACCCATGATATGGGTAAACATGGATGTTTTTGATTCCGCCTGCTGACCAGACTTGGCCGGCCATAGCTTATCTCAATAAAACAATTCCCGACCCGATTTGACATTTCAAACTCGCTTGAGGCTCGCTTAATTGTACCTATATTATATTGATTTTTTTTATTATTCTTTTTCATTCATGGTCTGTCAGAAAGTGTTGTTACTAAAATGGACTTTTTTTTAAATAGAGCAAGAGCCAGCTTCTACCAGACTTGCGTTATAGCATAAAGGCTGCTTTTTGTGTAAAGATACTACAACATGTAACAACGATACTATGAACCCTGAGTACTTGTGGCTATTTTTTTTTATATATACTACCGAAGACTATTTTAAATCGTCTTCCATTTACAGACACTTTGGTTAGTGGATACCCCCCTGACAAGAGTTGTTGACAAGAGTCCAAGTGACACCACCTTCGCCAATCCTATGAACGCAACGTGTATGGCAGAAAATAGAAACAGAAAAAAATGTAGGTAAACTCAAGACTCTCCAATAGATAAAAAATTGTTAAATTCCATTTGTTTATTATTAAATTTCTAAGTAATAATATTCATTGTAAAATTGAACGAATCAAATTTTAAATTAAATAAATTAAATAATTCACGTAATGAAATGTTTTATTTTGAGCCACCCGCTAAAAAAGGTGAGGTTATGTTAGGTGTCATTATGACAGGTAAGATTTCCCAAGCTAACAGTCCGAAAAGTGAGGTTAACTGTTTTACGTAGTCTGTGGAGTGTTTCATTATATTTCTCAAAGAACCACACTTAGCAGTTTCACTACTTCACAATACCTGACTACATAACCACATATTATTTGTGAAATTATAATCAAAACTTTTGTGATAAAATAACATTATTTCACAAATGGTCATTTTGACGTAAACAATATCATTTTCATTTCAAATACATTTTCACTTTACACTGAATTTTTTTTTCGATAATAGTAACAAAATTTAATGTTAAAATTAACTGACTTTAAAAAACATTTGGTTTTGTGTAACCAAATGTTTTGTGCCAAACCGTACAGTCATAAATAGATAAACTTTTATTAC
This sequence comes from Molanna angustata, assembly GCA_963576475.1. Lineage (NCBI taxonomy): Eukaryota > Metazoa > Arthropoda > Insecta > Trichoptera > Molannidae > Molanna > Molanna angustata. The sequence continues at coordinate 33,558,567 of OY754979.1, forward strand.
TTATAACAAAGGTTTGGCTAAAACCACATAAAACGCAGGAAGCCAGTTTGGTTGTCTTAATATTTTTTCCAGTGTATGGACAAAAGGATTTTAAAAATAGGTAGGTACCTACTAATTAATTCATAATTATTATACGTCATAATTGGACCTTGCTAGAAAAATACACTTGTACTGTACCTATTTTCAAAGGTTTTTATAATTAATAATATCTAGAAGAGGCCTACATCCCGCGGTGATAAGATGGCTAAAGGAAAAAGAAGATATTATATCAAGTGTGATGTTTTAGAAGATATTAGGTATATCAAGTGTAAGTTTTGTGAATTAAAACTTTTGTTACAAAAAAGAAGGTTCTATATAAGAGAAGTTACAATTTTGCATGGAATCTTAGACACCACACATCGTGGGGGTAGAAGAATAACATTTTACTATACCAAATATTCATACGAATATCTCAATGAAAGTGAATGAAAACAATATTTTTTTTTCTTCCCCCACCACCACCCGTTCTGCTTATGGGGACTAATAATGAACTGATAGCCACGAAGGCCAACAGATTTATTTATATGATTTTATACATGGTCGACAGCCCCGGGTGGGCCTAGGCTGAATCCAGGAGTCTCCTCCATTCCCGTCCATCAGTTGCCTTAACGATATATTACTCAGTGCCAAGGCACTACTAAGTATTAGGCGGTTTCAATATAAATATTGTTTTCAGGAGAGATTGAGAACTTGGCCCGGAGTTCTCTTTTAGATGCTTGGCCATGTCGCTGGTCTTCTTCTTCCGTGGGCAGACTGACATTTTTATTTCTCCCCGATGTGAGGACTCGAATTTTACCCTCGTGGATTGTTCCCGATTATTGGACCACGCAATTCCTTACTGGACACGGCAGTTTTAAAAGTTATCTCTTTCGTTTTCACATATCCGATTCGTCCTTGCGTCAGCTTTGTGATAACCCTGAACAGACTTCTGAGCATATCCTATGGGAATTCGCTAACTTATCCGTGTCAACTTTTCGACGAGAACTCTTCGACGATGTCCGAGGGAATTTTTTTGGACCCATTGGACATGCGGACCTTGTAGCCAGAAAAAGCAACTTTAGGGCTTACAAGACTATCTTTCTTAAATACCGTGCACTCTTTATCTTCACTATCAATGAACGGCGAGCCAGTTGCTCCACATCATTAGCTTTCATTGACACTTTAAGAGCAGTGTCTGTAAGAGCAGTGTCTGTAAGAGCAGTGTATGTAAGAGCAGTGGCTGTAAGAGCAGTGGCTGTAAGAGCAGTGGCTGTAAGAGCAGTGGCTGTAAGAGCAGTGGCTGTAAGAGCAGTGGCTGTAAGAGCAGTGGCTGTAAGAGCAGTGGCTGTAAGAGCAGTGGCTGTAAGAGCAGTGTAAGATGGGAGAAGAACAGCCATGTCGCAAATGAATGAATTTTAATCTTATCATGTATAATTAATTTTATTATTACCTTACGTGTATGTTTTTATTTTAACGATTTCTAATATTCTTATTAAATTTTTATAGGCAAACATTGGACTTTTTTTCCCCTTTCGGGAGTCAAATGATATTTTTTTTATTGACAAACATTTTATCAACATCTCAATAGAGACGAAGTTGGGATATTGTAGAAGAACCAGGAACTCGAGGCACCTACAGGGCTTAGGACCTGTCATCGGCTGGCTTATGTGATCACTTCATGCGCTTGCGCAACGTTCACCAATTATGCCTTCTTACTGAGTTCCCTTATCGATGTAATTTTTGAAAGTTCTATATATTTGAATAGTGTGTAACATTTTACCTGAAAATAATGCATTATTACTATTGCCATCTATGGAGTAACGGAGAAACCTTTTTGTAACGCCATCTATTGAGAAATTAATTTTTATTTGTAAATAAATAAATATGAGTTCCTGGTTCTTCTACAATATCCCAACTTTGTCTCTATTGAGATGTTGAAAAAATGTTTGTCAATAAAAAAAATATTAACGATTTCTGTTTATCGATTTGGCACCATCAAATTAGACATGTCCAAATATAATGAAATAAAAACGATGTCACGTGACAAATATGATGACGTGTGTGAATGATGATTACTTAGGAATGCGATTATCAAGTACAGTGGATGTTTTTGTGTGTATGTGAATTATGTAGGTATGTATGTATGTAGGTGTGTATTGGTGATGGCAAGCAAGAGTTTCCGGTTCCCACGTGATACAATCAACCCCATTAGTCTTCCACACATGGCTGACTTCTCATTTCGAATTCATTACTAACATACACACTAACTTCTTCCAAAGGCAGCAAACATATAACCTCACTTTTTTATTTTTACTCTGCTTATACTTCGATTATTTCATCCAGCTAATACAGAAATATAATTAATTATATAAAACACTTATTTAAATGTTTATTATATACTTAGTAGTTGCACGTAATACATGAGATCCAACTGTCTACTACAATTAAAAAAATACAACTAGGTATAATAAAAAAAACACTAATTTCATTTTTAATCCTCTTTCTGCATTGAATCAAGGTATAGAGCACTCTGTTTAGGGTGAATTCCCAAGAATAAAAAAAAATCCCCTATTTTTTGATCATCTGCTTACCACTGCACTGTGCCGACCGCCGTGGTACAGTGGTAAGCCGTTCGGTTTCTGTGCGGGCGTCCTGGGTTCGATTCCCAGCAGAGGAGAAATTTATTTAAATTTATTTCTCACGCAAATATTGCTTCTCTGGGCTGGAAACACTGGTTAGTTGGAAGAAATTGCCTTACGGCAATAAACTTGCCACTTGCGCAAGGTACAAGGAAGTGTTCATTATTTTTATTATTATATATTATCTCTTCATTTGAAGTACATTCAGCTAGACTATGGAATAGCCTAAGTCCTGATATTACGTCGTCTATCTCACTAAACATCTTCAAGAAAAGGCTAAAGCAAAAATATTTATCTGACAACACCTGATTACATCTTCCTCTCCTCTTCCTTTCCTTATCCCTTAGTCTTCCTATCATTGCTATTTTGTTCTTATATGCTATCTTCTTTGTTTTTGTGTTTTTTTTTATTACTTTTCTTCTGCTATCTTTATTTATTTTGTAATGTTATTAACTTATTGCCATAGTACACATTGTTTTGTATATTTAACATTTACTCTGGTTGGTTGGAAGAAATTGGCATTAGTAAATATGACCGCCAGTGTACTAATTATATGTACAAGAAGATTAAAATAAATAAATAAATAAATAAATATTATGTATTCAATTGGTACCTATCTTAAGTACACTAGCGGGTACCTTCCTGTGCAGCCTTGGTATACACTTCTTTACATATTCTTTTTTTGGTCTGTGGAGGCCCTTCAAGTCTCCTGGGACTCTAAGACAAGATAGATATTGACCAAGTACCTGCCTACATCAACATATTAAAAAAAATCAACAAGACGATTGGAGACGATACATAGTAACTTATCAATTAAGTATTCAACGATAAAAATAATTAAGCACCGAGTGATTTAATGGTCACTTAAACCATACATGGTAACTAACTGTCGGACACGTTGAGATGGAGAATCGTTTATTTCATTATTAATACAAATCAATGTTGCCAGCCTTCTGAACGGCATTTAGACTACCTAATATACCTTTGGTAGATTTATTTATTTATTTATTAAGATTAAAAACAATTACACATTATACATATACTTTTTTTGTTTTATGCGTAAAATTGATATAATATTTCTCATAGTGCTTGATAACGTTCACAACCTCATATATCAAAAAGTTGCATTCTCATATACATAAATAAACAATGTTTTTAGAGGCTTAAAGAAATAAAACAATATAATATATGAATTAGTTAGATCCATCCATAAAAGAATTTACAATCCACATTAACAAAAAAATAAAAATAAATGTTTAAAGAAAGTCATAAAGGTTTTAGTGTCTCCTGTGAAATTATCCTTTTAGAGATACGAAGTTGTGAAAGTTATCAAATGATAGAGAAGTTACAAAGAAAAAATAAACGTGCTTAGAGATTAAAATAGAAATAAAAGAAACAAATTATAAAAAATCTATAAATATTGAATAAAAAAAACATCCGCACCAATTTCTCGATAAAGCAATTTGTAAACAAAAGCACCATATTTCTCGTTAAGGTATAATAGGCGATAAGTGTGACTATTTTGTTTTATTAATGATCTCCTTCTGTCATGCCAATACAAACATACACCCCAAATAGAGTATATTTTTTTCTATATCTAGGTAATCCACCCTAAAAAGAGTAAGTACATAGTTCCACATTGCATAGGTTAGAAGAAATATATTTAATTGATTGTTAGAGGTAGAGCCTGGGCTTACGCGATATCTCCGTACAGCTGATGAAAGTAGACTGAGGTAACTCCAAAGACTTTATAATAATGTACTTAAGTATATAAGGTCTTTGGGTAACTCGGACATATTTATTTATTTATTTATATATTTATTTATTTATTCATTTATTTATTTATTTATGTATTTATTTATTTATTTATGTATTAATGTATTTATGTATTTATTTATTTATTTATTTATTTATTTATTTATTTATTTATTTTTTTTTTTATTTATTTATTTACGGTAAAAAAAAACATTTACACTAAAAAGTACAAAATAAAAATACATCATCTTAAATAAACAGACACATTATTTGATGTTAAAAATATAAAAAGAAAAAAATAATGAAAATCCAATATAAAAAAAAATATACGAATAAAACCGCCATAAAACATATGTATATACAACTCTGCACTTTTTTTTTTTTTTAACGTGTATACGTAGGGGACGCCAGCTATTAAGACCCGGGTTGTACGAAGATGGAAACACAGAATTCGGAAGATCGTTCCACAGTCGGGCTGCTGTATTAATAAAGGAGTTCGAGAAGCGACTTGTTCGTACATATATGTTGAAGGTCCACTGTGAATGGGTGCTGCGATTGAGTGAAGCGAGTGACTCTGTTGCGAGTGGGTGGAGGAGGGACCAAAGATGCAAGTTCTTCTGAGCAATTCCCGTGATAGTATCTATAGAATAAACTTAAAATACCGACTCTGCGTCTGGACTATCAAGTTTCAAAAGACCAAAAGCCCGTCCTAGAGAGAGAGAGAGAGAGAGAGAGAGATGTCGTTTATTAGAATCAAAAGTTGAAAAGATGAGTCATATTGATATGCAATGGAACTTTTTTTGTTTAAGTCTATTCACCCTGAAAGAGTGCTGTGTGATAACATGGAACTTTCATGTTGAAATAAAGGTCCAATTATTGATGTATCGGGCATTAAATGAACACGACATGTTGTAGTGTTTCCGTGTGCTCCATACATTATATAATAATGATCTTTGATTTGGATTTCGTATCATAATTTAAATTTCATTCTCTATTAGATATTTTCTTTTTAAGAGGGCATAACCTTAACACCCCAATTTAAACTCAAATTTGTTAAAATGTGTGTTTCTAAAAAAAATAGGTACCTACCAATATGTTCAATGTCAATTTATTTACCAATACCAATGTTTATAGTATATTCAACATACTAGTGAATGTTCGTCACACAATTTATAGTATTTTCAACATACGTATGAATGTTCGTCACACAATTTATAGTATTTTCAACATACGTATGAATGTTCGTCACACAATTTATAGTATTTTCAACATACTAGTGAATGTTCGTCACACAATTTAAAAGTTTAGCATCAATTCCCTTAAAAAAAATTAAAACAAAAATTTTTTGAAAACAAGAATTCCCGTTTAAAAAATCGAAGTGTAAAAAAATGATTTTTAAAAACGTAATAATGTAAAACATGTTCTGGTTAAAAGAATATATTTTTTTTCTAATAAATATATCTTTTAAATTAAAATTTGATTATTTTTTTCTTGATGAGAATTCAAAACTGAATACAATTTATTCTTTTTATTAATTACAGGCAATTATTAACATCTAAATAAATATGTAAAATAATATATTTATACTTATTAAAAACATTCATAAATTATTGACGACTTTAATAATCCATGGTTGCCATAACTGTATGAATAAATAAAATATGCGGTTATGTTAATTACTCACTTTTCAAACGAGTCTTAATGACTCTCAGCCATTAAAAAAATTGTTATGATCAATTAATATAAGAGTTATTTATTAAAATGCAGTGCAAATATTTTACCAAGATCCTTTAAAACTGCGATCCATAATATTAGATATGTAATTCGCGCCATTTTCTTTTGCTAATGGCTTTTCCCTTATGACATCATTCCATCTGGATATTATGTCCATTTTGAGTTTTCCAACTGCCATATGAGTTTGGCGAAAACGAAGTATTTTTTAATTACTTCTCTGATCACTAGCAGGTTACTACTATGTAGGTACTATGTCGAATACAAATATGTTTACCGTCGATCTTGTTTATCATCTCACATATACCTACAGACTGAAAATCCAATTAAAAACTATGCCTCGAACCCGAAACCTCTGACTCAGGAGTCAGATAACCGTTCAAATGAGCCACAAATGGCAACTTTAATACATGTTACGAAAATACAATGAAAAGTGTTGAAAGTTATGAAAGTACAAGAATCTATTCGCAATCATTTCATGTACATACTTACTTAGTTTCTTAATCAATTATGAATCGAATATTTTTATTATTGCATATGCGCAAACGTTGGATTTTTTCCCCCTGTCGGGAGTCAAAGGTATTTTTAACAGATTTTTATTTCAGGGGTGACTTCTATGCAAAAAATGCATTTGTCACCTCAGGTATAAGAATTGTTGCTCTCATTACTTACGAAAAACCAATTCTCTCAATAGATGGCGTTACAACAAAAATAAATAAAAAATAATAAGAATGTTGTTCATAATTTCACACATAGATGGCTGTAGTAAAAATTCCTTATTTTCAAGCGAAAAGAATTTCAGTATTACAATATAGGTATAGAACTTTCAAAATTGAATTGATAGGGATCTCATTAAAAAGGCATAATTGGTGAACGTTGCGCAAGCGCATAAAGTGATCACGTAAACCAGCCGATGACAGGTCGTAAGCCCTGTAGGTGCCTTGATTTCCCGGTTCTCCTACAGTAAATATTCCAACTTCGTCTCTATTGAGATAATTAAAAATCTGTTAAATTATGAATCAACCTACTTAGTTTCTTAATCAATTATTAATCAACCTACTTAGTTTCTTCAATTCTATTTTCCTATTCTTCTCTGTCTTGTACGGCTCTTTTGAAATCAACATATGATGAGCAGCGCACATCTACCAGCAGGTCCTCCAGTTATTCTCGGCGTGGGCGTCCCCTAGAGCTTGTCCCCTCGGTCATACCCTCCATTATGGCATGCAAGAGGCCCTCTTGTCGTATTGCATGGCCGATCCATCTTGGACGCCTTTCGAACAATGTCCTGAGCAAGTGCTTTGCTCATTCGATTCTTTTATTATTCGATTCATTCCTAATCAACTTATTTAGTTTCTTAATAAATACTTATTCAAACTTCTCAGTTTCCAAATCAATTCTTATTCAAACTACTAAGTTTCTAAATATTTTTTTTATCAATCTACTTAGTTTGTTAATTCATTCTTAATCAACCTACTTGGTTCCTTAATTAATTCGTAATTTTTAACTAATTTTAAAAGAAGGAATTTATCAATTCGTCGTAGGTACTTAATATATATTTTTTTAAATATAAACACGAATCATAGGTGAAACGTGACTGGTGTGTGGGTATACATAGATGTGTTGTTCTCTCTTTTATAAGGCAATGCACACCCGCACACCTTTCGCTGGTTACCCCACATTGTGGGATATGCCGTGATGGTATGAATGAATGAATGAAAAAAATATAAACACTTCCTTGCACCCTTCGCAAGTGGCGAGTTTATCGCCAAATAGGTAGCAATTTCTTTTAACTATCCAGTGTATCCAGCCCAAAGTAGCATTATTTACTTGAGAAATGAAATGTTATGCGATGATTCTTTATCATGTCCTATTTCAATTCATACATTCGTACCATCACGGCAAAACCTGTAATGTAGGGCAACCAGTGACAGTTGTGCGGGTGTGCATAACTCTATAAAAGAAAATACGACACGTGCGTATATCCCCTCACGCCAGTCTCGTCTCACCTAATAAGGCACTACATTCAGGATGAGTGGTGAACCTCATTGCAGAACTAGTCAGATTATATTTTGTCTGATTTCAATGATTATTTTTTTATTAGAATTAAGGGGGTACCTTCCCCATGGAAATTTGGTCAAGATCTGATGGTGGTAGGTATTTACTTTATTTTATTTGATTTCGGGAAATTTACAGTAAAATAACATTTTTTATACAGATGTATTATGTATGTAATTATGTAAAATTAACTGAAACCATTGAAAATCTTCCACAGTATTAATCTATAAGACCTGTGTAAGGCCGATCATGACATACGGCATAGAAACAAGAGCTGACACCGCCAGAACAAAAAGCCTCCTAAGAACCACTGAGATGAAGACTCTACGACCCATCGCAAGCGTAACACTTCTTGACAGAGTAAGGAACTCGGAGATAAGAAGAATCTGTGATGTCGAAGATGTTGTGCGATGGGGAAGAACACGAAGACGATTCTGGAGAGATCATGTGGGGAGAGCGGGTTCGGATCGAGTGGTGAGGATGGCAGCGGATGGGGAGATAACAAATGGCAGACCCCCTGGAAGACCACCCAAAAGATGGAAGGATAGCTGGACGTCCACTTCACAAGAGCAGGCTCCGAGAATAACAGGATACAGTCCTAACTAAAGCAGAAGAAGAAGAAGTATTAATCGTCATCATCATAATCACTGTCGCTACAGACCGCTAGGGACCCTGGCCTCCTCCAGAAATAGTCTCCGTCCCTCCCTATCGACCGCCAGTCTTTTCCAATTTATCAATTCCATTTCTCTTATATGGCACAACACGTAGTCCAGCCATCCCAACCTAGGTCAGCCTTAAGGACAAGTGTCTGATAGGTCTGTCAAAATAAAAGAAGTAGAATAAATCAGTGTAGGCACCTACCGCGTAGATGCAGTGTTACATACATTTTATAATTGACAAATTCATCAAAATCTTCCATGTGGAAAGGCATCTGCACGACGTATGACCGAATAATTCTTTACTAAGTCAACCAATTTCGATGACTAGCTTTGTGTTGGAAAAGAATTAGGTAATAACTACAGGGGTAATCCAACTGTCGATTTGTTCAGGAGAACTTTGTTCTCTTAACATATCGACAATGTATCAAGCCAGAATACGCGAGAATTGTATGGAGAGGTCTACTTTTTTCACGGCTTTTCCAACTTTGAAGTCAAAAAACACCAACTTAGAGGCTTCGCAGCATATATGTTCCATACACGGATTTACTCAGAATTCGGAGTAGAACATTTCGTGTGTCTGTGTGTGTGTCCGTCCCCCCCTTATAACTTTTGATCAGCTCAATTTACAGAGCCCAAAATTTCAGAATATATAAACAGTTATAGGCCTACAAAACTTTTATACTCAGAATTTTGAATTTTTGTTTCAGTCAGGGGTTATCAACTTTTGAATTTTTACTTTATTTTTCCATATATCTCAGAAACCATAAAAGCTAGAACGCTGAAAATTGGTATAAACATAGAAAAATACAAAATCTCAAATTAATTTTTTCAAAAAAATTCCAGGGTTCCTCAAACATTTTTTATTAAGAAAAATATTTTTTTTATGATAAATTTATGAGTTTAACTGCCTATATTTCCAAATATTTTAAAAATATCGAAAAAAGCCGAAACACCCCAACTAGATAATTTAATTTTCTATAAAAAATATACAAGATGTATTAGCACATCTCAAACTTTTTTTAACAATTTTTATAAAAATTGAATTTAGTGACGACATTTCTTCATACAATTTGTATGGCAATCGCCTACACACAATATCTAAGAAAACCTAATTATTTGATACTAATCTCCAAACATACATACATACCATCATGCTGTTTTCATATTCTGCGTAGGATCAAAGGACTGACCTCCATACTATCCTATCTTGACATACATATATAGGTAGTGTTGTATAGAAAATCAAATATCTTAAAATATTAAATAATTTGTGTTTATGGGATTATAGTTTGGTACTTATTCTTCATCTATACATACTATCACTATCGACAGTTGGATCTCATGTGTTACATGCAACTAGTTTTATATAAATTTTATAAAGATCTTATGATTGGACCCATGGCAAATTACGAACCTTTTCAATTCTTATGAACACATAAATTATATTAACATATACCTAGATAACAATTATTAATAGATCGAAAATCACTAAAGGTATATGTAGGTACCTATTAATGACATATATTGTGTCAATTGTCTCACACTTTTTCAACCAGTGTCGTTTCAAAACGTCTCTTGTATTGATATAGTACCTACAGCATAAAGCTACTCCTTATTAATATACCTACTAAAAATTATAATAAAACGCCTTACGTTTATGCTATCTGTATATCCATTTCAAATACATACAGTCACGATATAACAGATATATGTAGCAAAGACCTTATAATTACTTTAGTATATAAGGTCTTTGAGATATAGTCTGTATGCATAAGGTTTTTTTTTTCAATTCAAAACTCCAATATGATATAAAGTTACCATAATATAAAAAACCCAATGTAAGTGTTTATTTCTTTTCTTCTGGCTTAGAATAGTGCTGCCATTATAAGGTCGAGCCACGAGAAATCGATAATATAATAGGAAAACTATCATCTCACGTTTATTTTCTTTATTTAATAAAAATCAATTACATAAGTACATCAATAGTAAAAAAAAATATCATTTCATAATAAACATCTTAAAATTAAAGTACAACAGAAAGCCAACGCTCATCAGTGAACCACACGTTTACACGCATACAAACCGACGAACGCCTGCTGTCTCCAACAAAACCGCAATCACCGTCCACTGTCACCTCTTCCACGATTCAAAAACCGCTATAACGAATTGCATCAAAACATTACATCGTTATATAGTTTAGCAATGAGGTTTTCACCCATTGCATCGTGTAGACGAATGAAGATGGTGTGTGGAAAATGCATGCATCGTGCCTCTTTTCATAAGGCAATTCACACCCGCACACCTGTCGCCGGATATGTCGTGATGTTGCTCCACATCAGCGGTAATTAGGTTCACCACCCTTTCTGAATGTTGCCTCTTTAGGTGTGATGGTATGTGTTGGTACCTATATATTTCGTAAAAGCTTACCAGTAAATTTGGGTTCAGCTAAATTAAAATTACCATCGTAAATTTGGCAGAGAAAGAAAACGGTATAAGTCAAATTAGTGTGTCTTTTAATCTTGATATTTTAAAAGCCATCATTCTCCGTGGTCTTGTATATTTCGGTTCAAGATCTCCGGAGTAAAACGAATGCCTAGACTAAATTTTATGGTTAAAATAAAACACTTCGAGTAATTATTGCGTTTGGTATTGCTCAAGTTAGCTGGCAGATTTGACCTTACAATTCATCAAGTAGAAATCTCTTTTCTTTCAAATACAAACACATTCTCTGAATGATAAGTTCAGGGGTGTCACAAGAATCTTTTCGCTTATTTATTATCTTTATTTGACCTGCGAAGCAACCGTTTTGAACGCAATGATCTAAGAAGTTTTTATTTTGTAGAATTCCATTATAAGTTATATCTATAATTAAAAGTAAACCACTTTTTGATTCTATATGAATTTTATTATGTGCGATAGCCCTATTTCGCCTTGTTAGGGCATAAGCTAGTAAATGTCCTAACAAGGCGAAATAATAGGCCTATCGCACATAATAAAATTCATTTAGAATCAAAAAGTGGTTTACTTTTAATTATAGATATAACGTTATGAACGTAGTTCTATTATTTCCACTGATTTTTTTTGGTAAATAGTTCGCCAGATCACCTTGCTTGAGGTCTTCAAACATTAATTCTTCATCTGCCCGTTCTAGGTCGCCAATCCAGAACATTTTCACAGACCGCTGATGGAACAAAAAAAAATGTTTTGTGCACACAGCCAAACATAGATTAACTTTTAATAAAAGGTTATCATATTTTTCTACTGTGATTTTTATATCTTATTTTTAACATCTTGTTCTTATGTCAGTACTATCTTTCTGTGATGTCGAGGACATAACAGGACGTTCAGAATGTGATTTAGCAGACGGCGCTTCTGGAGAGATCACGTCTATCGTATGAATGGCAATAGAATCGCAAAAATGCAAAGATGGATAACCTAAACGTCCTAAACTATACAAGATGACGCGAAAGACCACCTAAGAGATTGAAGTACAGCTGGACTTTTTTCTTCCAAGACAATATAAATTCCACCTTCATAAACAACTCATAAAATCAAAACTAATCACACAATAAATACCTACTCATATATAATCATACCAACACTTATCCCTCTCCATCAGCACTCTCTCTTTCCTTTCTATTCCCATCTCTTACCTACATCATCTTGAATACATTTCTTCTTATAATTCATTATTGCTTTTTACTCTACTTTGTACTTAACTTCACGTGGAAACATATTACTGCCATATTTGTTACAATTTTATTGCTCTTACCAAAAACTTAGTATAGGTACGCTGTTTGTTTCCCAAATATAAATAAAATCTTCAATCCACCCTCAGGGGTCCCTCAAGGATCTCACCTAGGCCCCTTACTCTTTAATATCTACACCTATGATATTTATAAATGTTTTATTTTTTCTCATTATCTTGCATTTGCCGATGATATGAAAATTTACTTGACTATTAAATCTACAACTGACTGTAATAACCTACAACAAGACCTTAACAGATTATTTGCATACTGCCAATCAAACAAACTTGTACTCAACATAACTAAGTGTAACAAAATAACTTTTACTCGAAATATTAATAAAATCAACCATACTTACACTTTTAATAGTTCGGGAATAAAGGAAGTAGATCATATCCGTGATTTGGGAGTTATATTAGATTCTAAATTAAATTTCATCCAACATATTAATCATGTAATATCAAAAGCCAACAAAATGCTTGGATTTATAATTAGAATATCAAAACCTTTCAGAAACAGTAAAACTTTCTATACACTCTACTCAGCATATATACGTCCTCAACTCGAATTCTGCACACAGATATGGTCCCCCTTCTATGGCGTCCACATAGCTAGAATCGAGAGAATTCAACGCAAATTTTTTAACTTTTTAAACTACAAATTACGACTAAACTTTGATAGCTGTTCTTCCCCCACCACCACCCGTTCTGCTTATGGGGACTAATAACGGCCCCTTGCAAAACTCTGAAAGAACACAAAGAACATATGAAGAGTCCGGAGAACTCTAAAACCTTGCAGACACTGCACTTAATGTGCCAAAGAGAGCTAATCATGTTGAAACAACTGGCTCACTGCTCAGTGATAGTGAAGATAATAGTGCACCGAATTTAAGACAGAAAGTCTTGAAAGCCCTAAAATTGCTCTTCGTGGCTACAAGGTCCGCATGTCCAATGGGTCCAAAGAAATTCCCTCGGACATCGTCGTAGAGTTCTCGTCGGAAAGTTGACACGGAGAAGTTAGTGCATTCCCATAGGATATGCTCAGAAGTCTGTTCAGGGTTATCACAAAGCTGACATGAGGACGAATCGGATAAGTGAAAACGAAAGAGATAGCTTTTGAAACTGCCGTGTCCAGTAAGGAATTGCGTGGTCCAATAATCGGGAACAATCCACGAGGATAAAATTCGAGTCCTCACATCGGGAAGAAATAAAAATGTCAGTCTGCCCACGGAAGAAGAGGACCAGCGACGTTGCCAAGCATCTAAAAGAGAACTCCGGGCCAAGTTCTCGATCTCTCCACGAACTGTGGGTAAATTAACAGGTGGGAGAGAAGCACCACCCAAAATTGAGCTTCGGCCTCTATACAGGTTGTGAATAGAAGCTCGTCGCTGTGTTTCCAGATCAAGGGGAGCCATACCTGTGAGAATAGAAAGTGTGTCAGTAGCGCAGGTTCTGTAAGCCTTTGCTAAAGCTATTAAACTTTGATAGCTATCGTGATTCAATTAAATACCACAAATATGATACCCTAGAATCCAGAAGAACCTTATTCGACCAATTATGTAATGCTTCATAAAATTTTGAACGATGCTATAGACTCGCCTGAGCTTGTCAGTTTTGTGAATATTCGGGTCCCGGGAAGGTCAGTTCGCCAGTCAAACATCTTACATGTTCCACACTGTAGAACCAATTTGCGGATGAATGCTACGATCCCACGCATCTGTCGTAGATTCAATGCATTATTTTCGATGCATGCTGATATCTTTGATTCATCTATTAATCAGTTTCGCCACGAGGTAATGCGTGTAATTTGCGGCAGTGAATAGTGGTTTCGTATTTTTCAACATTATTTCTACATATGTAGGTATATGAGATTTGCTCTCCCTGTCCGTCCTCTCCCTTTCCATATTTCCTGTTCCTGTTTCCATATTTTATACATCACGTAGTTATATCATTTTTTTTTCATTAAAATTGTTTGTTATTTTTTAAATATGCTTATTCTAACTTTGTTTTTTTTATTGAAATTATTTGTTATTTTTAAATATGCATATTCTTTTATTTTCTTTTTTTTGTATTGATGTGGATAGTTTGTAGTACTTACCATTCTATTATTATGTGAAACAATGTTATTGGGTGTACAGATTGTTGTATACTTCTTTTATATTTATCATGTACTTTTCTTTCTGTACTCCTGTTTTGTTTCCTCATCAAAAATAAAAAAATAAAAAATAAATAATATAACCAAAATGATGATGGAGAAAAAAGTTCTAATGTAGTTTTTGTCGATCTAATCTTATTATCATAAAACGACGCTATATTTATTTGTCAGGGAGAAAGGATCGATGGCTTCGAGATGTACTATTGGCGGAAAATATTGCGAATACCGTGGATTGCTAGAAATATCAATGTATCCATATTAAATAAACAAGAGATTAATGGTTGCCTGTCTACAATCAGCCTAGAGACATCTTTCAGTATTTTGCCCTTTATAACCTCGAAAAGTTCATCGTAATGGAAAGCGCGAAGGGTGGAAGATCCAGAGGTCGTTCACCGATCCGATGGAGGGACCTGGACAATTCCGCTTAAAGATTGATCCGGCCAAGACCGTCCCGCAAGCAGACCATTAGTTGTGTGATTGAAAGTACCTGCCATTCTCAGACATAAGGCCAAGAAGAAAGAAGACCTATTCTCAAATATATACAACCAAATAATCAGATAACTTGGTAATACGAGTAACAAATCTTTACATCCTAACATAAACGTACAATGCTTTATTGAACATGAAGGGAGAGAGAATAGGGGTACAGGAATAGCTTCGAAGATTTTACAATTTACACCTTGATCAATTACACCAGCAACATCCTCACCCGGGACCTAAACCAGTAATCATGATAATGTCCAGGGTTTTCGAATGATTATTTGTTGTAGTTAGTTGTCGAACGATTTATGAAATTATTTTTTATAACAATGTTTCGCGGGCATTTTACAAAAAAAAAAACATCGTTTTATCGAGTGTGACGCTGGGGACAAATAAAAGTTATTTGTTCAAGTAGGTAAGTAGTAAGTAGAATGAGTTTACAATTTTGTATAGGAGGTTATTTGTGTCTAACATTAATCTTCGGGAATGACATGTATTGTTTGTATCTGATGGCGAGATTCAGATTCACGGCAATTAATTATTAAATTTTCGAAAGCTCAATTGTTTTAAAAAATGTTCTAATGCTTCTTATTATATTGATAGACAAATTGATGCAAACTCCAGTTGACTAAATATAGAAAAATTACCTATACCAAAATTTGTCTATATTTTAAATTACTTTGTACTAACCACATTGATTGTTGAAACTCTGCGAATGATTTCGGAATTCACCGTTCTCTCATCTGGCTAATACAGAATGGACCACTTCAAACAAAATCCGCCCCTAATTTGTTTTTAAGGTACTGTGGCAAGTTTTGATTAGAAATATTACTTATATTTTCATCTTTGAGTTCGTACATTTTCCTCAGCCCTGTTGAGCTCAACTCCACTAGCGGATTTGTGGGAAAATTTCTCACGATATAGCAGTATCGCCACTTTATATATTATGATTTGAATGAAAACTTTATATGGAACACAGTCATAAGAATACAATCGTGAACACACTTTTAAAATTGTTATTATTATTGTAATTTTATTTAATGTGTAATTCTTTAACCTGCCAGTAATTAACTTCGATAATATATTATAGTAAGTATATACTTGCATACTTATAACCTACCTTTTTATCTGACAAACTCAGTAAGTAGGTATATTAAACGTATAGCATAACTGTTATCTGACTGTTATTTTTTTTACGTAAACTTTCAAAATATTAATAATAATGTTTGTTTACATCTTACTGCGAATCTATGTAAATATTATGTTTACAAGGATAATTATTTATACCTACTCTTCATTGTGTAACCAATGTATTCTGTAATGAAGGTAATTTGTGCTAGCAAACCAATCATAGGTTTCATTTATAAATTTAATATAATAATTTATACTAACTAGACTAGATCTGATACAATATTTAAACTCGTATGGAATAAAGTTGAATATTTGATAACAATTTACTTCTTTTATACGCGACGAAAAATACATTTCTGTCTATTGTATTGATTAGAAAAATTAATAAAAAATGTACCTATAATTGGTGAAGGTTGTGCAACCGCTTAAAGCGATCACGTAAACCAGCCGATGATTGATAGTAAGCCATATAACAGCCATATAATCGGGTATGCAGATGACCTCAACATGTTGGGGACATCATACAAGAAGGGACCTTGGAGATAGCCGCCAAAGAAGTTTGACTTGATATCAATGAAAACAAAACTTAAATCATGAAACAACGTAGAAAAGCCTACCCACAAGGCAACGTTAGATTTCAAGATACATATGATTTTGATTTTTTTGTGTACATAGATAATTTTATCATACTTCGTAATCTGGTTGGTTGGAAGAAATTGCCTAATGGCAATAAGCCCGCCAGTGTACAATATATTTGTTTATATTATGTACAAAAAAACAAATAAATGATGGCGAAGCCTAGAGAATACGTTACAAAAACTAGCTATATATCCAAAAGTTTCGATCCAGGCTATATGTTCATGTTAGACATTAGACTAAAGTGGGCTGGACGTGTCCAAAGAATATTGTCATCACGGCTACCCAATAGGATTCTGGAAGGACATCCGGGAGGAAGAATGAAGATGGACAGACTGAGGATACGATGGGAAGATGAAGTAAGGAAGGACGCAACCCAACTGAGGACAGGAAGAGCTGGAGGCGAGGGTTGATGGAGCCCGTATGCCTCGATATAGACTGTGGGGTCACCGAGGAAGAAGTAGGTGCCTGATTTTTCGGTGTATATCTTCTAATTCTTTGTTTAGTAGACCTGTTGGTCTGTAATTCAAAGACAATGCCTCCTGAGATGACGAAGTCTAACATACTTCCATCTCTTGGGTGTTTTTTCAGGTAGATGGCGACCAGAATCGGTATACATGTTATATACATTCCAACTTCGTCTATATATATATATTTTTTTTATTTATATATTAATTTACACAATTTACATTTGGTTATATAAATTTTGCACTAAACTGTATGAACAGTTTGTCAGTGCAAGCTCCTCTCGTACACTATAATTATATTGTTATTCAACCATCAATATGTCTACACTTATACAGAACATTATTTTTTTTTACCATTTTACAATGAGAATAATGCACAAACAGAACAAAATAAAGTAAATTAAAAACACAGCAATGAAAACAAGGTAAATCAGAACAAATAATGAAGACATCGAAAGCAATGAAAATTAAGCATGTTATAAGGTGTAAAATTGTTTTAAAGAGATTTTAATTTTTTTCTTGTCTTTCATCACAGTACCCAGTATATGTTTAGGTAGTTTATTGAATAGTTTCGGTATTATTTTTGCCTTAGTTCTGTCACCGTAAAAGTTATTTGTTTTTGGTATTGTCAGTAAGTCGTTTGTTATTTGTCGAGTTGTATATTTGTGAGTTATCTTTAATTTAAATTCATCCCTGTAAAGTTCTTCCATGGTAAGTAAAACATTAACCTTTTTGTCAATTGGTAAAATATTACATACTTAGTTTAAAGATTTCGTTAGTGTTATTTTTGTATGCCTCCAATGTTCTCTTTGTTGCAATTATTTTTAAAAATCTTATTTGTAGCTGTTTAATTTTGTTAAGGTAAGTTTTAACCCATAGCCCGTAGTCAATAATAGACTCGACCATAGCATAGTACAGACAGTACAGGGTGTGCGTAGACACACAATATTTAAGATAGTAAAATTTACTTAAAATTGACCTTAACTTATTAAAGAAATTTTCAATATGTAATCTCCAGTTAAAATGCACGTCCACTGTAAGCCCTAAATATGTATAGTTATAAACCCATTGTAGTTGTTGACAAGTGCAGTTTGTTATATTATTATGGAGACATTCAAAAATGTGACATTTGATATTGAGATCACTTATCTTTTCCGTGTGGACTGAATGTATTAATTAAGATATTAACTTGTCAAAAAAAATCTCTCTTTCTTGAAGTAGGTACTATTAACTTCGGAACATACCCTGTGGAATTGTTGCCACCCAATGATGTCCTCTTATAGATCGGAGCTCCTCGTTGCTGTCCGTGGGCCTCTTCAAGGTCCCATTGGTCATGCGGATTTTGTGATCCAGAAGAACAATCGCTTTCAAGGAGTTCTGTCATAGTTATGGCGCCTTACTATTGATTGAATCCCATTAAGCCATTTTTTAGACATCTTAGTCACACCTTTAATGCTTTACATTTAAAAAGATCTGAAGTCCATGACAGTCCACGAGTGTGAATCTTTTATTCACATTCGTCGATTGTTATTTTTGCACTGATGGTGCCGAGATTGTTAATCTAGAGGGCTCCGTGAGCTACTTTACTTGCTATGCATTTTTTGTCGCTCATTTAGCGTTCTGTGAAGGGGCCGTTTACAGTCCCCATATGCAGAGCGGGTGGTGGTTATGGTAGCGAATTAAGTACTATTATTTAGTACTATTAGCACAATACGGTGGAGATTAGGTCGACCTGTAGAAAAGTTTGGGACCGAGACACCAACTACCCTACCTGACATGGAAGACACTTAATAGATTAAGCGTCGGTGTCACCAGATGCAAAGAGAACATGCTAAGGTGGGGTATAAGGGTGGAAGAGGATGTGTCCTGCAATTGCGGCGAGATACAAACTGACGAACACCTCCTCATCTGTCAAGATATGCCAATGAGATGCGACGCAGAGGACTTTAAGATGGTTAATGACAATGCCGTTGCGGTTGCTGTATTCTGGAGTGGGAAGGCCTAGTGGTGAAGTACTCGGACTCGTAAAGTATAGGTAAGTAAGTACCTACTATTATTACTATCGTTCTGGATTAAGTCTCTTTCTATACAAGTGTAATGTATAATTCATAAAATGATTTATTATAGTCAAATTATTTATAAAAATAAAACTGAAAACATCCTCACAAAATTCAAAAAACCTCGAAGAATTTTCATACTTAACTTTGTCGCATATTTTCTCCAGAAAGTTCCCCTGGTCTTGTCGATCGTCTCCAAAATGTAGCAACTTGTCACCATCGGGTGCGTATTAAATTAATATTTAATGTCTATAGCACCTATTGGTTTCCCGACAAGCATATCATTTATGTTAAGATAATCTAATTGTTTTTGATGTTTTTTTTCTCATGTTGGTAATCACATTAAATTAGAATTTATTGTATTTCTTACTTTGTTTTATTTTATTGGGTTGTAAATTTTAATATTAATCTGAGATTAATCTCAGATTATTTTTAATCAAATGCACTTGATTTCTATAGACCTTGGATATTTCTTTAAATCATGATGAAATCCTCGATTAAATTTCCATTGTCTAGTATGAAGTTACGATATTGTGGCTATCGTTTTATTTTAACCTATATTACGTAGGTATATTTTGAGTTTCTGCAATAGAAGTAGAATTTGTATGTATACAGGAAACATTCACGCTTATTTACAACATGAAGTAAATAAAATAGGAAACAAAAAATCCTTTACGATTTTCATCTATGTCTTGAATACAAGCAATGGTATTAAATCAATATGATCGGCTGATCTGGATAAAAAAGTCAATTAGAATTCTCCTGGTACGTAATGTAGGTATTCAATATTCTTTAGTATCGATTTGTGATGAGTTTGAGAGAATTTGAGTAAATAATATAACATCGCTATACAAATTGCATATATGTAAGGAGTTTTTTGTCGTTGAAAAATAAGACTAAATTTTATTTCACAAAAGTTTGCAACTCCATAATTATTTGGATATTGTAATACTAAATATATAATACACTGTTTTGATCTATTGTGTACCTACCTTTAGAATTGCCATTTCAATAGCACTCTAGTTTCTTGAATAAAATCCCTTATTTTGCATATTGAAATGCCCCAAGTATTTGGATGTTAATAAAAAAAATCCTAGGTGTCGTCTGGTTTCCATTAGTGCTGGGAGCTCATAGAGGATTTATGTGTAAAATTTTCATTAAAATAATAGCATAATTCTGATGATTGATTATAACATCTCAACGAAATCAGAATAAATTCCAAGTAAATCAGACACCAACTACCTGTCACCAGTTAGAAACAATGTCACTTGAATTACCTTTTCAAAAGAAACACCATCTATAGAAAAATTGTGTAAACAATGAAAGCAACTAACTTTATCCCTATAGAAACTTCTATACCGACATCCAGGTTCAATTCCTAGTACAGGATAAACTTATTTAAAATTATTTCATCCAATCCTTGCTACTCTGTGTTGGAATTGCTGATTAGATGGGAGAAAGTGGCATTTGATCTTTATAATCATATCCTTTTATTATAGGCACAAGAAAAACAAATGATATAATTTAAAATAAATTATTTATTAAAACATTACACTAATATGAATATCTTAATGTCACAAAATATATATTTATTTTAAAATTATAGCCTTGATAATGTTTTTTATTCATTCATTATAATAGATATTTATACAAAATCGTAAATACTTGATTTCATCTGACAAGCAATATCAAACAGATTATATTGTGTTATAATATCTTTATAATGATATGGGTCATCCCATAGAGAATAGCATTTTGATTAAAACTTATAACGAAAATTTATGGAGTTGTGGACAATAATACAGTCGAACTTGGTTATATATAGCAAGCACGAAGGGACTAACTTAATTTGCTTGTTATAACCGTTACTCATTATATCAGAGTTAGGTACAAATAGGTAACTATTTAGGATATGCCTAAAGGTCTACCTATAATAAGTACAAAAATGTATATTCATTCAACAATACATATTTCATCAATAAAATATATATCAATAAAATCAAAAATAATTTCAATCAAAATATATATGTATACCTACTTATGTAATATATATGTATAAAAAAAAACTTTTTAAATACATAACCTAAATATTTTTTAATAAAATCCAAAACACTGCTCTGTTTAAATTTTTTATTTAAGCCTATCATAAATTATTTCTAAAAACACTCAATGCTTTAAATTATATCCACTTTCTCCTGAATCAAATGAGCGTTCATTAGAAGAGATACTTAATAATCAAAAGCTATTTTAAAACTGGTTATTACTTTTACACATTTTACGCAATCTCTTCTTCTCTCGTGTCAGCAGCAATTAAACTCTTCTCAGACAATACTTGGTAACATTGACCGCTGCGCCGCTACAGCATAGCAGATCTTCATATGAACAGGTAGCAGGGCAAGTAGGGCAGTCTCCGCCGCACTCACACGAGAGGCGGTCATCATCCTTTAGGATCCCCCATGTTTTCAGGTTGTCCTTAGATCTGCCGACGCCCGTTCTCAATCTGTTAAGAGACTTCCAGGTGCGCCATCCAGTTTGTGGCACGGATGGAGGCACTCATGGGGTTCGATGAAATCTTTTGGTGTTTTTTTCGCCACAAGGTGACGTTGGCTTCCTCTGGAGATGGTTTTACTGGCTCAGTATGCCCAAGTATTTTACACAATGAAAACAATGACTGAGTTGAATACATGAAAAGAAGACTAAATTGCAAATGTTTACATATGGAATGTATTATGTACTTAAAAAAAACGTAGAATGCATTATAAAGGTACCAAGATAACAAAGTGCAAATACTTTTTTAAAGTAAAATGAGACAAGCATTTTTAATACTCAATATAGGATGATGGGTAGAGAGGACCTTTTTATGACAAAACGAGTGGGTTGTGTCCAACGCTATACTCCTTACTATACCAAGTCACTCCACATAGTATCAAAATTTTGTATGGAAAATTTTCAGCATTTTTATGAAATGAGTTTGTTCAATAATTTTTTATTTAAATATTTTATAATGAAAACTTGATATTTCTTCAATGCCGTTTTATGAAAGTGATGTGTCTCTTTACCAATTTGAATAAAAATTTAAAATTTTAAGTTTCCTGAGCTTGGGGTCAAATTGAAATATTTGACAGTTAAAAAAATGAGAAGCACTATTCAGATATCCTTCAAAATCTAATGAAGTTTAAGTGAGTATTAGATATACAAAATTGCGAAATTTGAAAAGAATCGAATGAGTACTTTAGTCTATAATCGATTAAGTAAAATAAACACGCCGTGCACAGCTCCAGCACATAGCACACACACAGATACATTGTGATGAAACTTTCAGAATACAATCTCAGCAGGATACTAGTTGATAATCTGCAATAAAAATAGCCTAAAAAATTGTGAAATCATAATTCCCACTATATCCCATTGGGTTAGTGAGGAGTAAAAATATTAGGAAAGGTCATTAAAGGTGATTGTCAGCCGACCCTTCTTTAAATTTTATGACTTTCACAAGAATTTGGTTTAATCTTATCTAGGAAAGTGCATTTTATTCACATGGTCACATAATTTTAAGTATGTTATATCCGTGAAAGGAACTCCTTATAAAAGTCAACATTTGTATGAAAACTAACCTAAACCAACGCAATACAATATTGAATATTTCCTCGCTATAACCAACCAAGTTTGACTGTATGTAGTTTTCAATAGACTAAAGATTATTTTTTTAAAATGAATGTTTTAAATAAAGAAGGTATACCAAATAATACAAAAAAAAAATAACATTTCACTATATAGCTACATTGGAAGAAGAAAACAAAACAGCATAATAATAATAACAGCATAATTATAAAATAAGTATGAAAATAATGACGCTAGAATGCTACTACAAAATTCTGATAGATAATGTCAAAAAATGGGATTTTCATATTACTCAAATAACAGTTGTAATAATATAAGTTTTACTACAATCTTGTGATTTTTTGTACGTCATAAGATAAAGACAGATATCACAAATTATAAATATTTCACAGTTTACACTACGCTTCTAAGGTTAAGGATGTATTACTTGGTTTAATTACAATTTTTCCTTACAGTAAAATTTATTTCTTTTTACATGTAACTATTTTATAGAATGACCCAATACTTAAATTTACTAACAAAAGTTTAATTTTACGCACGACAAATAAATGCGATTGTAACAAAACATACAAAATTAGTTTGGCTTAACGATTTTTTCGAAAGAAAAACCAATGTGTGGAACTTTACATAAAATTTTATTCAAGGCATTGTTTGGGACGGAAACATAAAAAAAAAATTGCCATTTGTAAATAAAATTACAAATATTACGGGATACATAAAAGTATTCAATATTGTAGTAATTAGTAACTATGGAAATTAAGTACTTCTTTTACTAACCAATTAACAGATTCCTGACTACAAACACATTATCAATTCACAAAATAATGGTGGTATATGAGTTCATTTGCACCATCACGGTATATTCCACAATGTGGGGTAACCAGTGATAGGTGCGCAGTTGTACTTTATCTTAGTAAAGATAGCACGACACATGCGTGTATTCCCACACACCAATCTCTAAATTAATAAAAAAAATATAAATAACTAAAAAATATTAATGGAGGAAAATAAGAAAACCACTAAGGTATGATACTAATGAAAACAAAATTAAAATTGTATAGTTTAAAATATTATGTAATTCATTAATTTAATATTGTAAAAATTAAAGATATAGGAATGAATAAGTGTAAAGATAAGAATTAATGTTGAACAAGCAAAAAAAGGCATACATTAGGTATGCCAAGTCTTTTAATAATACTCAGTGGTTAAATATATGTAAAAAATGGATGAAACAGATTTTATATAAACTCCATAACACCCGAACAAAACTATGTTTATACAATTTATAATAAAATAACAAAAAAAAAAAAAACAAATGTTTAACAAACAAATAAGGAACTATTATTACAATAATATCAGTAAATGGTCCCAAAAGCATTATCTATAGTAATAAAAATATTGCAAAAGAATAGCAAGAGATTAAAGGAAATTCCTCAAAAATTTTTTTTGCAAATATTTATTTTGACAGAATTACTTTAGAACTGTCAAAATAAAATACAAAAGCTACAAAATACAATTTAGATATTTTTTATATAACCCGAGTTAACGGTATAGTATAATGTGTAGATGACAACTATCTGTCAAAAACTGACAAAAAAAATAATTTTTATAACTCATAAAGTTATACTTAGTTTATTGTATAATAAAAATGGTTGCTATTTTTTTTTTGCAAATATTTATTTTGACAGAATTACTTTAGAACTGTCAAAATAAAATACAAAAGCAACAAAATACAATTTACATATTTTTTTATAACCCGAGTTTACGGGATAGTCAAATGTGTAGATGACAACTATATGTCAAAAAAACTCTGACTGGTTGGTTGGAAGAAATTGCCGCTTGGCAATAAACCCGTCAGTGTAAAACTATTTGTATAAAAAGTTGAAATAAATAAATATATTAATAATAAAAACGGTGCCAAAAAATTTGGCTGGTTGGTTGGAAGAAATTGCCGCTTGGCAATAAACCCGTCAGTGTAAAACTATTTGTATAAAAAGTTGAAATAAATAAATAAATTAATAATAAAAACGGTGCCAAAAACTCTGGCTGGTTGGTTGGAAGAAATTGCCGCTTGGCAATAAACCCGCCAGTGTACAACTATTTGTACAAATAGTTGAAATAAATAAATAAATTAATTAATAATAAAAACGGTGCCAAAAAAATAATAAAAATTGTTATGTAAAAAGTGAAAATAGAACAAAGAATATTTATTTGTCATGTAACTAAAATTTTGTATACAAGCTAAATAAATGTATACAAAATCAAAAACAATAAATATAACAAATATTGTGATATCCCTGCCTGGCCGTCTTTGTATACAGATAAGGAGCCGCCATCTTTGTTTGCATTTGTGTGTGTGTTGTTTGATGATGAATTTCTCGATTGCAAAATATTTTTATCACACCATTTGAATTTATTGTAAAAAACTTATTGGAATCTGTTGGATATTTGTTCACAACAAAATTATCTTCAAAATGAAATAAGTGGTTCACTCAAAGTACTCTTCTATACGTAGAAAACACTCGAACAAATTTGTACTACGCACTTCGTTTTTACCGTTTCAAATTTTCAACAAGATTTTTTCGATAATTATGACACAAAATTACAATTTTTATTTACGCACTCACTTTATTTTAGTAAATAGTAACGAAATATAACAATAACTTATATTTTCTAGTTATTTACGTCTTTCTTTTCCACAAAAACAAAACTTCGACTCGCAGTACAAAACATTCAAACTTGGTCGAACTTCAACGGTATTGAATGACGAATTAGTCGCATATTTTGACCGGATGTTTTTTGTTTATGGTAAAATAATTCATTAGGATTAGATTCAAGCGAATCTAAAACTTATTTACTGCTTGCATAATATTTAAAATTGAAAAAAATAAACACAATACCTCTTGGTACGGATCCGTACCGTAAGCACACGACGGGGTATAATTTCCTTGGTACGGATCCGTACCGTGAGCACACGAGAGGTTAATAAGCTCTGAGCTGTATTTTATCTTCCGATAATGCTAACGACTATGTCTAGCAAGAACTTACTGAATCTTGTAATCATCAGCTCATACGAGTCTTGCAAAAATATGAACTAGCAATCTATTCAAAGCGCCCTTGAGGTGAACAGTTATCACAAAAAAGGCGCTATATAAATCATCGGAGATTATTTATTTTTATATTACCCTTTATCACACCATTATCCCTTCATTAGTTTCAACTTATCATCTGTGCATACAATATTTAATAATAATGACAAATTGCCCCTTTAAGACTCAAGTGCACAAATTCGATAAAAATTTAAAATCAACGTGATCAAATCCAAAAATTGTGAATAACAACGTCCAAAATTAACATTAAGGTAGAATTATCGTTAATTTTGTTTGTATTTAAGATTGAATTATCCTATAATTTTAATATTCCTCTATATTGTTGAACAATACGTTATATAATATTTATTTACAATATGTAAAGCTCTCAAAATATATTGCATCTTAATGACTATTCAATAATACATACATAAATAAAAATGCATAAAAGTAATCAACACCGTAAAACTATACGAAGTTTTACGGACGTAAATTATTTTGCCTTGTCCACCAACGCACATGTAATGTAACCCTTGAGCGTGAGAACTCCTCGACACCTAATGTGTACCTGATAACGCACGCACCAGTCAATTTTCGTTACAGATCCGTCCAGGATACCTCCCAAGCATTTTGAAGTGACTATTTCTGAAAAAAAAAACATACAATTTAATAATCGTTTGAAAAATCACAAATTATATTCCTACGTTATTTTTACTCCTCACTACCCCAAGGGAATATAGCATGAAGGTATTAAAAGTAATTTTTAAGATTATTTTTTTTATTGCAGATTGTCAACAAGTACCATGCTGAGACTGTATTCTGAAAGTTTCAACACAATGTATCTGTGTGTGTGTGTGTGTGTGCTATATACGACATGTTTACTATACTTTATAATTATAGACTCAGTACTCATTCGATTATTTTACAAATTTTGCAAATTTGTATATTTCAACTCGCTTAGACCCCATAAGATTTTGAAGGTTATCAGATTAGTACTTCTCGATTTTTCTAACTGCCAAATATTTCAAAGTGACCCCAAGCTCAGGAAACTTAAAATTTGATATATTTATTTTCAAATTGCCAAAAAGGCTTCATAAAATGGCATTGAAGAATTATCAAGTTTTTATAATAAAATATTTAAATCATAAATAATTTAAAAAAACTCAATAAAATCATATAAAGTTTGAATAATTTGTAGAGTGGAGTGACTTGGTAGTAAGGAGTATAGCTTTGGCCACAACCCACTCGATTTTTAATGTATTGCATAGATTATATTTCTACGTATCTGTAATATTTTTTTTTTTTAAATGGCACTTATAACCTCAAATGGAGGAACATTGGCCAGAGTCAAGTTGTTTACAAAATCGTACATCTTAATTATATTAATAAAAAACAAATTATGAAGTATGTAGAATACAAAAAAAGGTTAATAATTAATACTGAAATAAAAAATTTAAAAACTTGGGAAAAAAGTTTTTTTTACATATTTATACCATTATAACTTAGTACTGGCCTGACCTGAGATTAAAGGATAACCTAGGCTTCACACCATTTTTGTAAACCTAACCTACAAAAGTTTGGTAAAAATAGGTTGGTTAGGTTTGTTTGTAGTTATAATTGCGACTGGCGTGAGCCAGTTGCATTATATATTAAAAAAAAGTAACTAAAATATTAAAATAAATGACTAAATTGGTATTTTTTAACAGATCTCAATAGAGACGAAGTTGGAATATTTACTGTAGGAGAACCGGGAAATCAAGGCACCTACAGGGCGCATGTTTGCGCATATGCAATAATAAAAATATTCGACTAAATTGGTATTTTTACCAAGCTTTTGTAGGTTATGTTTAAAAAATGGTATGAAGACTAGGCTATCCGAGATTAAATACTAGTGTAGGTGGCTAACAAGAGTAATAAGGTACAGCCGTTACCTGAAGGATCACTGTGAGTGAGCAGCTGAACGTCGTTGTCTTTGCAGAACGTCTGGAGTCCGGGTGGCACCACACAACAAGAGGCGAGGTTTATCTGCACAATAGTCGGCTTCACACCGCCCCAGCGATGCAGCTGACGGAAACAGGACTCGTCCAGATCCGCCACACCCAGCTGGGTTATTTTACCTATAAATTAAAAACAACCAATTCATTACATACTCAAATGTGGAGGCTTCGAGAAGGGTAAAACAACTAGATTATTTTAAATCAAATAAAATTGATTATGGTTTTCTTTGTATCAAGACGACCGTAACGGCTGACTAGGCCTAGATTGAGTAGACTAATCATATCACTGTTTTTTTTTTGTAAAATTGTATCATCTATGATTTGAGAATAAATAACTTTATTTTCGCCTTTGTAGTGTCCTTAGTGAAGAATAAAATTCAGCTGCTGGAGGCTTGTCCTACTGCAACATAGCTGAACATGGTTATTTTGGGACGGAAAAGTTGTTTGACTTTTCAATGTATTTTCTTCGTTTCCTCAATACTGAAGGTCGTGATCTATGGGGCCACCAATGGACAGAACGAGTCACCTCCAGTCCTCTCTGCCCTCCACAGCTCACACCGCCGAATAAAGGTCGTTCCCGGTCATCTCCTTAATTTGATCACACCATCGCTCAGGAGATCTGCCTCTATTTCTTTTGCCTGGTACACTTCCTGTGATAATACTTTTTCCTCTCTCTTTTGGCGATGTGACCAAAAAAGCTTAATACCCGGCGGCTGTATACTGTCCACAATCTTTCTATTACTCTGAGCTCTTTAAGGACCGAGTCATTCGTTCTACTTGCAGTCCAGGGAATCCTCAGCATGCGACGCCAAAACCACATTTCAAATGCATCAATCTTGGCACAATCACGGGACTTCATTATAAATAAATAAATATAAACACTTCCTTGCATCTTGTGCAAGTGGCGAGTTTATTGCCATATGGCAATTTCATCCACCTAACCAGTGTTTCCAGCCCAGAGAAGCAATATTTGCGTGAGAAATAAATTTAAATAAATTTATCCTCTGCTGGGAATCGAACCCAGGACGCCCGCACAGAAGCGTCTTACCAACTGTGCCACGGCGGTCGGCTTCATTGTCCAGGTTTCGGCTGCATATTCTCTAAATGTCAATGAATATTATAATGTTAATTGATATTTGAATGTAAACTGTTTTTTTTTTGTGTTTGGTTTGATTAAGAGAAGTATAATCCTCACTCAAAATTGATAAATTATTAAAAATATGATACAACAGACCTTCTTCCACGTACTTTTCCAACGCTGACCAAACCACTTTCAGTCCGGGAAGTACTTTCTCACATTTCAGACCTTCTGTCTGTACACTGTTATCATCAGCACTATCTGTTGGACCTAAAAAGATAAAAACACTTAAGTATGATGGATTAATAGACATTGTATGCATATATTTGGGAAATATCTGCAAAAAATAGGTATAAGAAAAAAATGGCACATGCGGATTCTTTAGGGAGCACCAACTTGTTGTGGAATGTGATGCTGTGACACAAGTAAGAATGAGGACCTTGGGCAAGCCCAAAATGGATATCAACTCTGTACCCTCATTAAATCCCCTGCGGGTCCTGAACTTCTTAAGAGGTCAAAGACTTGGGTGGATACTGTAACAGAAAGCCCGGTAAGCAAGTAGGGGGAGCGCAAAAGATACCAAGGGTCGCATTACAGTGCATAGCACCACCCCAACTAATAATGATGGATTACTACCAGCCAATATAGAATGTAGATGAGTCGATGACAGAGCGGTTAGCGCGCTGGGATAGTAATCCAGTGGTCGCGAGTTCGAATCCTGCCTCAACCGATTTCATTCACCTATAGCACAAGCATTTATGCTTATTTTAGGGAACGTAGGAAGATGTATATGTACTTGTTAACAAGGACATATTCATTTTTTATTTAAAAAAAAAAAAAATTATAAAAACCTTTGCCGCTTTCAAAAGAAATCTGAGGAATCAATCAAAAAAAAGAAAATAATATGATACGACCTTTCAAAAAATTTGATGATGCCATAGAAACCTGCCAAGCCAGAAGGGCGTACCTACAAACATTAAAAATGGCAGAAGCTTTAGACTAATTGTCTCAATTTCGCTATCAAAATGTTTAAATACATCTCATAATTAAGCTACATATGTTTTACTCTAAAAAAGCTATAATTCATAGTATTTTATAAAATTTGTTTTTACGCCCCACAAAAATTATGAACTTTCTATGCAAAAATCGAATCCACATCTAGAAACATTAGCGAGCCAGAAGGTCGTATGTGCAAAATATATAGTAAGTTCACTAGTTATTAAAGTTTAGGTAATACTCCTCGATGAGGCTTGATTTTTGTTATATTTTCCAAAAAAACTCTACATGGATAAATTGAACCGTTACAGAAATAAATAGTTTTTTGTCTCTCCTGTAAAGTAGTCATTTCGTTTGTACGCCCTCCTGGCTTGACGCCCGCGATATGTAACCTGTAACCGACACCAATCGATATGAATGATACATCGTTGGAAAAGTATTTTTCTGTAGAATATGAATAAGATTCACTGTCTGATCAGACTAATCCTGCCTTGAGAGTTATTTATTTTTAATTAATTCAAAACCATTATCTTCAAAATGGACAACGAATATGGGTTTTTTTCACTTGCAAAGAACTGTCCAACGATGTATGATCCATCTTGATTGGACATGGGTACCAAACCGCCCATCATCCTCTAGTATTCATTTTCCTAACCCGATGTTTTGCTCCTTGTGTCATTTATGTTTACTTTCATTAATTTTGATTCCTTTTTAAAAAATAAATATATTGTATTTTTATTTATTTATTTTTTTATTTTTTTTTTAATAAAAAATGAATATGTCCTTGTTAAACAAGTACATATACATCTTCCTACGTTCCCTAGAATAAGCATAAATGCTTGCGCTATAGGTGAACGAAATCGGTCGAGGCAGGATTCGAACTCGCGACCACTGGATTGCTAGCCCAGCGCGCTAACCGCTCTGCCATCGACCCATTTTGTGTTGCTTCTTGTGCAAATAACAAGTACTATGTTAAATGTTAATTTAACACGCACCCAATAACAAGTTGCCACATTATAGAGACTTACGATATTAATCGTCTCACAGATCCAGACTGAAAACACAATTAAAAACTGTGTCTCCACCAGGAATCGAACCCGGGACCTTTGACTCAGCAGTCAGATATCTAACCAACTGAGCCACGAAGGCCGACATATGATTGATTTAGCGTACAGTTGTTGTATATCCAGCCTAAAAATTAAATTTTTTTATCATGTCAACATAGTTTAGCCTTACAACAGAAAAGGTTTAATTTGAACAACTTACCATCTCCATTGGAAAGTGAATTAGAAATGACTTCATTCTTAGATGGAGGATTGTAGGCCAGGATTACATTATCTATAAGATCAATGCTCAGGACTTTATACACTGAAAATCAAAACATTTTTAATTAACAAAAAATTGCGCATTTTTTCCAACCTTATTGAATTATTTTAATTACAAATGATAATTATAACGAAAATACGATATTTCAACGAAATAATTATGAAATAAGTCGCAATAAATTTTTTATCAACGACATTTGGAGAAATTTCGGCGACTGATAATGTTCAAAATGAGTCGTGTTATAAGAGTTAGCAAGTTAGTACAATGAATAAATAACTTAAAATAAAGAAACTTTTTATAATGTAAAAAAAAAAAACTTTATTACAACATATGTGCGTGAATTATTGATTATTTATTTATTTAGGTTAAAGTTGGACAAAAAACAGCGTTAAGACATAGTACAATACAATAGTAACATCAAGTATTAAGGCCTATTACATTTTATCGTTATGATTAATATAAAATAATACAAGTTTGCAAAAAATAAAAAAATATGATCATAGGTTGGTATGTAGGTAAGAGCAACATTTCAAATTAACAATGATTTAAAACATAATATTCAACTAAAAGGAAAAAAAGAAAAAAGAGAAATTAATGCCGTCAAGGTTTCCTATAATAAGCGGTTATTGATCTTCTTTTGTATAGAGTATTTGAATGTTGTGGAGCTGAGGTGGAAGATGTCAAACTCTTGAAATCTGTTATTGTATGTATCGCACATTCTATGAATTGTCATGTTTTGTGCGTAATTGGTGCGATGAATTGGAAGGTGGAATAAATGTGTATGTCTAGTTCTGCGAGTAGGAATATTAAATGAAATGGTATTGAGTATTGAGGGGCAGTCGATATTATATTATAAAATAATAAGAAAGTTATTTCAATTAATTATCGACGAAGTTTTTATTTGGTAGAATTCCATTATAAGTTATATCTATAATTAAAAGTAAAGACTTTTTGATTCTAAATTAATTTTATTCAGCGCGATGGGCCTATTTCGCCTTGTTAGGGCATTAACTAGCTTATAAGCTAGGAGCTAGTTAATGCCCTAACAAGGCGAAATAGGCCTATCGCGCAGAATAAAATTAATGTAGAATCAAAAAGTCTTTACTTTTAATTATAGATATAACTTAAAGTTATTTCAATTAATATATCATACGGAACATTGTTTTTATGTAACAAAAAATATTATTTAAAAAAGATACAGAATAAGAATTATAAAAATGTTATTGTATATATAAAAAAATATAAATCAGAAACAAACTATAAATGTGGAAGGTTATCATAATATTTGTGATAATCGGTGGGTATTATTATTTTTAGATCCTGCAAATCATTGTATTTTCGCAAACATATCTTCAGCCTTGATGTATGTAAGTTTTGAAGATATTCAATCACTACCTATAGCTCTCACAGAGTTATTATTTCTTTGAGGTAATACTGTCCAGGTTTCAAAAAATATAAGTTTGTAAAAAATTGAGCCATCAGCAAATTGATTAAGGTTTTTTCAAACATTCAGATCTATAAAAATCATATAGATCTTTCTTTGTCCTCCTTTCTTTGTACCATGAGTTTGGTGGTTGATTTTCAGCAATAATGAGATTTGAGTTTTGGCAGCGAATCTACAAAACTTACGATATTTTTATTTGAATTCTCATTCTGAATGTTGTTACATTTACGCTTATTTATATTTTTAGGTTGTAAACGAGCATCATCCTTTTTACAAATATATACAGTCATTCTATTTATAACTAATGTATGAAGAAACATTGAAACATAATTTTTTCATAAATAATAAAGAGCCGAATTAGTTTGTCTTGAATTTTGTGAATATTATTGTCTTGAAATTTAATTATGCTATCCACATATATATATTTTTTTTTCATTCCAATTCAAGGTCCAAAATTTATTGAAAATATTAACTCGATCATCATCTGATAAAGAAAAACATTTAAAATACTTTATTTTTGAATAATTACATTTACATCTTAGCTTTAGTGTTTTACTTTTTTCAACAAATAATATTTCCATAACCCATCACTAATGTCTTTTTTCTTTACAAAATATTTCTTTCCTTTTTCATTTTTCCGCTGATTTTAAGAAGATTGCCATAAAGACTTATCCATGTGATATCTCTTCCTTCTTTTTTTCTTAAGCTGTTTATTATTATAACATGTATCGTTGAAAGCAGAATCAGAATGAATGTTTTAACCCTGCCCCCAAGTCAAATTGAAAACGCTGTTCGTTTTCGCCAAGCGCTAATTTTTTTTTGTATGTGATTTGACGTTTGTTGTAGAAATTTTTTCTACAATAACAAACAACAAACGTCAAATCCCATACAAAAAAAAATTAGCGCTTGGCGATAACGAACAGCGTTTTCAATTTGACTTGGGGGCCCTATTATCACACTCATCATCACTTATCAATAAATCTATATTGTTCAGAATGTTATCAGAAGAATATCTCGTAAATCTTTGATTGGAATATTCTCCCGTTGTAAATTGTTACTAACCATCTCAATGGCATCCTCTTCAACAAATGTAATCGGTAAATACAAAATCGTTTCTGGGATTTCCAATAAATTCTTTGGAAGCTCAATATTTATATTTATCTTCTACTGCCAACGCAACCATTGCTTTCCCTCTACTATTCCAAAGAATCTAAATTTACCCAAGAATGAGACTAAAACACTTGTAAATTTATTTGTTGTGTCTCGGCTTGATTACTGCAACGGCATTTATGCTGGATTGCCAAAGTATCAGCTCGATAGACTACAGATGGTATTTAACACAGCGGCAAGACTTATTTTCGGTGCAGAAAAACAACGTTACATAACTCCACTACTAAACGAATTACACTGGTTGAAGTGTCCAGAGCGAATAGATTACAAAATTTGTTTGACAGTATATAATGCTTTGAACAACCTGGCACCAAAATATATACAAGAGCTGTGTCAGAGAAGAGAATCTCTCTGGGAAGCATCTCACACTCAGGTCGTCTGGATCACAGAGTAACAATTCCTTAAAGGAGTTGGACAGAGTCAACAAAACGGCTTACTATGACCGATGCTTTAGTGTGAGTGGTACTATTAAGTGGAATTCAGCAGTCCGCAGTGCTCAAAGCAAGAGCACTTTCACTTAAGGGCTAAAAACAGCTTTGTTTCAGAGAGCAACACAACATTAAACTATCAGCTCCCTTGGTATGATCTCGAATCATTAAACGCCGCTATACAAATGACTTATTATTATTCATCTATGAAACAAAATGTTGTGTTTTAATTACAGTACATTACAAATAATTTGTATTTAATATAATTTTATTCACAGCAAACATATTTAATACTATACAATTAATAACTCTTATTAAGTCATCATCCAACAGTGAAATATGTGTACAGAAAAAAAAACTAACTCCATTAGATATTAAAACATACATATTTTACAATATTACAGTGGAATAAATCATTTAAAAATAAGTAATAAATAAATAAACACATCTGCTAAAATAATCAATTTCTTCTACAACTAGTTGCATGTAACACATGAGATCCAACTGTCGATGGCGATAGTATGTATAATTGAAGAATAAGTACCAAACTATAAACATTTTAAGATATTTTGTTTTCTATATATAACATGTAGGTATGTTTGTCAGGTTAGGATAGTTGGAGGTCAGTCTTTTTTCCTACCCAGAATATGAAAACAGCATGATGGTATGTATGTATGTTTGGAGATAAAGTATCAAACTATTGATTCCCCGTAGATATTGTGTAGTGTATACTGCCTTACAAATTGTATGAAACAATGTCGTCACTAAATTAAATTTTTATAAAATTGTTAAAAAAAGTTTGAGATGTACTACTACAATGCTAATATTTTTTATAGCAAATTAAATTATCTAGTTGGAGTGTTTTGGATTTTTTCGATATCTTTAAAAACTTTGGAAATATAGGCAGTTAAAGACAAAAATTTATCATAAAAAAGCAGTCAAAATCTATTTATAATTACATAATAATGTATACTCTAGCACAGGGGTCCCCAAACTACGGCCCGAGGGCCACATCCGGCCCGCGGACAGTTTTTGTCCGGCCCGCGGAGAGCTAGCATACTTGAAAACTCCTTTTAAAAAACATATTTTTTATAGCAAATTAAATTTAGTTTACTGAAGTATTCTAATTTTATGTTGAATAATTATTAATATGACATCTACATTGATATGGTCATGGGCTAACTACTCAAAACATTGTTGTAGGCTTATTGTTATTGTTTTTGTGATAAGTTGGATAAAGAAACACATAATTGTAATGAGTAAAGACATGTATAATATGCAGAAAATTTAACTTCAGTATATAATAACTAACAAATTATTGAATATTTCATCAGTGGACTATTTCACTTTTTACCACCGGCAACAATGATAATATGGTTTTGGCCCTCGGAACTTACTGGAGTAATCAGTATGGCCCTAAGGCTGGAAAGTTTGGAGACCCCTGCTCTAGCACATGCCCATAGGCTAGTAAAGTGGATACATCTATGTGACTCTAATGACTCTTACTAGCAATTTATTGGTTATTATATATGTTTTCTTTTAATTATTGTTACTCATAACCAATGTTCTTGTAATTGAATTGATTATTAAAAAAAATTAAATAAATAAATTTTTATTGACAAACATTTTTTTCAACATCTCAATAGAGACGTAGTTGGGGTATTGTAGAAGAACCAGGAACTCAGGCACCTACAGGGCTTACGACCTGTCATCGGCTGGTTTACGTGATCACTTGGGGTGACATCTGTGTGTTACACCGCATCTCATTTATAAGGACTGTTGCTTTCATTGTTTACAAATAAAAATTAATTTCTCAATGTCTCAATAGATGGCGTTACAAAAAGGTTTCTCCGTTACTCCATAGATGGCAATAGTAATAATGCCTTATTGTTAGGAAAAAATATATAGAACTTTCAAAATTACATCGATAAGGGAACTCAATAAGAAGGCATAATTGGTGAACGTTGCGCAAACGCATAAAGTGATCACGTAAACCAGCCGATGACAGGTCGTAAGCCCTGTAGGTGCCTCGAGTTCCTGGTTCTTCTACAATATCCCTACTTCGTCTCTATTGAGATGTTGAAAAAAATATTTGTCAATAAAAATATCATTTGACTCCCGAAAGGGAAAAAATCCAATGTTTGCGTATATGCAATTAAAATAGAATATTCGATTGAAATAAATAAACTTGAACATGCACATAATAACATTGATTTTTCAAATACATATTTTTGTATTCTGTTTGCAATCAACGCAATAATTGCCAACAATATAACATTAAAATGACAGTCAATAATAAAAGTTTTAATGATGTAGAACAAGATAAATTGTTATGTTCGGGTCTTTTAATAATATACTCCGAACATAAAATAAACTTTTATTTTTATTTAATAGCTTTACACGTTTACAATTTAAGAAAAGAAGAGATGAATTATCTATCACTAGGTACTTAGGTCCGAATGCAGAGTCCTACCTAAATACTAAATTCTAAATACTAACCATGTTTTCATTGCACAGTCGCTCACTTTAGTTAGAAGATCACGTGGCTTCCTAACTGGAGGATGCTACAACGTTTTTCTATGAGAATTACATTGCAGAGACATATATAAATACTTAGCGCATGTGCATCGGCGTAAACTAACATTTGCGATTGTCAAAAAGTAAGGTTGATAGCGAGGAACCTTACGAGTGGTTTAATACTAAAATACGAGATTTTTTTGGTGGATAGTGATTTTATCGGCTTCGTTGAATATGTATTTGGAAATTTTGTCAAATCAAATACCAAACAGAGTATTCAGCGATCCATGCGAGATGCTGAAAATTCGGTGGAATTTCAAAAAAATCATGACAT
Source organism: Molanna angustata (assembly GCA_963576475.1). Taxonomy (NCBI): domain Eukaryota; kingdom Metazoa; phylum Arthropoda; class Insecta; order Trichoptera; family Molannidae; genus Molanna; species Molanna angustata. The sequence goes on from OY754979.1 coordinate 33,596,098, forward strand.
CGAGCTGTCAGTGTGAAGTTGATTACATATGTTTGTGTTGTTATAGCAAGAAAACAAGATAGATAGCTTTCTAAACCCATAGAAAGCTATCTATCTCATTTCTTCATACACAATAATGTGAAATTCTACGCCATCGACCTTAAGTTTGGCGTAGTATTTAGTATATAGTTAGGGATGTCTCTGCAATGCAATTGCTAACTTAAGAATACTAAATACTTCAGTGAGGTTAGGAGTTAGTATTTAGGTACCTAGGACTCTGCATTCGGGTCTTAGTCTAGTGCTTCTATTAAATGATTGACCTTGAACCAATGTAAATTTACCTTAAATACTATTTTGATATATTGCTATCTTGAGTACGTGTTCATTGACTAGTTGTTTTTAAGTTTATTTTTATCAGTATTAAGTACTTCATTTTTTGAAGTAAACAACATCAATTCCCATGCTACATCCTTGTACTGTGAGATCACATTTTAATTTGTAAATAAGATAAAAATTTCTCTTGTTGGTTTTAAATCATAAGTTATTTAATAAATTATTGTAGTTAGGGTTATATAAAATACATAATGTTGGATGAAATAACCATTTAAAAAATATCTTATATTACTAAATCTAATAAATTTATGGAAGTTCAATGACTGTAGTTTTAAGATGATAATCATCGACATTGTAAAAGTAAAATATTAAATATTTATTTGTATCTAGATAGACTTATACGTTATCACATAAATGTCACTCATTGTTGAAAGTAAATCATTGCTATTCTGATACTTGTGACTCAAACAATATATGTGACAAATCAATAACGACTAGATTATAACTAATACAAATCAAAGCATGTCTATTAGATTTGCTGAATGTACCACACTTGCTATTCTAATGAATAAATTAAGTGATATTATATAGTTTCAATCTGTACAAATATTTAAGCGTTATATTACTTAGTTATAAATTACTTCTGCATCATCCAATTACCTATTTCTTTTCCTCAGCTGTGTTCAGTCGTATTGTAGTCATATATAAATTACTTCTGCATCATCCAATTACCTATTTCTTTTCCTCAGCTGTGTTCAGTCGTATTGTTGTCATATATAAATTACTTCTGCATCATCCAATTACCTATTTCTTTTCCTCAGCTGTGTTCAGTCGTATTGTAGTCATATATAAATTACTTCTGCATCATCCAATTACCTATTTCTTTTCCTCAGCTGTGTTCAGTCGTATTGTAGTCATATATAAATTACTTCTGCATCATCCAATTACCTATTTCTTTTCCTCAGCTGTGTTCAGTCGTATTGTAGTCATATATAAATTACTTCTGCATCATCCAATTACCTATTTCTTTTCCTCAGCTGTGTTCAGTCGTATTGTTGTCATATATAAATTACTTCTGCATCATCCAATTACCTATTTCTTTTCCTCAGCTGTGTTCAGTCGTATTGTAGTCATATATAAATTACTTCTGCATCATCCAATTACCTATTTCTTTTCCTCAGCTGTGTTCAGTCGTATTGTAGTCATATATAAATTACTTCTGCATCATCCAATTACCTATTTCTTTTCCTCAGCTGTGTTCAGTCGTATTGTAGTCATATATAAATTACTTCTGCATCATCCAATTACCTATTTCTTTTCCTCAGCTGTGTTCAGTCGTATTGTAGTCATATATAAATTACTTCTGCATCATCCAATTACCTATTTCTTTTCCTCAGCTGTGTTCAGTCGTATTGTAGTCATATATAAATTACTTCTGCATCATCCAATTACCTATTTCTTTTCCTCAGCTGTGTTCAGTCGTATTGTAGTCATATATAAATTACTTCTGCATCATCCAATTACCTATTTCTTTTCCTCAGCTGTGTTCAGTCGTATTGTAGTCATATATAAATTACTTCTGCATCATCCAATTACCTATTTCTTTTCCTCAGCTGTGTTCAGTCGTATTGTAGTCATATATAAATTACTTCTGCATCATCCAATTACCTATTTCTTTTCCTCAGCTGTGTTCAGTCGTATTGTAGTCATATATAAATTACTTCTGCATCATCCAATTACCTATTTCTTTTCCTCAGCTGTGTTCAGTCGTATTGTAGTCATATATAAATTACTTCTGCATCATCCAATTACCTATTTCTTTTCCTCAGCTGTGTTCAGTCGTATTGTTGTCATATATAAATTACTTCTGCATCATCCAATTACCTATTTCTTTTCCTCAGCTGTGTTCAGTCGTATTGTAGTCATATATAAATTACTTCTGCATCATCCAATTACCTATTTCTTTTCCTCAGCTGTGTTCAGTCGTATTGTTGTCATATATAAATTACTTCTGCATCATCCAATTACCTATTTCTTTTCCTCAGCTGTGTTCAGTCGTATTGTAGTCATATATAAATTACTTCTGCATCATCCAATTACCTATTTCTTTTCCTCAGCTGTGTTCAGTCGTATTGTAGTCATATATAAATTACTTCTGCATCATCCAATTACCTATTTCTTTTCCTCAGCTGTGTTCAGTCGTATTGTAGTCATATATAAATTACTTCTGCATCATCCAATTACCTATTTCTTTTCCTCAGCTGTGTTCAGTCGTATTGTTGTCATATATAAATTACTTCTGCATCATCCAATTACCTATTTCTTTTCCTCAGCTGTGTTCAGTCGTATTGTAGTCATATATAAATTACTTCTGCATCATCCAATTACCTATTTCTTTTCCTCAGCTGTGTTCAGTCGTATTGTAGTCATATATAAATTACTTCTGCATCATCCAATTACCTATTTCTTTTCCTCAGCTGTGTTCAGTCGTATTGTTGTCATATATAAATTACTTCTGCATCATCCAATTACCTATTTCTTTTCCTCAGCTGTGTTCAGTCGTATTGTAGTCATATATAAATTACTTCTGCATCATCCAATTACCTATTTCTTTTCCTCAGCTGTGTTCAGTCGTATTGTAGTCATATATAAATTACTTCTGCATCATCCAATTACCTATTTCTTTTCCTCAGCTGTGTTCAGTCGTATTGTAGTCATATATAAATTACTTCTGCATCATCCAATTACCTATTTCTTTTCCTCAGCTGTGTTCAGTCGTATTGTAGTCATATATAAATTACTTCTGCATCATCCAATTACCTATTTCTTTTCCTCAGCTGTGTTCAGTCGTATTGTAGTCATATATAAATTACTTCTGCATCATCCAATTACCTATTTCTTTTCCTCAGCTGTGTTCAGTCGTATTGTAGTCATATATAAATTACTTCTGCATCATCCAATTACCTATTTCTTTTCCTCAGCTGTGTTCAGTCGTATTGTAGTCATATATAAAGATATATTTTACACGTAAAACATTCATATTAGTAATTTATTTCCTACCATATTTCAGAATATATAGATAATTATAGGCCTACAAAACTTTTATACTCAGAATTTTGAATTTTTGTTTCAGTGAGAGGTTATCAACTATTGAATTTTTACTTTATTTTTCCATATATCTCAAAAACCATATAAGCTGAAAATTGGTATAAATATAGACAAATACAAAATCTCAAATTTATTTTTTCAAAAAAAACCCAGAGTTTCCCAAACATTTTTTATTAATAAAAACATTTTTTTTATGATAAATTCATATGTTTAACTGCCTATATTACCAAAGTTTTTAAAAATATTGAAAAAAGCCGAAACACCCCAACTAGATAAATTTATTTGCTATAAAAAATATTAACATTGTAGTAGTACATCTCAAACTAAATATTAACATTGTAGTACAACATCTCAAACTATTAACATTGTAGTAGTACATCTCAAACTATTAACATTGTAGTAGTACATCTCAAACTTTTTTTAACAATTTTATAAAAATTTAATCTAGTGATGACATTGTTTCATACAATCTGTAAGGCACTACACAATATCTACGGGAACTCAATAGTTTGACACTTAATCTCCAAAAATACATGCATACCATCATGCTGTTGTTTTCATATTCTGGGTAGGAAAAAAGACTGACCTCCATACAATCCATTCCTGACATACATACCCACATGTTTTATATAGAAAACAAAATATCTTACAATATTTATTAATTTGTGTTTAAGTAAATTGTTTAATTTGTATTGTTGTCACCTAAAGTTAAGCAGCCCATTCACGATCATGTCATTTGGCGTCGCTCCATATGGACCGGCTCCATTCGGAGCATTGTAAAATTTTCTTCACACTCACGGGCGCGCCATCGAGCCATCAAAATTAGTATACACAAGCTATTGGCGCTTTCGCATTAATAATTTCTATTTTTTTTTTAATTTTCAAGTAAAAATGAGTTATAATTCTGATGATGAGTTTTATACAACTGCTATAAAGTGGTTTGTTTATATATAAAAAGAAAAAATCAAAGAGAAAATGTTGTATTTTCGCATTCACGAGAGTGTCAAACAGCTCGGCGCAATGAGATGGCGCTATATACCGCTGGTTTTCACACTCACGAGTATGCCGTATCGACAGGATGCGCCACACTGTTTGTCGCTGCGCAGTTTGTCGCGGCGCCATTTGGAATTTTATTTTGGTGTGACAGGCCAATTGGGCTGCGCGGGTTTTGACATTCACGAGCGCATTTTGGAGTGATAGCAAGCCATTTGGAAGGATGGCACGATCGTAAATGGGGGCCTTTACATTGTAGGTCTCTGAAATAAGTGCTTCGATAGTAAATAAGATACAAAAGAGAAAGGCAATCGTGGTTTCACTGGATTCATGAATCCAGGCCCACGAGCACAGGCGACCAGAGTACCAGCAAGAATAGGTGAGCCACACGGGCTTGCGACATAAATACACAATAGGTAATGTAAATAATTTTTAAGTATTACTGTTAGGCACAAAACCGGAAATGTAACAATAAAACACAAGAACTATGAAAAAAAAAACTGGAAAAGCCAGAATATTTTTAGGTTATTAAATAAATTAGATATTAAATACTTAATACAACACTCGATGTTTCCAAAGATATCAAGTAGGTACTTGATATACACAAGGAGTGTTTACATTCTTCCACAATAGGTATTGAGTATTGATTTATAAAAAATATTTACCATTATCCAAACATTCCTTCAATGACTGCACACCGTCATCCTGGATGAATATCTTGATTCCAATCTTTAGGTTCTTCCTCTCTTCTTCAATCATCTTGGCATGAAGATCCTCATTCAGTCGGGATATAAACACTGTACTGTCCCCATCACTGTCAGTACCGTTGGACATGTGACACGAGTCGGCAGACTTGATGGCCTTCTGCCATTCACTGACTGTTATTTGCAGACTCTCCACAAGCTATGAAATAAACAGAAATATGTCTATATTAAGTTTTTTTTTTAATAAAAATAATACAAGTTTATTTTCCCGCCAAACTGCAAGCAGTTTTTTGGCAGAGCAGATTCTCTCTTTCACATAATCACTAAACTTATGTCAAATATTAAAGAAAGTGAAACTAAACAAAAATTTGAAAAAAAAAATAAAAATTGAATAAACCTTACAAATAATATATATACATTTGTTTATAATTGTTAATGTCGTGTTGACACAGTCCGAGTGCGCTCGTATTATGTCAACCGGTAATCCGAGCCCGCTCGGATGACGGCGTCCGATCCGTGTAGACTCAGACCATGTCCTATTGTTCCAAGTTAGCTCGTATAGGAGTAGTCAAACAAAATGGTGGACAACAACAAACATATGTCATCTCATGGCAAAAAAAAGTGGTCTGAGCGCGATACCGCTAAATTTTTAGAATTATGCGAAGCGGAAGAAGTTCTATGGAACGATAAAATAAAAAATTATAAAAATAAAGACGCAAGGAATGTGGCATTGCTATTTGTACTTCACGAAGGAAATTTTCAGATGCGTCCTGCTTTGTACGCCTTAAAATCTAATGACGGTTCCAAATTTTCCTTTTGCGTTACTTATTTTTTCCCTTGTAGTGGTTTTCTAACTCTTTAATTAATGTGTCTGCAAGAACTCCGACACCTTGCAGCAACAGATTTGTCAGTGCCATATTTATGACCTTAAAAACGAGTAAAAAAGCTTGTATGTTAAATGAAAACTAACACCTTACAGCAACAGAGCTGTCACAGTTATGATTTTGAATCCGAGTAAAAAAGTTTGTGTTTAAACCGCTATCCGTGTACACTCGGATGAAGCTTACTTATACGAGTCCACTCGGTCCAAGCATACTCTGTGTAAACGCGGCATAAAGTGCACTTCACTATTTAGTAATAAGCTGTGTTTTTGGTCCTTGAATTGTTTTGTATTATGTAATTAATTGTACTCTGTTATGAATGTTTTGTTTACTTTGAAATAAAAGTAAAAATAAAATAAAATTATACCTAAAATCAATCAACAATAATAATTCAAAGTCTAACGAACGCTTGATTTCAGATACAGATGTTTCAGAGTATTTTTTATAGTTACTATTTTCGTTTCGTCAGACTTTAAAATATTTCTTATTCTAATCGGCAACCCGTTATGCGGTACAAGATGTTTCCTGGTACGATCTCCGTACACGTTGTTTGTCTTAGGTATACGCAGGGCGCACTCCATCGCCAGCCAGCTCCCATATTTGTGACTTATTTCTGTTTTAAAAGATTCATTTTTGTATTCTTCCAAAATGATGCACTGTTTTACTTTATTTTGTATTGGGAGTATTTTACATATTTCAAATATTTTTTCATATTGGCTATTGCATGATTTTAGGGCAAATGTGTGAAATATATGAATACGTAATAATTTTAAGTAGGTACATTTAAATTTATTTTTGTTTTATTGTAGGTACATACTTCTATGATTATTTAATGTACATCAATTGTGGACAAAAGTAATTTGTCTGTCTTTTTTTCATTTCATAGTGCATTTTCTCTGTTTATCTTATGAGACTGAATTTGTCCCTTAAATAAATAAATACATAAATAAGTTCATATTTATCAAACGGATTGATTTATTTTTCCAAATTGTTTCAATCAAGTCAGTTCTGAGCCAGCTTATAAGAGTGTCAGTAGCTATTGAACATTTTTAAGAAATTATATTAAAGATAAATTGTTGATAAATATAAAATAATAAATCTAACCTCTTCCGTTACATTTTGACCGGCTTTTTGTTTTATTTCGATCAGATTAAGTACATTTCCAGTGCTGATGACAACTTTGGACACTGAAGGCATTTTGACTCGTAGCAACTTCAAATAATTCACAACACACTTCCTAAATAACGAGTTTAGGCCTAGGAACATGCACAACAACACACGATGACTGAAGGATATATACGCCGTGAGGCTATTTAATATAATTATCGCCTGAATACTTATCAAAAATGTTTAATATGGGGCCAGGATGACTAGCAAATTACGCAACGTGATAAGATTTTCGAGAACAATCTACTCCTACAATAGCTAAACAAGATTTTCCACTGATAAAACTAGATTCTAAAGTAAAACGTTTGGAGCCGATACACGATAACAGATAGCACACAATAGTCAATTAGTTATTCATATAAGTATGTATATATTTGTAATTTATTTATATTCGCTTGTATTTTTAACTATTGATATGTCAACCGCAACTGTCAACATGAGCTTGATAGTGTTGCTCTATTAAAATGAAATCCACACATTAGGTAATTCTAAAGAGTAGGTAGGTATAAATATTTCGCCAAATATCTTGAACCAGGCTTCCGATGATATTGTCAAGACGACGGGAAGAAAATGGATGCAGATGGCATCAACTAACAAAGATGGAAGGAAATGGAAGAGGCCTCCAGCAGTGGAAGGAAGAAGGCTGATGAAGAAGAAAAAGAAAAGGCTTTCGGGTGCGCAGAGCGCAAATTTGTGTCTTTTTTTCCGTTGGTTTACGTGCAAATCGCTCCCCGTCTCAACGAAATGGATCAAGATTTTTGGCGATAGCAACCATTATAATAATATATTTATATGCATATTTTAAAAACCTTGCTTAAAACCGTGGTCTTTGGAATAAAAATTCAATTGATTCCTGAGCTTTTTTTTTTAACATGTCCACGTAGGGGACGCCAGCCATTAGGATTTGGGTCCATTTTACTCTTCCGAAGAAGCGCACTACGTAGCGTTGGGAGGGGTTTGCAATCTAGAAAAGAGTTTATTAATTCGGATTTTAAAAAGACCCGGGTTGTACGAAGGTGGAAACACAAAATTCGGAAGATCGTTCCACAGTCGGGCTGCTGTATTAATAAATAGGTGTCGCCAAATAATTTGATTTTTAACAGAAAAGGGGGACGATCTGCACGTAAACCAACGAAGCAAAAAGACACAAATTTGCGCTCTGCGCAACCGGAAGCTCGTTCAAGATATTTGGCGATAATTATATGAAAGCTTATATTATTTTTGATATGAAATACTTTTCATAGTCATGATTTTTTATTCGTTACTTTATTATATTCAAACAAGATATAGCAATCGTAAAATACATAACTTGAGGTAGTCACGTAAGTGTGCAGAGCGCAAATTTGTGTATTTTTCTTGGTTGATTTACATTTAAATCGTCCCCTCCACGGTGAAAAGGATCAAGAAGTTTTACGAAAACTACAATGTAACGATTTACACAAATATTCCATTTTTCAACAAATCGAATTTTCCAATACTTAAATTTAATATTAAAATAGCATTGAAAGAATGCTACGTTCCCTTAAAAAGTATTTATGCTTATTTTAGAGAGCGTAGGAAGATGTAGGTATATGTACTTGTTTAGCAAGGATATATTCATTTTTTTTAAATAGAAAATAAATAAATAAATAGATTATTTTTCGTTTATGGCAACTAATTAGTTAATGTCAAATCAGAACCGAAGGTTGTTAAGCGATCGTATTGTATATACCTGTCATACTTGTGTTGTGTGTGTTTTTTTCAGAATAATTAATTTCCATAAAGTACTTCTCGAGCAATGGAAACTTGTATAATTTTCGCAAACCAGTTGATATTGTGTTTCACGGAGACATGGTCGATTATTGTGGATATCTCTACGCGACCGCCGTAGCCACCGGAGGGTTCGCTAGTTTTGCGGCTTCGGGCAAGTAAACATTATTACAAAAAAAAATATTTTAAAACATACCATTAACGAATTTTCATGATTGTTGTTAGTGAACAGTGTCATATTTTAAATATTTGACTTATGTGAATTGAATATAATATAATGTTAATTTACCTTTCTTTATTTAAATTGTTAACTTCATTTTGCACCAATTTTGAATATATTATATGGTCATAATTTTCATTATAATATTTCACCTAAATTATCGTCTATGATATGGTATTTTTAAAATTCATTGTATTGAATTTGATTCTTCATTAGGAGATTTTGTTTTACAATATTATATAATAATAATAATAATAATTTGTATAGCGCCCTTTAATGATTCAAGATCATTCCAAGGGTGCTGTTATTTAGATAGATATTATATTGCTCTACGAAACAAAGCTGTTTTCAGTCCTTTAGAGAAAGTGCTCTTACTATTTGCACTGCGGACATCTAGAGGCAATTTATTCCACTTTATAGGACCACTCACACCAAAGCATCGATCATAGTAAGCCGCTTTATTGGCTCTGTCCAACTCCTTTAGGGAGTTGGTACTCTGTGATCCAGAAGACCGTGTGTGAGATGCCTCCCAGAGAGAGCTTTTCTCTGACACAGCTCTTGTATGTATTGTGGCGCTAGGTTATTTAAAGCATTAAACTATTTTTTACCACTTATATATATCTAGATTTGATTTTTGTAACACAATTGTTTACAGCTGGCATTCAGCCTTCGTGGCTCAGTTGTTTATATATCTAACCTTGGGCTAAAGGTCCAGGGTTTGATTTCTGGAGGAGACATCGTTTTTAATTGTGTTTTTAGTGTGGATCTGTGAGACAATAAATATCAAGCCTCCAGAATGTGGCAACTTGTTATTGGATGCATGTGAAACTGTGTTATTATCATATTAACTCCTCCAAGGTGTCTCCACTATTTATTGTTTATTCTCAGTGAAAAATTATTAAAAAAATATGAATTTATTATATAAATTAAGTTAAAAAATATAATATTTCAGAATCACAAAAAATTTGAATATTTAGTTTCGAATTTAATTTTATCCTTACCAAATTACAAATATTTAAAAATATTATTTATCTATAAATATTTTCTTTTACAGGATGTTTAAATACTTTAGCAGTGAGCCTCCTGTTTGCATCATTTTTAGGTAAGTTTTGCAATTTTTAACACTTATTATTTAATTTTTATATTAAGTAGGATGTTGAATTTATAACAGACAAAATGCAAATGCAACTCATTGAGTATGTGATGTAAACTGTATAAATAATGTATCAGAATTGAAAAAAAATATTTATAATTTATCTTAAAACATATCAAAGTTGGACAAATATATAAATCTGAAATATCTTTAAAAAAAGTTGCTCCTTTTTGTCTTATTTTATTGTAACCCACAACTAAACATGTCTATTAAGAAGAGAATTAATAATAAAAAAAAATATTGATTGGACCGCCCTTAGAAAGATCTTGTAACACTAACATATATACGGCGCATATACACAATAATTGGATTTTTTTCCCTGTTGGCAATCAATGATATTATTTTGACATTTTTTATTTATACAAGCCAAAAATGAAATAATATTTCTGGCGCAGTTCAGGGGTGACATCTTTGCGAGAACACTGTCACCTCATGTATAAGGACTTGCTTTCATTGTTTACAAAAAAAAACAATTTCTCAATAGATGGCGTAACAAAAAGGTTTCTTCGTTACTTCATAGATGGCGATGGTAAAAACAGCTTATTTTTTTTTCTTTTTTTATAAAAATGAATATGAATTTTTTTTCTTTTTTTTAAAAATGAATTTTTTTTAAAAATGAATAGCAGACAAACTTTTAGTTTGTCTGCTATTGGTGCCACTTTAAAACTTCCTCGAACATAGTCGTTCCTGATCCTATCAGCTCTTGTGACACTCCGTTGAATTGATACATACATAAATAAAACAAAAAACCTGTAACACTTTGATGTTGGATTAACTCGTTTCACTCAAAAAGTTCATTATTTTAATAGTATGTATTCAAAAAAGAACTTCTTCATATTTTCCCATAAAAAAATTAAAGAATTATCTTGGAGGAGTAATTATATATTTTTGCGCATTACATTTTTTTTTTCAAAAAAATGAATATGTCCTTGTTAAACAAGTACATATACATCTTCCTACGTTCCCTAAAATAAGCAAATAAATGCTTGTGCTATAGGTGAACGAAATCGGTCGAGGCAGGATTTGAACTCGCGACCACTGGATTACTAGCCCAGAGCGCTAGCCGCTCTGCCATTGACCCATCTAGTTTAATGATTAGTTTCTCATTATTAAAATATATAGAACTTTCAAAATTTGCTTTGATAAGGGCACTCAATAAGAAGGCATAAAATTGATGAATGTTGCGTAAGCGCATAAAGTGATTACGTAAACCAGCTGATGACAGGTCGTAAGCTCAGTAGGTGCCTTGAGTTCCTAATTCTCCTATATTATTTCAATTAAGTCTTTACTGAGATGTTAAAAAAAATGTCAAAAAATATTATTATTGCATTTTAAACAATGTTATGATTGCATAAATCAAAAACATTCATGTCTAAAAATCATTTAAAAATTAGCCCCGATAATACTTAAATATATTTAGCATCTTTATTTACAATCTTACTCACAAATATAATGGGTATTTTAAATCATAACCATGAATAATATAAAAAAATATGTGTACAGTGAGACTTTGATTATCTGGACATCCGCTTTTCTCTATCCTGGAATTTAGATGATCAGCAGAATAGACCCCTCCGAACTTTACTCTATAATCTGGATGCACAGTTACAGAGGTTTCTGCATTCCAAAAGTTGGCTACACTATCCACTCTTTGTCCAATGTTTTCCCTTTTAAATTGTTATTTAAAAAAAAAATGCAGATTAATATAGATGCTCTATATTTGGGTAAATCTTTTTTTGCCTGTTTAGTTTATCAGGGTCCTACTGTACTTAGCAATATACCTTCATCACAAAAAAATATAATTAGTATTAGATTCTGAATTGTTGTCTGCTCACTTTGTTTAATTCAGGGTCTAACTAGTAGCAACACTTAAAGCGACATTCTTGTGGTCATCAACATTTCCACTTTTTTTATTTTTTTGGGGGTCTATATTACATAATAATTTACAATATTTTATCATGTTACACTACATTATATTATATTCCAACATACTATAGGTACTGCATAACACCATATTACATCCGACTGTTTGTCATCTTTATTTGTCCTTAGTGCCATAATAATCTGAGAATGCTTTGAAGTTATTTTAATCGTATTGATAATGTTACTAATGTATTTTTTAGCATATGGTGCACAGAATTTATCTGATGACAAAAATGATTATACGGTTACTGTAGCAGCAAACTGTGTATACACCGGAATAATAACCTACAGGTATGTAATTTGTCACAAATAGTTAATAATTTATCTTATTGAAATCCACCAAATACAATCCATTCTGACGCTTGTCGAAGAATAATATTGGTGATTGGCAGTTGCGTTAGTGATGATTACAAAAATATAACATATCTAAATATTTCTTTATATAATAATAATAAACTACTAAAGTTACCCCCATACGTCATCAGCAACATACAAAAAACTGTAATAATCAACACATGTACAATAGTCAGGATATTCTTACAGGTACATTTTAAACAATTACACAAATTTAATAAATTACATACATAATAATTTAGCAACTTGAGAACTCCTCTGTTCTTTGGTTTATTTTTACCAGTTAACCTGCCAGGTTTGTCTGTGGCAGTCTGAAGTCCCGCCAACTTCTCGTCGGGTAGGTGTGAACTTAAAAATTATAGACCATTTTTTTTCAAATAATGCGGTAATAGTCCATTTTTTTAATTTATAAGTAAAAATTAACACATTTAAAATTATTTGCTATTTTATTGTCATAAACTTCAACTGCTTTAGCATATAAAGTAACGTCAGATGAAGGAGTAAAGAGTCGTAGACTCGGTACTCTAATGTTCAGTAATGACCAATGCTTAAGCATATAAGTATTTAATTCGGGTGAATCTGTTGCATTTTAAATTTTCCGCATTGCTCTGTTTTGTATAATTTGTAAATTATGTGGAAGTTTATTCCACTGATCCGGACACACTGCAGCAAATGACCTTTCATAAAAGTCCTTTCTTTATTCGACACATATTATGCTCTGTTAGACGATGCATGGCCGTATCGCTTGCAGAACAAAGCATAGATCTTTCTTGATCCGAGTCACAAAGATTCATAAGGAGTTTTGTAGCACATCCGTGAATGACTTTTTGCACCATCCAGCACATCTTGTACTGAACCCTTTCCGATATTCGCAAACAATGAAGATCCTTTAGCCATGGTATTATGTCGGAAGGCTTTGGTGAATTGTAAATTAATTTAGCTGCTTCATTGAAGACTGACTGGAGTCTATCAAGAAAGTCCAGCATAAATTATGTTGCAATAATCTAAACAGGATACTTACATATTATGTTAACTTATAAATTGATTTATTTTTTTACACCCATTTTAATTAACTTCACATGTCTGTCCGTATCCAATCCAATCCAATCAAATCCAATTTCAAAATTCCAATACGGACAAATACTGACAATTCCAACTAACTTACCGACCAGTTAGATGGGTGGCAGCAGAGCGGTTAGCGCGCTGGGTTAGTTATCGAATCCTACCACGACCAATTCCCTGTTCGCACACCCTCAGTTCATTATAAGTATTGTTGCTAAAAACACATGCATTTACGTATTTAAACACCTCAAAAGTTTCTAATCGACCCAAACTACAAGACAAACTAGACAAGCCAATATACAGATATCTAGAACTAATTTTTGTCGGGCTTTGTGGCTCAGTTGGTTAGGTATCTGACTGCTGGTCCAAAGGTCCCGGGTTCGATTCCCAAACACAGTTTTTAATTGTGTTTTCAGTCTGGATCTGTGAGACGATAAATATCTCAAGTCTCCAGAATGTGGCATCTTGTTATTGGGTGCGTGTTAAATTAATTTTTGACATAGTACCTGTTAGTTGCCCGAGAAGCAATATTAAATAAACTAAGTTAATATATGGACAAAGACATTTTCAATTCCTGGGAGTCAAGGTTTTCAATTTACTCCCATTAGAGTTGTAAAAAAGCTTAAAACATAAATGCATTTAAAAACGGAATTAAAAAATGGATAAAAAATACAGAAAAAGATTTAACGGACACACACGAGCACTAAAATCATTTAAATATATATTAAATTATAAACTGCATCAAAACAGGTTTTTTAATCTAGTGAAGCAGCTTAAGTTTTACATTTAGTTTTATGTTTTTATCTGTATTATTATTAATTTACATTCTATTGTATCTATGTAGATATATAATAAAATGTATTAATAGTTATTGTACATTATAAAAAATTCAATTGATTTTTGAAATATTATATGTCAGATGATTCATTTTACCTTTGTTGGAAATAAGACAGATAAATTTGTTTATTTTAAGCATACAATTAATTGGCTGACATATTTATTCCATGTTTTTTGTTTTATTTTACAGATTAATTACAAGTGGGCAGATCTTTCCAGCCGGTTTACTCTGTATTTTGTCCTTCATGTTGATGATGAAGTTGAGGATACAGCGGTTGAGATATTGGAAACAAAAATAAACTATATATATATAATAGTATCTTATGTAAGGTGACATTAAAAAGTTTGGATTTTTTTTAGTATTTTTTCTGTTGTTACTAAGAGCAGTAATTGATAATTCATCAGTTGATTTGTTAGGAATAACAAAATTTTAAATGTTTTTTTTGTGTGCTTTGTTGATTCCTTGAATGTATTGTTTACACATTATTTTTTTGTATATTATTTACATATTTTATAAATATGATTTGATGAATATTAAACGCTAATAAATCATTGGATATAGTAGTACATTTAATTAATTTATTTCATCACAGTTACAAGATAATAATATTCATAGTATATATATCAATATTTGGACATATAAGCACATATAGGCTTAAAATAATTATTTTTGAAAATATCTATCTAAAAAGATCATAGGTCCGAATGCAGAGTCCTACCTTAATACTAAATTCTAAATACTAACCATGTTTTCATTGCACAGTCGCTCACTTAAGTTAGAAGATCACGTGGCTTCCTAACTGGAGGATGCTACGACGTTTTTCTATGAGAATTGCATTGCAGAGACATATACAAATACTTAGCGCATGCGCATCGGCGTAAAATAACATTTGCGAATTGTCAAAAAGTAAGGTTGATAGCGAGGAACATTACGAGTGGTTTAATACTAAAATACGAGATTTTTTCGGTGGATAGTGATTTTATCGGCTTCGTTGAATATGTATTTGGAAATTTCGTCAAATCAAATACCAAACAGAGTATTCAGCGATCCATATGAGATGCCGAAAATTCGGTGGAATTTCAAAAAAATCGTGACATCAAGCTGTCAGTGTGGTGTGAAGTTGATTACATATGTGTGTGTTGTTATAGCAAAAAAAAAAATTTAAACGTCAAACGTCAGAAAAGAGATAGATAGCTTTCTAAGCCCATAGAAAGCAATCTATCTCTTTTTTTTATTCATACACAATAATGTGAAATTCTACGCCATCGACCTTAAGTATGGCGTAGTATTTAGTTAGGGATGTCTCTGTAACGCAATTGCTAACTTAAGAATACTAAATACTCCAGTGAGGTTAGGAGTTAGTATTTAGGTACCTAGGACTGTGCATTCGGGTCATAGTTTCCATTTTAAAAATACATAGGTAGGTATACTTACTTTACTTTACTTTTTGTATGGGTACGGCTTTTACTGCGCCTTTGGCTGCGTCATTGAGTAGTTCCCTTCTACACTCTTGGCTCCCGTTCGGCCAGCCACTTCACAGCTTCTGGAGTCGCCCTATGGATGTCCATCCAGTCTCCTTCATACCTCCGTATCGGGCACTCCTCTACTAGATGCTGGATAGTTTGGCTTCTTGCTCCACAGTCACATTCTGGAGAATCCCTTTTTCCCCATTTCCACATTTGGTAGTTACATCGTCCTTGACCTGTACGAATTCTGTTTTGCTGAATCCAAACTTTTCGGGGAAGGTTATAACCTGGGACCCTTTCTATAGGGTCTAGAATAATATGTTTGTTTAATACCATGTCTGAATCATTCCACCTCTCTTTCCATGCTCTAGGCAAGTTGAATTCGCCGAGTATCTTCGACCAAACAGGCTTTCTGGACTTCAGTCGTTGTCTTGGTGGACGGAATATATCTTGAAATGCGGGAATTGCGGGATTCTTTTCAATCTTGGCAAGTTCTCTAGCTGTAGCCTGGCTCCTGCACAAATCAGGAGGAGCAATGTTCGAAAGCACAGGGAGCCACGGGAGTGCAGTTGGCTTTACGCATCCGGTGATTGTCCTCATTGTTTTATTTAATTCGGCATCAAGGGTTTTGCAATGGATGCTTCTCTCCCACACTGGTGCGCAGTACTCCGCCGCACTATAAACGAGAGCAACCGCTGATGTACGCAACACTTCAGCAGTGCTGCCCCAAGTTGTTCTGGTGAGCTTCATAATTATGTTGTTCCTAGCTTTCATAGTTATCTATTATCTATATCTTTCTATAGTTATCGTAAAACAACTTGAGTCAACCACATGGGTGCGCAGATTGCAAATTTGTGTCTTTTTGCTTGTTTGGTATATCTCTCCATGGCGAAACGGCTCAATAATTTTGACAAAAACTGTACTCATGTATGCAGTTTTTTTAACATCAATTTCTCAACAAGTATTATGTAGAGATTGAATTACTATTGTCATGATGTTGTCGTCTGTATGATGTATTAAGTATGGTATACTATGATTTTTTGTCCTCTTATAGCCCAAATTATAAGTTCGTCCATCTTCATATTAATATCATAATATGTATAAAGTGCATTAAGGGGGGGGGACTGCTGCCAACTTACCTATTTTTCAATTTGATATACCATCATTATTTCTTATCAAATCGTTTTGAAAAAAATAATTTAGATGGTTTGGGTATTACTAAAGAAAAATATATCTTTACTTTTTGATAATGTTCTGTATAAATTCTTGTAGAAAAATAATGGCATGCCCCAATTTTCAACGTTTATCTTATATTTTCAATAAAATATAAGGCGTAGTTCAACATATATTTTTTTAAATTAAAGAAGACAAAAATATCTAGAAAAATATGATGTGACGTTGCATTAATGCTTCAGGTTTAGTAAATAAACCTATAAAACATTTATTTTCCATTCAGCGCCATTGCGAAATAAAAGTTTTTTTGGTTTATTAACTTAACCTGATGCATAAATGCAACTTAACATCGTATTTTTCCAAATATTTTGATCTTCTTTAATTTATAAAAAAATATAATGTATACATCATAGTTTTTTAGAAATTTAAGATAAATTTCAAAAATCGGGGTATGCTTATTATTTTTCTACAAGAATATATACAGAACATAATTAAAAAGCTAAGGTATATTTTTCTTTATCAATATCCAAACTAACTAGTTTATTTTTTGCAAAATAATTCGTTTTTTAGTAATGATTCTAATTCAAATTGAAAAAATAGGTACGTTGGCAGCAGTCACCCTCTTAACTTTAAGTTAATTAATTTTCTATAGGCATCCATCCATTTCTTTGCAACGATTAAATCTGTCAAAACTTTTAAAATACACACTTTATGGAAAAAAGAATTTTTAAATTTTTGTTCAAACAATGTATAGAAAATAAATGGGACTCATAAAAATGCATTAGGTGATTGTCAACCTTTGTTAAGCGTTGACCACAACCTATGCATTTCAAATATAATTTTGTTATTTAGAATTTTTCATGATTGTGATCACTTCATATTGGTTTTATCTCAGTAACTAAATAGACAGATTATTCAAAGTGTCCGTGTAATTATTTCTTAGCACACACGGCAATACTAGTTTGCAGAAACCTGATCAAGTATAGATTAACAAAAGTGGATTGTTATTGGTCAATGTGGTATATTAAGTACTTTATTACTTTAGAACTTCTAAGTTATGTTACATGTTGACCTCAATACACAACAGGAAACTATAATAATGTAACTAAGGTAATATGAATCATGTATTTATATATCACTTGGTTCTTACAAACATATTTATTATGATGTTTATCATATTAAAAATATATAAAGTATTGAAATAAGTATGTAAACCAACTATCTTTGACAATAATAGGAAGTTCTAAGGAAGACTGTTATGTTGTATACAGAGAAATTTATGAATTAAATTTTATGAGAGATTAACAGTATAATATTATGATGAGTATAATATTATGATGAAAAATTTTGTAGAACTTCAAGTCGTCATGTGTGATATTTAACAGTACTATGAAGTTCTACAAATGGGAAACATTGTTTCATCACTAAAACCAAGAAAAGTCTGCTTTTCAGAATTTAAAAATTCCTACATTTGTTGTTGGTAAATATTTATACGAAATTGTGTATACGTTGAAGAGAAATACATTGTATATACGTTGAAGAGAAATACATTGATTTTTATAAAATGTATATTAATTATTTATTTAGATCATAAATGTTAATTAAACTAAGGTCATAATATAGACCTCTTGAATAATATTGAAAGGAAATTAATATTCACAATACGACATATTTTGTTCTTGCAACGACTGATCAATAATATAATTCATGTGCAAATTTAAAAACAATACGTTTTGACAACTACGCACAAAATAATTAGTGTCTTTAATATCTGGAAATGCAAATGTCAATTTCCTTTTAAATTAGGCCTCTTTGTCATGTAAATGAACCATTATTTAGTAAATGTAAGTTAATCTTTTTGAATTGATATATAAATCTTCTTCGTCATAGTCAGGATCGGTCGTCCTGGTACATAATCGCCAGAACATTATCTTGTCGTCAATGTATCAAATGCGGTTCCCTGAAGTTCCTTTTAAATGAAAGACCACCAATTTGCCGGCGGACGACCTCTTCTCGAATTGGTATGTCAAGGCTTTTTCCCATGATGTGATTCTCATCTTAACGCATAACATGACCGTACCAACGCAGCCTTGTTTCTTTTAGTTTGTCTGCTATTGGTGCCACTTTAAAACTTCCTCGAACATAGTCTTTCCTGATCCTATCAGCTCTTGTGACACTCCGTTGAATTGATACATACATAAATAAAACAAAAAACCTGTAACACTTTGATGTTGGATTAACTCGTTTCACTCAAAAAGTTCATTATTTTAATAGTATGTATTCAAAAAAGAACTTCTTCATATTTTCCCATAAAAAAATTAAAGAATTATCTTGGAGGAGTAATTATATATTTTTGTGCATTACATTTTTTTTTTCAAAAAAATGAATATGTCCTTGTTAAACAAGTACATATACATCTTCCTACGTTCCCTAAAATAAGCAAATAAATGCTTATGCTATAGGTGAATGAAATCAATCGAGGCAGGATTTGATTACTAGCCCAGCGCGCTAACCGCTCTGACATCAACCCATCTAAATACTAATAAACTACTCTTTTTTTCTTCTCGTAAATCTCTCAAATATAAATACATTTAACACTTGTTTTTTCATTCTACAATGAATTGACAATATGAATTGTGAAGGCCTTTTCAACTGGTCTTCACCGGCCTTCACCAGGCAAAACGGTCATCTTGGATAGGAATAAAATAAATTTAGAAGTAAAAAACAAGTGTTTCATTTTTTTACATGGAATTCTACATAGTCAACGCTGTCAGTGTAAATAATATTAAAAGTGCTCTCAAATATTCTTGAACCTTAGATCCAGCTCAAATGACAGGCGTTGAGCTTGGGTTTTGCTAACAAGCATAAAACAATAATGTGAAATTTCTTTAAACTTATTCAAGAAATTTCACCTGCTTGTTAATAATAATAATAATGATGAACACTTCCTTGCACCCTGCGCAAGTGGCGAGTTTATTGCCGTATGGCAATTTCTTCCAACTAACCAGTGTTTCCAGCCCAGAGATGCAATATTTGCGTGAGAAATGAATTTAAATAAATTTCTCCTCTGCTGGGAATCGAACCCAGGACGCCCGCACAGAAACCGAACGGCTTACCAACTGTGCCACAGGAGTCGGCAATGCGCGTTAGCAAAACGCTCGCTTGATGCCTGTCATCTGAATATACCCTTGTTGTTGTTTATTCATACCATCACGTCTTTTCCATATCAAGTGTAGGCAGAGATAACCGAACGTCGCACAATTCTATCTTACTTTAGTGCCGATTATAAAATATTCATTTTGAATTCAAATCAATTTGTTAATATAAAATAAATACTTATTAATAGTGTGATGGATTCTCTGGTTTGATTCTGGGATGACAGCCTCAACTCAACACAGGAATAGTAAAAAACATTAAATTGTTGTCTTATATATTTTTATTTAAAAATATTTATCACATATTTAAAACATAAGTAGTTATCAGTGGGGTACAATATTGTAAACAATCTAATTTATTTACAATATTCATCTTGTATCATCAATACCTTATTTTAACCTGCTGTGGCGCACTTCAAAATGCGCAGATAATATAAAAATTATATTAATTTGACACTAACAAACCATAGAAATTATATCAACATCTATACAGATTCTAAGTTTGAAATATACTTCATGGGATTTGACTTTGTAAATTTAATCAATTTATACTAAAATCTTGCTTTTGATTTGAACCTAGATGAATGAAATAAATTAAGTATTTTTTTTAATTTGGAATAGATAAATTGAGAATTAAAAATTAACAATGGGGGCGTCTGGTTAACCAGCGAATTCAAAATCATCCATGTTTACCCATATCATGGATTTAATTATCTTATGAAGTTTTATAACATCTTAAGATATTATAGAACTCCATAAGATAATTACCTATATTCATGATATGGGTAAACATGGATGGTTTTGATTTCGCCGGCTAACCAGACTTGCCAAAAATCACTTAATAATTTTCGTTTTCACATATTTTATTTAAAATAAGAATGTTGTATAAATCTGTATTTAAATAAACATAACTAATATACTTATAACAGGTTAAAATTAAGTGATAATAATTGTCTAAAATCGTTGCGATGACATAACAACATTTAATTTATTTACATCATTTAATTTATAATCATTAAGTACATATTAATTTGTACATAATTATTGAACCTTAGATAATGTATTTGCAAAATACCATAGATTTATAATTTTTTTTATCTATGAACTATTTTTCTAACTTGATGCATAGATTTTCATATAATATATTTGATGGAGTACTCCGTGCAATAAGTGAGTCATGGTATATCGCGCATTTGACGTCTTGATTGGCAACATATTGCAGTTTTCCATACATTTCAACTCTTCCTAGATAACTGTTCTCTAAATCTTAACGAACAAAGCGTTTTTTTCGATAAATAGATCCGAAAACAATTCACATTAGTCGTTATTCTCTATTGTAAAACAATATGGTCTGCCAACCTTGTTGTCAAAAGTCTCGCGGAAAAAAGCCTCACTTTGATTCATACAAAATTTGCTAACTGCGACATCTATTATATTATATGAAAATCTATGACTTGATGATATTTCTTCAATTTCTATTTATCTATGCATATTATTTATATGGCCAGCATGACATTTCTACTTTTTCAAAATGTCTGTTATACAAAATTACAACATGTATTCTTTTATTTCCGAATTGTATGATTAATTCTGATTCCGTACTACTTGTACAATTAATTATTATTTCTTTTCAAAATAAATCAACACATAATCTGCATTTTGTTCAACTGTGCTTCATGTATACAGATATTTTGTAATTAACATAGATTTAAATGTTTGCCACTGAGTATATGAATAGCAATTTTTAATTTATACTTTAAATAAATTAATGTCCTCAATTACATCCAAAAATTCATTTTCAATGGAGGAAAAATGGTACACTAGGGTTTTCGTTATGTATGCAATTTTCATACTATGATTTCGAATACATATATTATGTTGTGGGGATACAAGAAAGCCTATATATACCCCCTCCAATCACGACCTGAGTCAGTTCTTATTCAGCGTTCTCTCGGGCCAGTCACATTTAATAAACGTCTTCATCTAACCGAACACAGCAGATTACATTTTGTCCTACTATGGGTACACATCATGTGTATCCCTGTTCAAAAAATTGTGAAGTGATTATATAAAAAATATTATTTAATTGATTTTATTGTCTGTTTCTGTTGAAATATTTATTACACAAAATGTTTTTTGACTATTCAGATCTGTTCATAGACTTTTATATACCTAAATGGAGTACTCTTCAAGAACAATGTGTCACATTTTGATTATCTGGTTGCAGAATATCTGATTTTTTGGTTGTCATTTTTATATGGAATTCTTTTATTGATAAGTACCAAAATGATTGTAATAATTGACTATCTAAATTTTTGCAAGGTTTTTTTTAAGAAGGTTTATATTTATCTATGGATTTTGTATAAAACCATAAAACATCCAAAATTATTCTTGTAGTACCTAACTGTAAGATTTAAATTTTTTATTGTATTCTTCAATACTAGCACCAATTTTATTTGTGTATGTCAAGTCTTACTTCTTCACTCATTTTTTCCTTCTTTGAAGTCATAAATTATTTTAAGTATCGGTCTTTATTAGACTACTCATTATTCTCCCGGAATGTTTCGTGATTTTGTCATCATATACATTATGTAAATTTTTTTTTTTTATTTACTGTAGAGTGCTAGGTACTAATATTTTACTCATAGCAGAAATATAATTTTATGCATCCTTTCATAAAAATAGTTTCAGTTAATAGTTACAAATATCACTTTTCTTCATGAATATATTCCCGTGTATTTGTTGAAAAGAATTTGTAAATACCTACATAAAAGCATAGACAAAGAACTGTCTCAAATCTGTCTTTATAATTGCATTTATTTTCTGATATTTACATTTCTCGCCAAACGTATTGTGAAATTATTATTACATCTACTGAAAATATTAAATTTATATTTTTCAAATAAATAATCTTCTAATAAAATGAACAATAATTTTTATTAACAGATTATATATATGTATTTAATTTTAGATGTATATCCATTACTAGGAATCAAGAAAAAAAATATTATGAATTTAAAAATGATATTTATTTTGTTTTGACTATTATTTATGTTTTGAATAATAATGGATTAGTTATATTGTTACAATTTTTTTACAATAAACATTTTTTAGCTCTGTAAATTTACAAAATCGGGAGAGTCCACCTAAAATTATTTACGCAGTCCAAAAATGAGTTTGAAAATAAATATTTTTATTACTTAACCAGGGATCAGAAGAGTCATAATTTGAGCTATGAATAAACAGACCACACATTAAATAGAAGTTAATTTTTGTCTCATTAATATTTTTACACGACAATATTTTTATTTAAATCTTGGTTGATTTTTTTTATTCTTATTAATCTATTTAATACATTTTTAATATGTCTACAATATAACATAAAAATATTTCCACATTTTATGCATTAATTAATACAGAAATATTACTTTCAATATCCTCCTCATGGTATGTACAATCACAGATAAAATAGGTATGGACGGTAAACATTTTGTATTAAAAATACGTTATTATAATACTAATTATTTATATTAAAATATGGAACATTATTTAAATAATGACAGTTTATTGTAAATTCTATGGATAACATTATTCTTTTTTTAAAAATATTGAATGGAACAAATTGTCTTTTTTTTGTTTGGTTATATTTGTCGTTACTTTGTAACATTTATTCAAATTAACTTGTTGGTACTCTTAAATAAACAAAAGTTTTATCACAGAATTTTCCATACAAATTTTGAGCATGTTATATAGTTATATAAACACCTTACCGTCTATAAAGAGGCAGTTGAAATTTCATCTAAACTCGTTTGGGTTATTTTGTATAATCTCAGCACTATTTTTTTTCTAAATAAATTTATTTAATACATTGCTTTTAAACAATCCGACATTCAGACATGATTTAAAAATTAAATTATCCTATAGATTGTGATAGCATATTTTATTTTATATACAAAAAGAGCAATCAAATAAGTTTTTACAGAAATAAAAATTAATAATATGTAATCACTATAATACAACAAAAAATTTATAATAAAATATGAATGAATAATTATTTTTCAATTTCAAGTATAGCCACACTTCAACAGTCTAATATTATTAAAAAAAAATTGAACATGGAATTCCTATTATGAATTTCATCTTATAATATGTTTCTCCAAGAGAAAAAAATTTGAATATTGAATTCAAAATTAAATAGAACACCACGGAAAAAAATATTGTATTGCTCATTCAGACAATAATCATAATATTTAAAATTCATGTCACATTTGAATGTGGACCATTTACAACGTATTTACTTTCTTAAATAATAAATCAAATAGAACTAAGATAACCGTAACAAAAAAGTATCAATCATTTATTCTATTATGCCATAACTTTCAGACAAGATGGGTCCCATCAAATAATACAATTTAATTGATTTGACACATCGCATAGTCTGTCAAGTAAATACTAATATTCAATTTACATAATATAATATTATTGGCAGTTATTCTATAATATTATTTGTATATTTACACGGTATCGCCATTAACATTTAACATATAGGTATAATATTTAACACACCACTGATTTTCATTTAAAAAGAATACTTAATCGTCTGGCCTTAAAACTTTGACATATGGAGGGTTTAGGCAAAAGTGACAAGTCTATTTGATAAACTATATTTTAAGAAAGGCCTATACATTTACCTATGTATGAGAAATAAATTTAACTATGTACGACCCGTCATTGTTTGGCTTGCATTTTGAGTTAATGGCTTGATTTGATAAAAAAATAGCTCTATTTTAAGAAGTCATGTGAGGGAGAAAGATTATTTGAAGTGCATAAGTGATGACGATTTTTCCTTTGTGTTAGTTAGGTAAAAAAATAAAATTTCTACTGAAAAGTTTTTAGTTGGAATATAAATTAAGCAACACATATCTACATAGAATATTAAAATATGGCAACACTCTGTTCCATTTGCAAGTTTTTTTACTCTCCATTTCTCATAATAGCTTTTAATTTGTTTAAACATTTTAATATCACTATTTATATAACGAACTTGGTATACT
This sequence comes from Molanna angustata, assembly GCA_963576475.1. NCBI lineage: Eukaryota > Metazoa > Arthropoda > Insecta > Trichoptera > Molannidae > Molanna > Molanna angustata. Next base: position 33,621,410 of record OY754979.1, read on the forward strand.
TTTAACCTAAAGCCTCCATAAGTATAAAATTTGAATCAATGGAACATAAATATATTGTGTTTTCTATCAATATTTCACGGCAACACTCATAAATTTCTTAAATATTTTCTTCTTTGTTTTCTACATTGTGCATAAATAAATCATCAATATGGCTTCATAAAGATAAAATCTATTTCAAAATGTTTCTATGATAAGTAAGTCAAGGTATAAGTGTGAAAATCAAAGAAGAACTCTGTTTAATTTATGTTTTACAGTGTGCTTTAATTAATTAATTATTAATAATATTTTAAATAATTATTTCTACTATTGCAGACTCAGTCAACGTAAAATTAATAATATGTCATATAAGATGATGTCTTTAAAAAACTGGTTATCGTTTAATCTATCAATAACCACTGCTAGCTGCATCTAATCATCGTGCCTTCTATACAACTGAAAGCACAAACTTAGATTTAATTTATCTGTACCGTCTCCGTCAAAAACTTATTTGATTCTGTATTAGGGCAACACAGATAATAATATTTGACACATGACGCGTGTTGGAATGTCATCTGTCATTCTGTTAATTAATGACGAGCGCTGAAAAATAAAACAAAAAATATTAATATCACATTAAAAACAAATAATTGTGAGCTATGATATTTTATATACACAATAATAATAATTTATTACTTGTTTGAGTTATTTTACTTGGTTATTGTAAACCTTTTTTTTATTAAGATACATAAGTACAGGTAACCCCCCTTTCATTCCGGTGAGTGCAGATTCTTTTTATAACGTTAGCAGTTTTTAGAAGAAAACATTTTTTTTTATTCTTTATTATTGTGTATATGACATTATTCTTTAATGTGTATTTTATAAATATTTTTTTTCAGTGTTATTTAAAATTTTTTTAAATTCCCCATTTATTGCGGAATTTCGCTTATCGCTGCTTTATCCCGCGATGAACAGGGGTTGCCTGTATTGTAAAATTTTATTTTAGTTATATTATAACAATAATTAAAACACTATAAGGCAACAAAATATTGTTGTTAAAATAACAATTAATATTTGTATACTAGCTTATTTAATATTAAGATTTTCTCTATAGAAGCAAATACATAAATGTATGTATGTCATAATTAAAAATAAACAAAATTAAATTACATAGATAAATAATAAAATTATTCCATAGAAGCCATGAAGCTGAAAGAAGGACATAATGACAATCGAAATATTAAAAAAAAATGTGAAGAGTAAAAACTATTATATTAATAGATAAATAATCATAATAAATCTTATAAAGCTAGGGTTAATTAAATAAAAAAAATAGCAATAAAATTAAGAATATAATTTTTAAATGTGCAGAACATTTCTGTCGAGTTAAATAACATTATTTCAAAAGGAGTAGGTATATATCGAAGTTTTGTTAGATCTAAATTCAATCATAATACATAGGTATTTGAAGGAAGTGTGATACTGGAAATATAACAAGATAGGATACTTCATTAAAAAATAGATGTTATGTTAGAGAGAAGTCAAAAACATATCCAGTGACACAAGATATATTCGGCTAGACAAGGGTAGACGTATAAAGCGATGATGATGAAGATACAGAAGACAAAAAGGAAGTGATGAGATGATAAAGAGAGACAAGGAGAGGTTCTCTGAAGAGCAGAGAGATGTAACTTCTCTTACCATCCATCATAATCTTCATATCGTCTGGATTTACTTGATTCGCGATGTGTTTGTACTTTCGAGTATGCGATGGATAGGAACAGATTGAGACGCTTGAGCTACCTGGATTTCACCAGGGAGGACGACTCTAGATACAGGACTATTGGCCGATCCGAAATACGATCGGATCGAGTATGATCTCTTTATGTTGTTGTTCGATATGTCTTTGTAGTTGGTCAGATCAAAGTCATACGGGTTTTTGGTCGTTGTCCTGTTAAAGTAATCCCTTAGGTCTAGTTTGTTGAGGAAGCCGTACTTTGGTTTGGTCGTGGAAGAAGTGCTGGCCGTAGTCGAAGCCAGGTCGGCCTCCAAAGTGGAAGAAGACAGGTCAGTCGCAGGCGTTGTTGTACCTATAGTAGTAGATGTTGTGTTTACCTTCTGCGTCGATTTAGGTATCGGCGGTTTCGTTGTGTAATCTTTGAAGTCATATGGATTTTTGGTCGAGCTGAACGTGAATCTCAAAAAGAATGGACGTTGTGTGGTAGTTGTTGTACTTGTTGTAGATTCAGTAGAAATAGCCTGCGAAGAAAAGGAAGACGGTAATGTGTATTGCGTTTGTTTCGTCTCGGCCGTGTAATGATAGACCGGAAAGTTTCTGAAGTCGTATGGGTTTCTGGTCGTGCTGAAGTATGGACTGTACGAAAAGGACTGCCTGGTGACCGGAAGGGAGTTGTAATGGAATTGGAAGGGACGTTGGGTGGGGAATTGTTGACTGATGGGAGATAAGGGTTGAGAGATAGTTTCGGGAGATTGTCCCGTGCTCGGATAGAAGTATGTTTGCCCAAAAGGAACCACTGGATACGTGCCGTATGCCGGAGTCGTCTGTTCTATCAGATACCTGTTTCAGTTATAAAATCAAAATGTCAAATATGTACACTGGTTAGTTAGCCACCGTTGAATATGTACAGTACGGTACAAGGAGTTGTGCCATTGTACGTAACACGTTTCATCAACAGACACTTGGATGAGGAAGGTAACTTGGGACTGATGAGTGATCGCTTATTACTTATTGATTGCTGCCATATTATTTTTATATTTAATGATACAATATGATAATAATATTATTATGAAAATGTGCTGATATCTCTTAAAAAATATTTTAATCAAATTTAATTGCATTAAAAAATTATACAAAGTTAGTATGAGCAATAATTAATTAATGTTACCACAACCAATCACATTGAAACCAAGTTGCCTTATCCATCTAGTTATTCTGTCTAAATGTTCTAAGTCAATTCCACAGTACTTATATTTACATTATTATCAATGTGAAGTAGTAATAAAACATGAAAATCAAAGAATACATAATATCTAGCAAGTCATTCCTAATTTGACTATTAACAAAAAGTATAACAACTTGGTAGGATTGTAAATAATACAATTTTTTTATGATGCTATCTAATGGTGTCATCTATGTATAACTGCCCACACTATAAAGAAACTAAATAGTTAACAGAATTTCTTAATAGATGCCACTAGTATCTCCAATTATCACTAAGAAGATACAGCCTGATACAGGATCAATATGAGAACAAAATGAAGAACATAATTGGTCAAGTGTGTAAAGCGTTCACATAAATAAACCAAAGAGTTCTGTAAGGGCCCTATTTTGTGGTTTCTATTATCAACTTCTTGCTATTTTTTTTTATTGGAACAGAGAGACAAAATAAAACTGATTTAAAAAAAAAAAAAAACATATTTTCATAATAAATATACAAGCAAATAAGCATATTTCAATAATATATTAGTTAAATGATCGTAGCAGACCAGTCCTTATACAATTCCAAATGAATCTTCATCTGTCATAATAGGCAAGATCTTTCCAAAAACGTTATCTGTCAAAATGATAGTAGTTTTCTGTAGCAAATTTTATTGCACGAATTGCATCATAAACCAAAATTCTATCTGTTAATGGATACAATTGACTTATATTGCACATTGAATTATTTTGAGGAAAGTTATTTTTTAATTAAACCAACAATTGTTTTTTTTTTATAAATTCAAAAACATTGGTTGAAAATATATTTATTAAATTTTCATTATGGCAATTTTTTATGACACAAGTTCTATCACAAAGATTTAACTTGGTTTTATCACAAAATATTATTAAAATTTATTTTACTAAGCTACATATTTTTGTGTAATATTCTCGTTAATTGTTTAGTAAATAGTCAATGTTAGATTTATTTTTAAATACACTGTTCATTTGGTGCATGATAATATTATATGAGGCATAGTTTAGTGGTAAAAAAATACAAGCCCCATCTAATTATAAACACTTGTGACAATATTTCTTACTTACAAAAACTTAGAACATTTTTGTATTATAAAAAGAGTGACAATCAAAACTTTAAAGTGTTTTTGAGTGTAGAACCAGGAAAAATGATTAAACAATACTTAATGATATGAAGAGACACAAAGGATTGAATTTTTTTTAATATCTCTATTTTTTAGCTTATCCAAGACTCAATATAAATGAGCATGAACATGTGATGTATGTCTATTAGAAAAAAAGTGTGGCGTTTCTACGCCACAATACACAAGTTGTTATGAAAGTATGATATTAATACTCGCAATCATTCAACCTTAAAATATTAGGTACTAATTTTTTTGCAATTAACTTGGCCTGATATTTACAAATAAGTAAATGAGTGACACAATAGACTGACTTATTGAATCAACCAGATGATTGTTGCAGACTTACCTTTGCACAGTGCCATTAAAGAACGGACTGGTTTCTCTTCGAACATAACTTGGCGTGTGATGGGAATAATCTGGGATGATATTTTCATGTTCAGCTACACACCGACCATTTATACAATACTGAAAAACAAAATGTCCAATTATTATAAAAAACGAGTGGGTTGTGGCCAACACTAAACTCTCCACACCACAAATATTGACAATGAAATATTTTATTCATTCTAAATTTTACTACCAAGAATATAAATTTTCTAACGATAGTATATTTTCATGTTAAGATAGACAAACTATTAATGCAGTATGGTGAAGAATTCTAATGTTGTATGAAATATTTTAATAAAAGCAGATAAATTTTGTTTTAAAGGACGTTAGAGCATTTTGACAATTTTGACACGTAATATCATATGAAGAAATTTTTGTTATTTATGAAAAGCTAATCAGTTCGATGTTCAAGCTCTTTACATTATAACATGAAATCAAATTACTGAACTTTTCCATACATAAGAAATTTATCTTATTATATACATTTTTATTCATACTAAATTTTACTACCAGGAAAATAAATTTCTATCGACAGTATATTTTTATGTTAAGATAGACAAACTATTATTGCAGTATGGTGTAGAATGCTTATGTTGTATGAAATATTTTAATAAAAGCAGATAAATTTTGTTTTAAAGGACGCGAAAGCATTTTCCAAATTTTGACAGGTGATATCATATGAAGAAATTTTTTGTTATTTATGGAAAGCTAATCAGTTCTATGTTCAAGCTCTTAACATTATAACATGAAATCAAATTACTGAACTTTTCCATACATAGAAATTTATCTAATTACATTTTTATTCAAACTAAATGTTACTACCAGGAATATAAATTTTCTTCCGATAGTATATTTTTATGTTAAGATAGACAAACTATTAATGCAGTATAGTGAAGAATGCTTATGTTGTATGAAATATTTTAAAAAAAGCAGATAAATTTTGTTTTAAAGAACGCGAGAGCATTTTTCAAATTTTGACAGGTGATATCATATGAAGAATTTTTTTGTTATTTATGGAAAGCTAATCAGTTCTATGTTCAAGCTCTTTACATTATATCATGAAATCAAATTACTACACGTTTCCATACATAGAAATTTATCTAATTACATTTTTATTCATACTAAATGTTACTATCAGGAATATAAATTTTCTTCCGATAGTATATTTTTATGTTATGATAAACAAACTATTAATGCAGTATAGTGAAGAATGCTTATGTTGTATGAAATATTTTAAAAAAAGCAGATAAATTTTGTTTTAAAGAACGCGAGAGCATTTTCAAAATTTTGACACGTGATATTATATGAAGATTTTTTTTGTTATTTATGGAAAACTAATCAGTTCTATGTTCAAGCTCTTTACATTATAACATGAAATCAAATTACTGAACTTTTCCATACATAGAAATTTATCTAATTACATTTTTATTCATACTAAATGTTACTACCAGGAATATAAATTTTCTTCCGATAGTATATTTTTATGTTAAGATAAACAAAATATTAATGCAGTATAGTGAAGAATGCTTATGTTGTATGAAATATTTTAAAAAAAGCAGATAAATTTTGTTTTAAAGAACGCGAGAGCATTTTCAAAATTTTGACACGTGATATTATATGAAGATTTTTTTTGTTATTTATGGAAAGCTAATCAGTTCTATGTTCAAGCTCTTTACATTATAACATGAAATCAAATAACTGAACTTTTCCATACATAGAAATTTATCTAATTACATTTTTATTCATACTAAATGTTACTACCAGGAATATAAATTTTCTTCCGATAGTATATTTTTATGTTAAGATAAACAAACTATTAATGCAGTATAGTGAAGAATGCTTATGTTGTATGAAATATTTTAAAAAAAGCAGATAAATTTTGTTCTAAAGAACGCGAGAGCATTTTCCAAATTTTGACAGGTGATATCATATGAAGATTTTTTTTGTTATTTATGGAAAGCTAATCAGTTCTATGTTCAAGCTCTTTACATTATAACATGAAATCAAATTACTAAACGTTTCCATACATAGAAATTTATCTAATTACATTTTTATTCATACTAAATGTTACTACCAGGAATATAAATTTTCTTCCGATAGTATATTTTTATGTTAAGATAGACAAACTATTAATGCAGTATAGTGAAGACTGCTTATGTTGTATGAAATATTTTAAAAAAAGCAGATAAATTTTGTTTCAAAGAGCGTTAGAGCATTTTGACAATGTTTACACGTGATATCATATGAAGAAATTATATGATATCTATGAAAAGCTAATCAGTTCTAAGTTCAAGCTATTAATATTCTTCTATCAATATGAAATCAATGAACTGATCATTGCCAAATATAAAAAAATTCTCTTGTTACATATAAGTTTCATACAAATATCCATTAAATAAAATATAATTTTTGAAACCGTTGAATATTTTTCTTTTAACATTGACCAACTTTGAATACAATTTTATGAAGATTCTTGGTGTTGTATAAATAGTTGAAACCAAATTAAAATATCTCTAATTTCCAGGTCGTGAGAGCATTTTTTCAGTTTTAATAGATGAAATCATAAAGAAACATTGGGAAAAAATGAACCGTTGTCTATGGAAAACTAATCAGCTCTAAGTTTATGGACTCAACACATGTGATATCAATATGAAGTCAATCGGACTTATAGTTTGGGCTGCAGAGAGGACACAAAAAAAAAACAACGTAAATGATGAATTCATAGAGAAGAAATCAAAAGTTGTCTATGGAAAACTAATCAGCTCTAGGTCTTTGCACTTTACACATATGATGTTAATATGAAGTCGATCAGACTTATAGTTTGGGCTGTAGAGAGGACACAAAAAAGATAAATGCTACGGCGTACGGCGTACGGCGTACAGCGTATACGCCATACACACAAACACATCACGACGAAACTCATAGTGTGCATTCTCTACATGATACCCATTGAGAAATTGATGTAAAAAAAATACGCTTAAATTTTGCGAAATCATGATTCTCCCCTATTCCATAGTGTGGAGAGTAATAATAATAAACTGTTTTTTCTAGTATATAATTTTTCTTCCGATAGTATATTTTTATGATAAGATAGACAAACTTTTAATGCAGTATGGTGTAGAATGCTTATGTTGTATGAAATATTTTAAAAAAAGCAGATAAATTTTGTTCTAAAGAACGCGAGAGCATTTTCCAAATTTTGACAGGTGATATCATATGAAGATTTTTTTTGTTATTTATGGAAAGCTAATCAGTTCTATGTTCAAGCTCTTTACATTATAACATGAAATCAAATTACTGAACTTTTCCATACATAGAAATTTATCTAATTACATTTTTATTCATACTAAATGTTACTACCAGGAATATAAATTTTCTTCCGATAGTATATTTTTATGTTAAGATAAACAAAATATTAATGCAGTATAGTGAAGAATGCTTATGTTGTATGAAATATTTTAAAAAAAGCAGATAAATTTTGTTTTAAAGAACGCGAGAGCATTTTCAAAATTTTGACACGTGATATTATATGAAGATTTTTTTTGTTATTTATGGAAAGCTAATCAGTTCTATGTTCAAGCTCTTTACATTATAACATGAAATCAAATTACTGAACTTTTCCATACATAGAAATTTATCTAATTACATTATTATTCATACTAAATGTTACTATCAGGAATATAAATTTTCTTCCGATAGTATATTTTTATGATAAGATAGACAAACTTTTAATGCAGTATGGTGTAGAATGCTTATGTTGTATGAAATATTTTAAAAAAAGCAGATAAATTTTGTTCTAAAGAACGCGAGAGCATTTTCCAAATTTTGACAGGTGATATCATATGAAGATTTTTTTTGTTATTTATGGAAAGCTAATCAGTTCTATGTTCAAGCTCTTTACATTATAACATGAAATCAAATTACTGAACTTTTCCATACATAGAAATTTATCTAATTACATTTTTATTCATACTAAATGTTACTACCAGGAATATAAATTTTCTTCCGATAGTATATTTTTATGTTAAGATAGACAAACTATTAATGCAGTATAGTGAAGAATGCTTACGTTGTATGAAATATTTTAAAAAAAGCAGATAAATTTTGTTTTAAAGAACGCGAGAGCATTTTTCAAATTTTGACAGGTGATATCATATGAAGAATTTTTTTGTTATTTATGGAAAGCTAATCAGTTCGTTGTTCAAGCTCTTTACATTATATCATGAAATCAAATTACTACACGTTTCCATACATAGAAATTTATCTAATTACATTTTTATTCATACTAAATGTTACTACCAGGAATATAAATTTTCTTCCGATAGTATATTTTTATGTTAAGATAAACAAAATATTAATGCAGTATAGTGAAGAATGCTTATGTTGTATGAAATATTTTAAAAAAAGCAGATAAATTTTGTTTTAAAGAACGCGAGAGCATTTTCAAAATTTTGACACGTGATATCATATGAAGATTTTTTTTGTTATTTATGGAAAGCTAATCAGTTCTATGTTCAAGCTCTTTACATTATAACATGAAATCAAATTACTGAACTTTTCCATACATAGAAATTTATCTAATTACATTTTTATTCATACTAAATGTTACTACCAGGAATATAAATTTTCTTCCGATAGTATATTTTTATGTTAAGATAAACAAAATATTAATGCAGTATAGTGAAGAATGCTTATGTTGTATGAAATATTTTAAAAAAAGCAGATAAATTTTGTTTTAAAGAACGCGAGAGCATTTTCCAAATTTTGACAGGTGATATCATATGAAGATTTTTTTTGTTATTTATGGAAAGCTAATCAGTTCTATGTTCAAGCTCTTTACATTATAACATGAAATCAAATTACTAAACGTTTCCATACATAGAAATTTATCTAATTACATTTTTATTCATACTAAATGTTACTACCAGGAATATAAATTTTCTTCCGATAGTATATTTTTATGTTAAGATAGACAAACTATTAATGCAGTATAGTGAAGACTGCTTATGTTGTATGAAATATTTTAAAAAAAGCAGATAAATTTTGTTTCAAAGAGCGTTAGAGCATTTTGACAATGTTTACACGTGATATCATATGAAGAAATTATATGATATCTATGAAAAGCTAATCAGTTCTAAGTTCAAGCTATTAATATTCTTCTATCAATATGAAATCAATGAACTGATCATTGCCAAATATAAAAAAATTCTCTTGTTACATATAAGTTTCATACAAATATCCATTAAATAAAATATAATTTTTGAAACCGTTGAATATTTTTCTTTTAACATTGACCAACTTTGAATACAATTTTATGAAGATTCTTGGTGTTGTATAAATAGTTGAAACCAAATTAAAATATCTCTAATTTCCAGGTCGTGAGAGCATTTTTTCAGTTTTAATAGATGAAATCATAAAGAAACATTGGGAAAAAATGAACCGTTGTCTATGGAAAACTAATCAGCTCTAAGTTTATGGACTTAACACATGTGATATCAATATGAAGTCAATCGGACTTATAGTTTGGGCTGCAGAGAGGACACAAAAAAAAAACAACGTAAATGATGAATTCATAGAGAAGAAATCAAAAGTTGTCTATGGAAAACTAATCAGCTCTAGGTCTTTGCACTTTACACATATGATGTTAATATGAAGTCGATCAGACTTATAGTTTGGGCTGTAGAGAGGACACAAAAAAGATAAATGCTACGGCGTACGGCGTACGGCGTACGGCGTACGGCGTACAGCGTATACGCCATACACACAAACACATCACGACGAAACTCATAGTGTGCATTCTCTACATGATACCCATTGAGAAATTGATGTAAAAAAAATACGCTTAAATTTTGCGAAATCATGATTCTCCCCTATTCCATAGTGTGGAGAGTAATAATAATAAACTGTTTTTTCTAGTATATAATTTTTCTTCCGATAGTATATTTTTATGATAAGATAGACAAACTTTTAATGCAGTATGGTGTAGAATGCTTATGTTGTATGAAATATTTTAAAAAAAGCAGATAAATTTTGTTCTAAAGAACGCGAGAGCATTTTCCAAATTTTGACAGGTGATATCATATGAAGATTTTTTTTGTTATTTATGGAAAGCTAATCAGTTCTATGTTCAAGCTCTTTACATTATAACATGAAATCAAATTACTGAACTTTTCCATACATAGAAATTTATCTAATTACATTTTTATTCATACTAAATGTTACTACCAGGAATATAAATTTTCTTCCGATAGTATATTTTTATGTTAAGATAAACAAAATATTAATGCAGTATAGTGAAGAATGCTTATGTTGTATGAAATATTTTAAAAAAAGCAGATAAATTTTGTTTTAAAGAACGCGAGAGCATTTTCAAAATTTTGACACGTGATATTATATGAAGATTTTTTTTGTTATTTATGGAAAGCTAATCAGTTCTATGTTCAAGCTCTTTACATTATAACATGAAATCAAATTACTGAACTTTTCCATACATAGAAATTTATCTAATTACATTATTATTCATACTAAATGTTACTATCAGGAATATAAATTTTCTTCCGATAGTATATTTTTATGATAAGATAGACAAACTTTTAATGCAGTATGGTGTAGAATGCTTATGTTGTATGAAATATTTTAAAAAAAGCAGATAAATTTTGTTCTAAAGAACGCGAGAGCATTTTCCAAATTTTGACAGGTGATATCATATGAAGATTTTTTTTGTTATTTATGGAAAGCTAATCAGTTCTATGTTCAAGCTCTTTACATTATAACATGAAATCAAATTACTGAACTTTTCCATACATAGAAATTTATCTAATTACATTTTTATTCATACTAAATGTTACTACCAGGAATATAAATTTTCTTCCGATAGTATATTTTTATGTTAAGATAGACAAACTATTAATGCAGTATAGTGAAGAATGCTTACGTTGTATGAAATATTTTAAAAAAAGCAGATAAATTTTGTTTTAAAGAACGCGAGAGCATTTTTCAAATTTTGACAGGTGATATCATATGAAGAATTTTTTTGTTATTTATGGAAAGCTAATCAGTTCGTTGTTCAAGCTCTTTACATTATATCATGAAATCAAATTACTACACGTTTCCATACATAGAAATTTATCTAATTACATTTTTATTCATACTAAATGTTACTACCAGGAATATAAATTTTCTTCCGATAGTATATTTTTATGTTAAGATAAACAAAATATTAATGCAGTATAGTGAAGAATGCTTATGTTGTATGAAATATTTTAAAAAAAGCAGATAAATTTTGTTTTAAAGAACGCGAGAGCATTTTCAAAATTTTGACACGTGATATCATATGAAGATTTTTTTTGTTATTTATGGAAAGCTAATCAGTTCTATGTTCAAGCTCTTTACATTATAACATGAAATCAAATTACTGAACTTTTCCATACATAGAAATTTATCTAATTACATTTTTATTCATACTAAATGTTACTACCAGGAATATAAATTTTCTTCCGATAGTATATTTTTATGTTAAGATAAACAAAATATTAATGCAGTATAGTGAAGAATGCTTATGTTGTATGAAATATTTTAAAAAAAGCAGATAAATTTTGTTTTAAAGAACGCGAGAGCATTTTCCAAATTTTGACAGGTGATATCATATGAAGATTTTTTTTGTTATTTATGGAAAGCTAATCAGTTCTATGTTCAAGCTCTTTACATTATAACATGAAATCAAATTACTAAACGTTTCCATACATAGAAATTTATCTAATTACATTTTTATTCATACTAAATGTTACTACCAGGAATATAAATTTTCTTCCGATAGTATATTTTTATGTTAAGATAGACAAACTATTAATGCAGTATAGTGAAGACTGCTTATGTTGTATGAAATATTTTAAAAAAAGCAGATAAATTTTGTTTCAAAGAGCGTTAGAGCATTTTGACAATGTTTACACGTGATATCATATGAAGAAATTATATGATATCTATGAAAAGCTAATCAGTTCTAAGTTCAAGCTATTAATATTCTTCTATCAATATGAAATCAATGAACTGATCATTGCCAAATATAAAAAAATTCTCTTGTTACATATAAGTTTCATACAAATATCCATTAAATAAAATATAATTTTTGAAACCGTTGAATATTTTTCTTTTAACATTGACCAACTTTGAATACAATTTTATGAAGATTCTTGGTGTTGTATAAATAGTTGAAACCAAATTAAAATATCTCTAATTTCCAGGTCGTGAGAGCATTTTTTCAGTTTTAATAGATGAAATCATAAAGAAACATTGGGAAAAAATGAACCGTTGTCTATGGAAAACTAATCAGCTCTAAGTTTATGGACTTAACACATGTGATATCAATATGAAGTCAATCGGACTTATAGTTTGGGCTGCAGAGAGGACACAAAAAAAAAACAACGTAAATGATGAATTCATAGAGAAGAAATCAAAAGTTGTCTATGGAAAACTAATCAGCTCTAGGTCTTTGCACTTTACACATATGATGTTAATATGAAGTCGATCAGACTTATAGTTTGGGCTGTAGAGAGGACACAAAAAAGATAAATGCTACGGCGTACGGCGTACGGCGTACGGCGTACGGCGTACAGCGTATACGCCATACACACAAACACATCACGACGAAACTCATAGTGTGCATTCTCTACATGATACCCATTGAGAAATTGATGTAAAAAAAATACGCTTAAATTTTGCGAAATCATGACTCTCCCCTATTCCATAGTGTGGAGAGTAATAATAATAAACTGTTTTTTCTAGTATATAATTTTTCTTCCGATAGTATATTTTTATGATAAGATAGACAAACTTTTAATGCAGTATGGTGTAGAATGCTTATGTTGTATGAAATATTTTAAAAAAAGCAGATAAATTTTGTTCTAAAGAACGCGAGAGCATTTTCCAAATTTTGACAGGTGATATCATATGAAGATTTTTTTTGTTATTTATGGAAAGCTAATCAGTTCTATGTTCAAGCTCTTTACATTATAACATGAAATCAAATTACTGAACTTTTCCATACATAGAAATTTATCTAATTACATTTTTATTCATACTAAATGTTACTACCAGGAATATAAATTTTCTTCCGATAGTATATTTTTATGTTAAGATAAACAAAATATTAATGCAGTATAGTGAAGAATGCTTATGTTGTATGAAATATTTTAAAAAAAGCAGATAAATTTTGTTTTAAAGAACGCGAGAGCATTTTCAAAATTTTGACACGTGATATTATATGAAGATTTTTTTTGTTATTTATGGAAAGCTAATCAGTTCTATGTTCAAGCTCTTTACATTATAACATGAAATCAAATTACTGAACTTTTCCATACATAGAAATTTATCTAATTACATTATTATTCATACTAAATGTTACTATCAGGAATATAAATTTTCTTCCGATAGTATATTTTTATGATAAGATAGACAAACTTTTAATGCAGTATGGTGTAGAATGCTTATGTTGTATGAAATATTTTAAAAAAAGCAGATAAATTTTGTTCTAAAGAACGCGAGAGCATTTTCCAAATTTTGACAGGTGATATCATATGAAGATTTTTTTTGTTATTTATGGAAAGCTAATCAGTTCTATGTTCAAGCTCTTTACATTATAACATGAAATCAAATTACTGAACTTTTCCATACATAGAAATTTATCTAATTACATTTTTATTCATACTAAATGTTACTACCAGGAATATAAATTTTCTTCCGATAGTATATTTTTATGTTAAGATAGACAAACTATTAATGCAGTATAGTGAAGAATGCTTACGTTGTATGAAATATTTTAAAAAAAGCAGATAAATTTTGTTTTAAAGAACGCGAGAGCATTTTTCAAATTTTGACAGGTGATATCATATGAAGAATTTTTTTGTTATTTATGGAAAGCTAATCAGTTCGTTGTTCAAGCTCTTTACATTATATCATGAAATCAAATTACTACACGTTTCCATACATAGAAATTTATCTAATTACATTTTTATTCATACTAAATGTTACTACCAGGAATATAAATTTTCTTCCGATAGTATATTTTTATGTTAAGATAAACAAAATATTAATGCAGTATAGTGAAGAATGCTTATGTTGTATGAAATATTTTAAAAAAAGCAGATAAATTTTGTTTTAAAGAACGCGAGAGCATTTTCAAAATTTTGACACGTGATATTATATGAAGATTTTTTTTGTTATTTATGGAAAGCTAATCAGTTCTATGTTCAAGCTCTTTACATTATAACATGAAATCAAATTACTGAACTTTTCCATACATAGAAATTTATCTAATTACATTATTATTCATACTAAATGTTACTATCAGGAATATAAATTTTCTTCCGATAGTATATTTTTATGATAAGATAGACAAACTTTTAATGCAGTATGGTGTAGAATGCTTATGTTGTATGAAATATTTTAAAAAAAGCAGATAAATTTTGTTCTAAAGAACGCGAGAGCATTTTCCAAATTTTGACAGGTGATATCATATGAAGATTTTTTTTGTTATTTATGGAAAGCTAATCAGTTCTATGTTCAAGCTCTTTACATTATAACATGAAATCAAATTACTGAACTTTTCCATACATAGAAATTTATCTAATTACATTTTTATTCATACTAAATGTTACTACCAGGAAAATAAATTTTCTTCCGATAGTATATTTTTATGTTAAGATAGACAAACTATTAATGCAGTATAGTGAAGAATGCTTACGTTGTATGAAATATTTTAAAAAAAGCAGATAAATTTTGTTTTAAAGAACGCGAGAGCATTTTTCAAATTTTGACAGGTGATATCATATGAAGATTTTTTTTGTTATTTATGGAAAGCTAATCAGTTCGTTGTTCAAGCTCTTTACATTATAACATGAAATCAAATTACTGAACTTTTCCATACATAGAAATTTATCTAATTACATTTTTATTCATACTAAATGTTACTACCAGGAATATAAATTTTCTTCCGATAGTATATTTTTATGTTAAGATAAACAAACTATTAATGCAGTATAGTGAAGAATGCTTATGTTGTATGAAATATTTTAAAAAAAGCAGATAAATTTTGTTCTAAAGAACGCGAGAGCATTTTCCAAATTTTGACAGGTGATATCATATGAAGATTTTTTTTGTTATTTATGGAAAGCTAATCAGTTCTATGTTCAAGCTCTTTACATTATAACATGAAATCAAATTACTAAACGTTTCCATACATAGAAATTTATCTAATTACATTTTTATTCATACTAAATGTTACTACCAGGAATATAAATTTTCTTCCGATAGTATATTTTTATGTTAAGATAGACAAACTATTAATGCAGTATAGTGAAGACTGCTTATGTTGTATGAAATATTTTAAAAAAAGCAGATAAATTTTGTTTCAAAGAGCGTTAGAGCATTTTGACAATGTTTACACGTGATATCATATGAAGAAATTATATGATATCTATGAAAAGCTAATCAGTTCTAAGTTCAAGCTATTAATATTCTTCTATCAATATGAAATCAATGAACTGATCATTGCCAAATATAAAAAAATTCTCTTGTTACATATAAGTTTCATACAAATATCCATTAAATAAAATATAATTTTTGAAACCGTTGAATATTTTTCTTTTAACATTGACCAACTTTGAATACAATTTTATGAAGATTCTTGGTGTTGTATAAATAGTTGAAACCAAATTAAAATATCTCTAATTTCCAGGTCGTGAGAGCATTTTTTCAGTTTTAATAGATGAAATCATAAAGAAACATTGGGAAAAAATGAACCGTTGTCTATGGAAAACTAATCAGCTCTAAGTTTATGGACTTAACACATGTGATATCAATATGAAGTCAATCGGACTTATAGTTTGGGCTGCAGAGAGGACACAAAAAAAAAACAACGTAAATGATGAATTCATAGAGAAGAAATCAAAAGTTGTCTATGGAAAACTAATCAGCTCTAGGTCTTTGCACTTTACACATATGATGTTAATATGAAGTCGATCAGACTTATAGTTTGGGCTGTAGAGAGGACACAAAAAAGATAAATGCTACGGCGTACGGCGTACGGCGTACGGCGTACAGCGTATACGCCATACACACAAACACATCATGACGAAACTCATAGTGTGCATTCTCTACATGATACCCATTGAGAAATTGATGTAAAAAAAATACGCTTAAATTTTGCGAAATCATGACTCTCCCCTATTCCATAGTGTGGAGAGTAATAATAATAATAAACTGTTTTTTCTAGTATATAATTTTTCTTCCGATAGTATATTTTTATGATAAGATAGACAAACTTTTAATGCAGTATGGTGTAGAATGCTTATGTTGTATGAAATATTTTAAAAAAAGCAGATAAATTTTGTTCTAAAGAACGCGAGAGCATTTTCCAAATTTTGACAGGTGATATCATATGAAGATTTTTTTTGTTATTTATGGAAAGCTAATCAGTTCTATGTTCAAGCTCTTTACATTATAACATGAAATCAAATTACTGAACTTTTCCATACATAGAAATTTATCTAATTACATTTTTATTCATACTAAATGTTACTACCAGGAATATAAATTTTCTTCCGATAGTATATTTTTATGTTAAGATAAACAAAATATTAATGCAGTATAGTGAAGAATGCTTATGTTGTATGAAATATTTTAAAAAAAGCAGATAAATTTTGTTTTAAAGAACGCGAGAGCATTTTCAAAATTTTGACACGTGATATTATATGAAGATTTTTTTTGTTATTTATGGAAAGCTAATCAGTTCTATGTTCAAGCTCTTTACATTATAACATGAAATCAAATTACTGAACTTTTCCATACATAGAAATTTATCTAATTACATTATTATTCATACTAAATGTTACTATCAGGAATATAAATTTTCTTCCGATAGTATATTTTTATGATAAGATAGACAAACTTTTAATGCAGTATGGTGTAGAATGCTTATGTTGTATGAAATATTTTAAAAAAAGCAGATAAATTTTGTTCTAAAGAACGCGAGAGCATTTTCCAAATTTTGACAGGTGATATCATATGAAGATTTTTTTTGTTATTTATGGAAAGCTAATCAGTTCTATGTTCAAGCTCTTTACATTATAACATGAAATCAAATTACTGAACTTTTCCATACATAGAAATTTATCTAATTACATTTTTATTCATACTAAATGTTACTACCAGGAATATAAATTTTCTTCCGATAGTATATTTTTATGTTAAGATAGACAAACTATTAATGCAGTATAGTGAAGAATGCTTACGTTGTATGAAATATTTTAAAAAAAGCAGATAAATTTTGTTTTAAAGAACGCGAGAGCATTTTTCAAATTTTGACAGGTGATATCATATGAAGAATTTTTTTGTTATTTATGGAAAGCTAATCAGTTCGTTGTTCAAGCTCTTTACATTATATCATGAAATCAAATTACTACACGTTTCCATACATAGAAATTTATCTAATTACATTTTTATTCATACTAAATGTTACTACCAGGAATATAAATTTTCTTCCGATAGTATATTTTTATGTTAAGATAAACAAAATATTAATGCAGTATAGTGAAGAATGCTTATGTTGTATGAAATATTTTAAAAAAAGCAGATAAATTTTGTTTTAAAGAACGCGAGAGCATTTTCAAAATTTTGACACGTGATATTATATGAAGATTTTTTTTGTTATTTATGGAAAGCTAATCAGTTCTATGTTCAAGCTCTTTACATTATAACATGAAATCAAATTACTGAACTTTTCCATACATAGAAATTTATCTAATTACATTATTATTCATACTAAATGTTACTATCAGGAATATAAATTTTCTTCCGATAGTATATTTTTATGATAAGATAGACAAACTTTTAATGCAGTATGGTGTAGAATGCTTATGTTGTATGAAATATTTTAAAAAAAGCAGATAAATTTTGTTCTAAAGAACGCGAGAGCATTTTCCAAATTTTGACAGGTGATATCATATGAAGATTTTTTTTGTTATTTATGGAAAGCTAATCAGTTCTATGTTCAAGCTCTTTACATTATAACATGAAATCAAATTACTGAACTTTTCCATACATAGAAATTTATCTAATTACATTTTTATTCATACTAAATGTTACTACCAGGAAAATAAATTTTCTTCCGATAGTATATTTTTATGTTAAGATAGACAAACTATTAATGCAGTATAGTGAAGAATGCTTACGTTGTATGAAATATTTTAAAAAAAGCAGATAAATTTTGTTTTAAAGAACGCGAGAGCATTTTTCAAATTTTGACAGGTGATATCATATGAAGATTTTTTTTGTTATTTATGGAAAGCTAATCAGTTCGTTGTTCAAGCTCTTTACATTATAACATGAAATCAAATTACTGAACTTTTCCATACATAGAAATTTATCTAATTACATTTTTATTCATACTAAATGTTACTACCAGGAATATAAATTTTCTTCCGATAGTATATTTTTATGTTAAGATAAACAAACTATTAATGCAGTATAGTGAAGAATGCTTATGTTGTATGAAATATTTTAAAAAAAGCAGATAAATTTTGTTCTAAAGAACGCGAGAGCATTTTCCAAATTTTGACAGGTGATATCATATGAAGATTTTTTTTGTTATTTATGGAAAGCTAATCAGTTCTATGTTCAAGCTCTTTACATTATAACATGAAATCAAATTACTAAACGTTTCCATACATAGAAATTTATCTAATTACATTTTTATTCATACTAAATGTTACTACCAGGAATATAAATTTTCTTCCGATAGTATATTTTTATGTTAAGATAGACAAACTATTAATGCAGTATAGTGAAGACTGCTTATGTTGTATGAAATATTTTAAAAAAAGCAGATAAATTTTGTTTCAAAGAGCGTTAGAGCATTTTGACAATGTTTACACGTGATATCATATGAAGAAATTATATGATATCTATGAAAAGCTAATCAGTTCTAAGTTCAAGCTATTAATATTCTTCTATCAATATGAAATCAATGAACTGATCATTGCCAAATATAAAAAAATTCTCTTGTTACATATAAGTTTCATACAAATATCCATTAAATAAAATATAATTTTTGAAACCGTTGAATATTTTTCTTTTAACATTGACCAACTTTGAATACAATTTTATGAAGATTCTTGGTGTTGTATAAATAGTTGAAACCAAATTAAAATATCTCTAATTTCCAGGTCGTGAGAGCATTTTTTCAGTTTTAATAGATGAAATCATAAAGAAACATTGGGAAAAAATGAACCGTTGTCTATGGAAAACTAATCAGCTCTAAGTTTATGGACTTAACACATGTGATATCAATATGAAGTCAATCGGACTTATAGTTTGGGCTGCAGAGAGGACACAAAAAAAAAACAACGTAAATGATGAATTCATAGAGAAGAAATCAAAAGTTGTCTATGGAAAACTAATCAGCTCTAGGTCTTTGCACTTTACACATATGATGTTAATATGAAGTCGATCAGACTTATAGTTTGGGCTGTAGAGAGGACACAAAAAAGATAAATGCTACGGCGTACGGCGTACGGCGTACAGCGTATACGCCATACACACAAACACATCATGACGAAACTCATAGTGTGCATTCTCTACATGATACCCATTGAGAAATTGATGTAAAAAAAATACGCTTAAATTTTGCGAAATCATGACTCTCCCCTATTCCATAGTGTGGAGAGTAATAATAATAATAAACTGTTTTTTCTAGTATATAATTTTTCTTCCGATAGTATATTTTTATGATAAGATAGACAAACTTTTAATGCAGTATGGTGTAGAATGCTTATGTTGTATGAAATATTTTAAAAAAAGCAGATAAATTTTGTTCTAAAGAACGCGAGAGCATTTTCCAAATTTTGACAGGTGATATCATATGAAGATTTTTTTTGTTATTTATGGAAAGCTAATCAGTTCTATGTTCAAGCTCTTTACATTATAACATGAAATCAAATTACTGAACTTTTCCATACATAGAAATTTATCTAATTACATTTTTATTCATACTAAATGTTACTACCAGGAATATAAATTTTCTTCCGATAGTATATTTTTATGTTAAGATAAACAAAATATTAATGCAGTATAGTGAAGAATGCTTATGTTGTATGAAATATTTTAAAAAAAGCAGATAAATTTTGTTTTAAAGAACGCGAGAGCATTTTCAAAATTTTGACACGTGATATTATATGAAGATTTTTTTTGTTATTTATGGAAAGCTAATCAGTTCTATGTTCAAGCTCTTTACATTATAACATGAAATCAAATTACTGAACTTTTCCATACATAGAAATTTATCTAATTACATTATTATTCATACTAAATGTTACTATCAGGAATATAAATTTTCTTCCGATAGTATATTTTTATGATAAGATAGACAAACTTTTAATGCAGTATGGTGTAGAATGCTTATGTTGTATGAAATATTTTAAAAAAAGCAGATAAATTTTGTTCTAAAGAACGCGAGAGCATTTTCCAAATTTTGACAGGTGATATCATATGAAGATTTTTTTTGTTATTTATGGAAAGCTAATCAGTTCTATGTTCAAGCTCTTTACATTATAACATGAAATCAAATTACTGAACTTTTCCATACATAGAAATTTATCTAATTACATTTTTATTCATACTAAATGTTACTACCAGGAATATAAATTTTCTTCCGATAGTATATTTTTATGTTAAGATAGACAAACTATTAATGCAGTATAGTGAAGAATGCTTACGTTGTATGAAATATTTTAAAAAAAGCAGATAAATTTTGTTTTAAAGAACGCGAGAGCATTTTTCAAATTTTGACAGGTGATATCATATGAAGAATTTTTTTGTTATTTATGGAAAGCTAATCAGTTCGTTGTTCAAGCTCTTTACATTATATCATGAAATCAAATTACTACACGTTTCCATACATAGAAATTTATCTAATTACATTTTTATTCATACTAAATGTTACTACCAGGAATATAAATTTTCTTCCGATAGTATATTTTTATGTTAAGATAAACAAAATATTAATGCAGTATAGTGAAGAATGCTTATGTTGTATGAAATATTTTAAAAAAAGCAGATAAATTTTGTTTTAAAGAACGCGAGAGCATTTTCAAAATTTTGACACGTGATATTATATGAAGATTTTTTTTGTTATTTATGGAAAGCTAATCAGTTCTATGTTCAAGCTCTTTACATTATAACATGAAATCAAATTACTGAACTTTTCCATACATAGAAATTTATCTAATTACATTATTATTCATACTAAATGTTACTATCAGGAATATAAATTTTCTTCCGATAGTATATTTTTATGATAAGATAGACAAACTTTTAATGCAGTATGGTGTAGAATGCTTATGTTGTATGAAATATTTTAAAAAAAGCAGATAAATTTTGTTCTAAAGAACGCGAGAGCATTTTCCAAATTTTGACAGGTGATATCATATGAAGATTTTTTTTGTTATTTATGGAAAGCTAATCAGTTCTATGTTCAAGCTCTTTACATTATAACATGAAATCAAATTACTGAACTTTTCCATACATAGAAATTTATCTAATTACATTTTTATTCATACTAAATGTTACTACCAGGAATATAAATTTTCTTCCGATAGTATATTTTTATGTTAAGATAGACAAACTATTAATGCAGTATAGTGAAGAATGCTTATGTTGTATGAAATATTTTAAAAAAAAGCAGATAAATTTTGTTTTAAAGAACGCGAGAGCATTTTCCAAATTTTGACAGGTGATATCATATGAAGATTTTTTTTGTTATTTATGGAAAGCTAATCAGTTCTATGTTCAAGCTCTTTACATTATAACATGAAATCAAATTACTAAACGTTTCCATACATAGAAATTTATCTAATTACATTTTTATTCATACTAAATGTTACTACCAGGAATATAAATTTTCTTCCGATAGTATATTTTTATGTTAAGATAGACAAACTATTAATGCAGTATAGTGAAGACTGCTTATGTTGTATGAAATATTTTAAAAAAAGCAGATAAATTTTGTTTCAAAGAGCGTTAGAGCATTTTGACAATGTTTACACGTGATATCATATGAAGAAATTATATGATATCTATGAAAAGCTAATCAGTTCTAAGTTCAAGCTATTAATATTCTTCTATCAATATGAAATCAATGAACTGATCATTGCCAAATATAAAAAAATTCTCTTGTTACATATAAGTTTCATACAAATATCCATTAAATAAAATATAATTTTTGAAACCGTTGAATATTTTTCTTTTAACATTGACCAACTTTGAATACAATTTTATGAAGATTCTTGGTGTTGTATAAATAGTTGAAACCAAATTAAAATATCTCTAATTTCCAGGTCGTGAGAGCATTTTTTCAGTTTTAATAGATGAAATCATAAAGAAACATTGGGAAAAAATGAACCGTTGTCTATGGAAAACTAATCAGCTCTAAGTTTATGGACTTAACACATGTGATATCAATATGAAGTCAATCGGACTTATAGTTTGGGCTGCAGAGAGGACACAAAAAAAAAACAACGTAAATGATGAATTCATAGAGAAGAAATCAAAAGTTGTCTATGGAAAACTAATCAGCTCTAGGTCTTTGCACTTTACACATATGATGTTAATATGAAGTCGATCAGACTTATAGTTTGGGCTGTAGAGAGGACACAAAAAAGATAAATGCTACGGCGTACGGCGTACAGCGTATACGCCATACACACAAACACATCACGACGAAACTCATAGTGTGCATTCTCTACATGATACCCATTGAGAAATTGATGTAAAAAAAATACGCTTAAATTTTGCGAAATCATGACTCTCCCCTATTCCATAGTGTGGAGAGTAAAAAATTCATACCATCAAACAATTATATTGGATAAAAAAGTTGGTATTTAATTCATTTCACTACAGCAATAAGGAATTAAATTAATAGTACAGAGGATAATTAAAAAGGAATGGCTGTCAGGAATTAAATAGCCTTATAATAGTCAAAATAAGAGCTACATACAAAATATAAATGCCAACTATGACAAGTATCTACCAAAATCTAAGCTTTAGAAAAATCTGGTAGAATTGCCACTACAGTACGTTCCACTTAATAACTCTTTTTGTATTTATGTGTTGGTTGGTAAGCTTGCATAGTTGACAATCTGGCAAATTTGATTCTATGGAGTTGCTAACATTTTAAATAGGTATTTCGCACTCTGTAAATTTACGGAGACATTGCTTTTATAGATACCATAGTAGAGATTACTCGAGAAGAAAAAGAAATAGGTAGTCTGAAAAGTAGGGTTGATTTACATAATAAATTCATCGCGGGTTGTAGTAAAAACCGATCGGGTCTGGGGGTGGGGAGGAACAAGACAGAAAAAGAGCAAATGAAAGACTTTATTACACAAGATGCAAACAATGAATACGAACTTCATGCGTTGAACTTGCAAGTTCAAAACGATTGGTTGTCCTTGGGGGAATTTTGTATTCCTCCAGCACTGGGATGGAAACAGATGATACATGGATGGTCATCTGAGATGCTGAAGTTCTATCTAAACTCAATACAGGGTACGCTCCCAGACCCGAGTAACTTGAAAAGATGGAATATAGACAAAAATGACAGTTGCCGCCTCTGTGGGA
Source organism: Molanna angustata (assembly GCA_963576475.1). Taxonomy (NCBI): domain Eukaryota; kingdom Metazoa; phylum Arthropoda; class Insecta; order Trichoptera; family Molannidae; genus Molanna; species Molanna angustata. The sequence goes on from OY754979.1 coordinate 33,645,539, forward strand.
CATCTGCGTGCACGGCTAGGCATATCTTGGCCGGCTGCAGGGTAGCACTACAGGAGGGAAGGTTCTCATACAGACACGATAAGATGCTTGAAATTGTGAGAGAGGCTTCAAGCCTTGCGGTGGCAAGAGCAATCAAAGGTTTAACCACATGGAAACAGTCGATTGTAACATTTGTGAAACCGGGACAAAAAGTTAGACCTACAACAAAGAAATTAATATCAATAATTTTGGGAAGTCCGATGACTGAAATATCCTAATGGATACGAGAACAGAGAGATATAATCTTCCAAAGGAGATCTGCATCTCGTCTCTTAGGCCTGACTTGACAATTTACTTTCTGTCATTGAAAAGAGTTATTTATGTGGAACTGACTGTTCCATGCACACAAATATTCCAAAAGACCACCAATACAAACTAAACAAGTACAAGGAACTGGTAGATAGAACAGTTCAAAATGGTTTTAGCACAAGTATATATGCTGTAGAGGTGGGGGCGAGAGGCCTGCCCGCAAAATCTTTATATTCCTACTTTAAAGACCTGGGTCTCCCAAGAGGTAAAATAAAAGAACTTTTGGATAGGGTGTTAAAAGCAGCATTATCCGCATCCTTTTGGATTTGGTTGCGCAGGGGAGTGAAGTATCAGTCGGAGATTGGTGGGTGAGTGGAGAGCGTGACTTGAGTCAGCAAATTAATATGTTTTATTATTCGTTTTGACTGTCAAACGAACTCTCAGCAAATTAATATGTTTTATTGTTCGTTTTGACTGTCAAACGAACCGACAACAAAAAAAACATATATTTCAAATTATAATGAGCCAGACCTGTAGGTGTAATTTAGATAATGTTTAATTATATAAGCAAAGTATAGTCCATCCTTCCTTTGCATGTCCTCTTTTACAAAGTTCGGTATTATTTATGTAAATTAGAATTTTTTCCAATTGTGGCAACACAGCCTTCATCCAATAGGAGGCGTTGAATACCAATGGTAGCGGTGGACCAATGTGAAGCATCATACTTTCTAGTAACAGCATTGAGAAACCATATAAGAGGAAGATTGAGAGCACCCAAAACAGTACCAATTTACCTCCTCCTGTTCCTGTTGTACGAATCTGGTATCTTTTATTAAAAACATCTGAATATAACCTGATCATTTCAATAAATTAAATAAATATCTTTTAATATAGTTAAAACATCTGTGTGTCAGTATATGTATCGTGTATGTAGATTCAATTTGTGTATGTTATTATATGAAAGTTTATACCCAACTGTATGTATTTACTCATTCAGGAAAGTAAAGAATAATATCTCAAAATCTCATTATGAGACACTCCCAAGTTCAGTAAACTAAGTAATTACTAATTTAATACATACTTTGCCAAATTTGAATAATAGTTTCTCATTATGCTCACATAAATAATAACGACTATGTAATTTGTTCAAGGGGTACTTTTAAAAATTTAATATGTTTAGCAATATTTGTGCCAAGTGTGCTTTTTAACATTTAAGATCGGCTGACGATAGCATCACGAGTTGACATCTCCAGACATTATTATTCGAATCTACATTCATAAATGATTTTAAACATTTGAATGCATAATTAATGCTTTTTATATGCAAAATTCGGAATTGAGAAATTAATTACCATAGAGGTTACAATATTTTGATAAAAATCATCTTAATGACTCCCACCTGGGACTGAATAATTATTATCTATACAAATCTTTAAGACAGATTTGAATATTGGTTTTATAATCACAAATATCATCAAAATTATCAGATTTCTACCGTCTCATGGATTTAATTCTTGCATTATATTATCAGTTTAATATTACATATGTGAATATACAAATTTCTAAATACACAAAAATATGGAAATACCTACTCCAATACACTTTAGTTAATTTAAAAATAGTTACAATGTTTTATAAAATACTTAAATAAACCGAATATTTTTATTATTGCATATGCGCAAACATTGGATTTTTTCCCTGTCGGGAGTCAAAGATATTTTTTAACAGATTTTTAATTATCTCAATAGAGACGAAGTTGGAATATTTATTGTAGGAGAACCGGGAAATCAAGGCACGAGCAAGCCCTGTAGGTGCCTTGATTTCCCGGTTCTCCTACAATAAATATTCCAACTTCGTCTCTATTGAGATAATTAAAAATCTGTTAAAAAATACTTAAATAAACTATCGTGGTACAGATATTGCCTCGTGTAGTAAAGAAATCCTAAATTGAGAGTGATGAAACATATAGAAGTATGTACTTACGTAACTTTTGGAACAAGAAAATGCAAGGAAAAATCACAAAGACATTCTGTAAGAATTCCTTGCTTTCATACACAATCTCTTGTTCCAAAAATTACCTAAGTACATACTTCTATAGGTTTCATTGCTCTCATAATATACCTAGCATTATTGGTTTAATGCAAAAAAATACTTCCATCACATTATAAATCCTAAATTCATTTTATTTTATGAAAAAATATACCATTTTAGAAAATTACATTAAATTAATTTGGCATTCTTGTCCAGTAAATATCTTACCATTTGTGTTTTTTTTAATTGGTTAATTATTAATATGTGATTAATATATAAAATTACATACATGATCTGTGGATGACTGGTAGAAATTGCCTATGGGCAATAAGTCCGCTACATTATGTGATTTGTTTTGCATAATAAAAGAATTTTATTATTATTATATATTATACAAAAAAGATTTACTAAAGTTCCTAAAGATTAGTTCAAAGATAAATATTCTGGATTCAATAGGATTACAAAGAGAAGTAGAGTTCCTTATTGCATTGTTAAGATTTCTTAGTGTTGTCAGATGTAAGAAACTAAACTTTGCCAAATATGACAACATGCTAAGTTAGATAAATTAATTCTGTAGTAAGTAAGAATAAAGTTGTTTTTTGACAAACAGCAAACACAATCAAATGAGTTTTAAATTTATTTATAAAATCAATGTCTCCGTAAATATACAGAGTAGCGAAATATTTAAAATGTTAGCAACTCCGTAGAACTAAATTCGCTAGATTGTCAACGCAAGCTTTCCAACACAAAAATAGTTAGGTATTTAGTGAAACGCTCTGTAAATTCCACATTGCCAAAGTATTTTCTTTATGAAAATTAAAATGAAAATTGACTCACTTGTCCATCTCCACATGGTGAACCTTCAGCAGCAGGTCTATACGCCACACAGTAACCACTTCCAGCATCGAAGCAGAACAGCTGTGCACAGACACGTTCGTCTTTGAAGCACGCACTGAAAACACATTGTTAAAGATGATCTCTTTCCACATACTCTAAAATTTTGCAAATATTTAAATAAAAACTGTGGAATGTATTGAGTGTGGAAAAAAATATGGCTTCACTACAATTATGGGTTAGTCTTTCAAGACTCATTAGCAATATAAGTATCAATAAACAATCTTCAAATTTACTAACACACATCTTCAGAGCACATACACCCATCGGTGGAAGTCTACTTCGTTAGTTCATAAATCGTTCAATGAATTAAATAGTTTGCAAACCCTGGACATTTTTCATGATGACATTTCTAAATTTAGGTCCAGGGTGAGGCAGTTGTTGATCAAGATGTAAATTGTAAAATCTTTGAGGTTATGTATTCCTATCACCCTATTTCCTCTCTATTCCTGTTCAATTTAGGTTTCAACATTTAATTATTAATGTATATAATTATATTTTATCTATGTAAATTAATGTACTCTTGTTACCAAGATATTTGATTGTATAAATACATTAAGAAACTTTGAAATATATAACTGTCTGTTTCCAGAATTAAATGAAATAAAATTAAAAGTAAAAAGGTAGGTTTTAATAACAATATCACCCTTGAGCACATGACACTTGTTAATGTAAAATACATCATATTCAAAAGACGCAATATGATTGAGCATAAATATATCTTGTAAATTACAAATAATAAGAATCTTTGTTTATGATACGACCCACTACATGTTAAAGGAATGATGGTCTCTTACTCAGGAGGATAAGTTAACCACAACATATTATCAATGGTATTATGCACAAAAGTGGTAAGTAAAATTTTTGGTCAAATCGAGATAAGTTGACAAAAATGCTTCATAGTTTATTGTGTACAATTATGTTAATATGTGTACGATAAAAACATTACTTATTGATAATATGTGGTAGGTAAATACAAAAAAGTAACAAAGCTTTAGTTAAATTTTAAATTTATAGTTTTTATATGCTCCCCTGAAAAAAGATTTTTTTGCACATACCACTTCTGTGAAAGGACCATCGTTATAAGAGTTTAAATATTATGCATTACAATATTGCTTATTGTGGTTATGGAGTGTGCTAGATTTAATTGGTTTTACGCTAGAGTCTCATATTGAAGGCAATTTTCAGATAAAATATGGGTCTTCATTGAAGTATGAATTATGTTAATATGTGTACGATAAAAACATTACTTATTGATAATATGTGGTAGGTAAATACAAAAAAGTAACAAAGCTTTAGTTAAATTTTAAATTTATAGTTTTTATATGCTCCCCTGAAAAAAGATTTTTTTGCACATACCACTTCTGTGAAAGGACCATCGTTATAAGAGTTTAAATATTATGCATTACAATATTGCTTATTGTGGTTATGGAGTGTGCTAGATTTAATTGGTTTTACGCTAGAGTCTCATATTGAAGGCAATTTTCAGATAAAATATGGGTCTTCATTGAAGTATGGTATTTACCTCGTTCCTCTGTCTTTCCGGCACTGTGCATCAAGTGACAGTAACTTTCCTGGAAGAACCCTTGGAAGGGATTCATCTTCATGAGGAGAATTGTAAAGACATGTTGCAGTATCACCACTAAAATTGAGAAAAGACATAAAATTAAATGGAGTAGGTACATACACATCATCACAGCTTGTCTTGAATGAAGTGGCAGTACAAAGTGAACATTTATTTCAAAATCATGTGTCATCACATACATGCTTGTTGGTTATTTAAGCATATTTACATTTTTTTTTAATTGTCAATACTGACGGTGTTTAATGTGTAACTCCATTACACAAGGTATTTTTTAATCAAACAAAATTGATTATGGTTCAACATGTATATTTTCCTTATAATGGGACGACCGTTTCGGCTGACTAGGCCCTTATCAACTGGTAAACATAGAGTAGTGTCTTCTTCTTATATACTAGAAATTGGTTTATTTTACAACTATACAAATTACTTTACACTATGAAATATCCCAAGCAGTTGTAGTGTAACTCTAAATTTCATAATTGTAATGTAAAGTAATTTGTATAGTTGTAAAATAAACCGATTTCTAGTATATAAGAAAAAGACATCACTCTATGTTTACCAGTTGATAAGGATGGTTGTCTTATTGTAAGGAAAATATACATGTTGAACCATAATCATTTTTGTTTGATTAAAAAATCCCTAGTACATTTTCATTTATTTATAACACTCCTTTGCACCGTGTGCAAGTGGCGATGATTGGAAAATCCAAAATAATTAAACTTAAGAAACAATTTTATATATATCTCACATTTGTTGGGAATCAAACCTAGAGCACCAGCACAGAAGTCAAACAACTCCTCGCTAGGTCACGGCAGTCGGCACAAACTGATTAAACTTTAGAGAAAAATGGATAAATTTGTGACACGGAGAAGGAACTGAGGAATGAAAGTAAAGGCCAGTAAAGGCTTCACACTATGTGAATGAAGTATGTAGTTTTAATTATATTTATTCTATATATTATTAATAGTAGGTATGTAGGTTTTCTATATATTCGTAGTAGGTACCTGGCACCTACCTAGTATTTTAATAATGTACATACTTGAGGAAATGGTGAAAACTGATGACACTACAAGGGGACCATCTGAATCCTTTCTCAGTGTGCCTCAGATCTGACATAATGAAACCATCCTCCCATCTGCACTTCTCGGCTCCCGGTCCTCCCAAATATGACGGCGGGGGACTACCATCATGAACAGCGCCAAGTCTGAAATTAGTATTTCAATATGACATATTTATTTAAATTATTGTTCATAAAATGTAATGTACACCAAAAATATTTTTTAGTATTTGTATAACAACAAAAATGATGGAAATCTCCGAAAAAATCATAATTCGGTGTTTTAATCTTGAACAGCTGAATTTCTGAAGAAATGGTTAACATTATTATTATTAATACTGGATTCTAGTAAAATATTGGTATCCTTTAAATAGATGGCGGTAAAAGCGCGGAATAAAAAATGAATCGAACTTTCCTTATTAAAAGTACCTACCTATTTTCTATGAATGACATTAGAATATTTTCGTGAAATTTTTCAGTTATCAGCGAATATACCAAAACCAAGCAAAAAAAAAAAACAAATTTGCGCTATGAATAGATTCAGCCTAAGTTTTAAGCCAAGTTCCTGTAATTGACAAATAATACGAAATGCCACATAACCTTTGATTTCGCATTGTTAAATTTCTTTTCGTCATTGTGTAAGAATTGATTAACTGGGTCAGATGTATAGCCAGAGGGATAATAGAATGACGCCGGAGCAAGGTTGTATGTACCTACCAGATGAATTGCATTAATCCATAGCTCGTAGCGAGGTGACTAAGGCCCGTCTAGTCTTGCTTATAAATTACTAATATTAATACCTTTTATATTTATTACCAAAATACATATAATTAAATAATGTAAGTGCCACAAATAAATTAATTGAAACCACAAACAGCGTGTAGGACATTTTAGACTATACTATGAAAACGTGCTAACGGCCGCATTGATTAAGATAATATGTACATCAAATCAAATATTAACGTAATAACTATTCAACTCAAATCTTTGAGTGGAGCATGCGCAATACCACGCCGAAAGCCGCCATTGTTGTTTTTGTTGACAGTCGACTATATTGGTAAATTTTTGTATATAATTTAATGGAAGTGGTCTGCAAATGCTTTATTAATTTTTTCAATGCCAATGAAATGTATAATAAACACGAAACTTCGAGACGGTATCATACTTAAACGTTTTTGTCATAAGTGTTGTTTGGTGAAATGAAATTTCGCACTGAGAGCATCAAAAATTTAATTATTGCATGGTGTAATTAATGGTTAGTAGTCACTAGTGTAATGAGGGAATGAGGCGTAAAATATTCTATAAATATGAGATAAAATGAATGAAATTTATGCTTTTTTCGCTTTTATTTCCCCCTTAGCGCTTTTGTCCCGTTTCTATCGGGTACGCTTTGACCATGATCCTGGAATTGGCAAGTCTGGTTGAAGCGACTGCCATCTGACCTTCGTAACCCTTGGAAAGGGAAACCAGACAAATTGGATCATGGCTACACATAGCTAGTTAAAAACTGAAAAAAAATGCAATATTCAAAGCACTTATTGTGGTCAAAAATCCGTTTTAATTATTCAACGAAACCTCTCGTAATCGAATTTGAATTGGGGCAATGGACAGAGTTACTCACAAGTGTCCAACTTCGTGAGCAGCAACAATGATCCCAGAGAATCCACCGGTGTCTTCGATGATGGCGACAGAGTTGACTTTCTCCAGACGTTTGTTGACAACACAAGCACCACCAACGTAAGCAAATCCTGTCGAGAACAACACAAGAAATCAGAACAGGCCAAGACATCACTAAAAGATAAAGCACATAGAAATTGTACACAGATTAGAGATTGTAAAAATAAACTATAAGTATTTGATTTTTTAGAAAGACAAAAAAATAACTTAACATTAATAAAAAAATAGTGTAAATTACTTATCAATCTATACCTAATCTAAACCAAACATATAAAGGTAGGTAGGTATTATAGAAATATTTTAATTCTTGAAAGCCAACGATTAAACAATGAATATTTTCAATAGATTGATGGCGTTGGAAAAAAAAATCATTATCGTTCGATATATTATGGCGATGATGTTCCCGGATTATTTTCAAACAATGTAAATTTACCATTTAGCATTTGACGTATAATTATCAAATTTTGAATTGATAAGGGAAGTCAATAAAGAGGCGTTATTGGCGAAGGAAGGAAGGTCCAAACTGCGATCGATGGACTCGTCAGCGCTGGTGTATCCATTCTGCAAACCAGAAATTGGAAGAGATTGCTGGATTCAACCAAGGCCCACATGGGGCTGTCGGGCTTATGATGAACTGGCGAACGTTGCGCGAGCGCTTTAAAATGATTACGTAAACCAGGCGATGAAGGGTCGTAAGTTCTGTAGGTGCCTGATTTCCTGGCCTGGTGCCCGTTCTCCTATAAATATATATTCACGCTCCGTCTCTATTGAGATTTTAAATTTGTTTAAAAAATGAAATTTTGTATCAATTTAAAAATATGTATATTAGGTATTTACATACATTTATACCATCACGCTTACGGCGTAAGCAGAAATAACCGAGCATCACACTCCTCTATTTTTGCACACATTCCTGGCTTCATTTACATCCATGCATCGTTTAATACATGCTCGTCCATTGTTAAAGTTTCTTATGTTTCCTTCTTTCAAAATATCATTCACATGGTCATGCCATTCCTTTCTGGGGCAGCTTCTGCTATTCACTCCATCTGTTAGGTATACCTGTGGGTACACCCATGTATATTTTTTTTGGTCAGTTGTTCATAGTTTATTCTTTCAATACGTCCAAACCACCTCAAGGTATTCACTTTCATTTAACTTATAATATTCTTATACGTACTCAGTATCAGTCAAATAATTTATTTGCCTATGTTTATTTATTCCATATTAAACTTTAATCGTACGCGTTTACTTATATTTTAGTTTATTAAAATATTAGTTATAGCAAAAATTAATAATCATTAACGAGGGATTGATAATTAATTTCTTTAAAGCGTATTGGATTAAGAACCGATTAAATCAGCTACCAATGCCCTCTAACACGTGGTCTCTTAATAATTGTATGTAGGCACATTCAACAGAGACTCAAAACATTATAACAACGTCTATAAGAATATACCTACGATACAAACAGATGGTAAATTAACATATTTCATTGATTATTATGTAAATTCTGGCTGTTAAAAACAACTTCGTACAACTGTTATGCTTTATTATTGACTTCTCAGCATTTTTTTATACACGTATGTTTTTCAAAGTCTGCAATAATTAATCTATACTCGCTGGTTGGAGATGGCGGTTAGTGATTAATATATGTAATGTGAGGTCTGCCAACCTAATATCGAAGAATATTTACGAACGAGTTGATTTTTTGTCATAATGATGCCATATCAAGTGTGACACACGATATTGAAAATTTTGTTATAATATGAACAGACAAAAAAAACATTTTGATAAATCAGCAAAAAATGTATAAATCATTACTTGATCATAATTAAATCTTAATCAACTTCATAATCAGTTTGTCTGTTTGTTTAAAATATTAATAAAAACAATAATCATTTCTCAAAACTGTTAAAGAATGGATCAAGTTAAAATAAGATTGTAAAATATTATTCCAATCAACATAATATATGTAGTTTTTAATCGTTGGCTTTCATAGATATTTTACTATAAAATTAAAACAATGTTAAATATCTATTAATTAAATTGAATTGAGTTGGTTTATTGAAGGGTTCATGATGTAGGTACATTAAATATTACAAACTATAATTTTATCAACTACGATGATATGATATTTTATTCTGGAATTATGGAGGACTACGCTCATTTCGGGAGGACAGAACCTTCATCAAGAGTGACGTCTTAAGATACATGAGCGTCCCAATCCTCATTTGAAACTCATACGAAGTCATAAAGACGAAATTTTATTTTAACAAGATATATTAGAACCAGTATCATTTTATATGTTTATACTTTACATTAAAAATCACTTAATTTAAGTTAGGTGCAATTATGTACCTATGACACAACATTATCTTTTGGGAAATTGTTGTGCAATCATTTCATTGTTTTACTCAAATTCATATTAAATTTTAAACAAATGTGTTTTTTTTTTCAAATCAAAAATTAGCCTAAAAATATATTGTGATTCTTCTCTGTTAAAATAAATATATGAGTTCAATAACTTAAAGTTTAAGAGCCAGTTTTATACAATGGGGCACAATAGGCACTTAATTATGCAATAAAAATTAAGAAAATGAAGGAAATTGAGAAAAAAAGGTTTGATAATAAAGAAATATATTATACAAGTTGCAAGAAACTAATAAATTAATAATTTGTGCAATAAATATTGAAAAAAAAAACAATTTCAACATAATTAAGTAGGTAATAGGAAATTATAATAACAAGTCTTATAATAATATTTACATAATATGTACAAAAAATATTAGTAAGTGAGTTAGTAATAAATAATAAGAAATTTTAGTAAAAAATATATAAATTCATACCTACCATCGCATCGTGACGTTTACCTATTTGGGATAAACAGACATAATCAACATAATCACATTCTTCCTTCTTGACATTTACTTCATTCACGCCCATAGGTACATCGTTTCATACATTATTCTGAATTGAATAGGTACTTCTTTCAAAATAAATGAACGTTTTGTCACACTACCTATATTTTCAATAATTTTTTTTTATTTATTTGATGTGTAATTTACCTATATTTTTTTGTGATATTTAAGTAAGTTTTAATGCCGACCGCCGTGGCACAGTTGGTAAGCCGTTTGGTTTCTGTGCGGGCGTCTTGGGTTCGATCCCCAGCATAGGATAAATTTATTTAATTAAATTTTTCACCCCAATATTGCTTCTCTGGGCTGGAAACACTGGTTAGTTGGAAGAAATTGCCATATGGCAATAAACTCGCCACTTATATATCTTTTTACTATTTATTTATTTACCTTTTATCATACCATATTTATAATGACAACAATAAGTAGATTACTGCTGCCCAACTAGGAAATCCTGTTCTAGGGCTAGCAGTTTACAATTTATATTGACAATTATATGCAGTTATGAACCAGGTGACTGTTCCCGTTCCACATTAATTATGTACACAATCTCAACCTATAATTATGTATTTTTTTATTTTGTTGAGTTTTTATAAAATTATTAATATACAGAGAGTATCAACGTAAATATTTTTATTTAAGAATTTTGTGTATTTGAAATTGAAAAAAAAATAAAATGAATAAATAAATTTAAAAAATGTTGGGTCGATGACAGAGCGGTTGTGCGCCGGTAGGTATACATATAACAAACCAGTGAACCCGGCTTCGAATCCTGCCTCGACCGATTTCGTTCACCTATAGCAAAAGCATTACCTTATTTTAGGGAGCGTATGAGGATAAAAGGTACCGATTCCAAGTATATTTTAACAGTGTTTTTAATGGTGCGTTAAACTATGGGAGTAATGAAACATATAGAAGTATGTACGAGGTATTTTTAATCATCTCAATAGAGACTGACGAAGAGATTGTGGATGAAAGCAAGGAAAATAACAAAGACATTCTAACAGGGCCATTGACCTCTCATTGGCTGGCTTTAGTTATCTCTTTATGCACTTGCAAATTCACCAATTAAATGCCTTTATAATGAGTTTATCCTTGTGAAAGCTGATAAGTTGGAAGTTATATTTATTCATTTAAAGAAAAACCTTTCATACAGGTGTTTTAAGCTGGTCATCTATCGAATAGAGTACAAACTAATATATGTTATCACTTTTATTGAAATAAAACGAGAACATAATATTAAAACAGATAATTGTTAGAATGTCTTTGAGATTTTCCTTGCTTTCATCAACAATGTCTTCCTCCATCTCTATTGAGATGTTTCAAGAATACCTATACCTAGTACATCTTTATATATAGGTATATAATTTTTCTGTACGTGTGTGTCACTGAACTCCTCCTAAACGGTTGAACCGATTTTGATGAATCTTTTTGTGTGTGTTTATGTGAGTCTCTGAATTCTTTAGATTCACAAAAAGGAATTTTATACGTTATAAATATTTTCGGAATATGCATCTTGAATAGTGGCAGCATTGCTTTCGATATGTCATAAAATTATGCAATGTTGGTAATGCCATTAAAACTTGTGTTTCTCAACGCTGTGTGCGGCATTTGTTTTCATATTTTTTATATTTTATGAAATTACTAAGTTATCTGTACATTCTTTGGTGTCCCATCAGGGCCGGGTAATCGAAACTATAACAGGCAACAACTACACGGACCTATATGTGGGTGTACACGCATGTGTCGTGCTTTCTTTTATGAGATAATCCACATCCATTTTTATGTTTGTTAAACAGGCAAAGCCAACGTTCGTGCAGGACAACGTCTGTCGGGTCCGCTAGTACTTCTTATATATTTCATTGCTCCCATTCAAATAAATTAACTATTTAATTAGGTATACCTCATTTTCATTGCGTTCATTTTACTCGTATGCTCATTCAGTCTTCTGCTATGTACACTTGTGAAAAGCAAGTTTTTCTTGTGTCAAAATATTTGCTTATTGTACTTAATATAATGTTAAAAAATATATTTACAAAATATAGATTTACAGTTTATTAAAAATTGTATTTACAACAAATATTTACATGATATGTATATACAAATAATAAAAATATTTTTATAAATAATTACTTACATAAAAGCAATCTAAGTGTTTTATATACATCCGGTGCTAGAAAAAGCATAAAAAAAAATCGAAATTATAGGCATAAAATATTTTAATTTTTTCCATGAAATTGAAATTAAAAGTAATTTTGATTAAGGGGAGTACCCGAAAACGATATCTAATAATGTGAAAGCACTATTCTAAGCCGTTGTCTCACAGCAAAGTATTGCAATGTAAAATGAGACGAGACTGTTGTTTGGGGATACACGCGTGTGTCGTGCTTTCTTTCACAACATAATGCACTCTCATTTTATCCTCACATTTTATTTTATTTTGTATTTTTTCTCAGGTAACTAACAGGTAGGTACTATGTCAAATATTAATTTAACACGCACCCAATAACAAGTTGCCACATTCTGGAGACTTACGATATTAATCGTCTCACATATCCAGACTGAAAACGCAATTAAGGGGCCATATAAACCTAAACAGCTCAATTTCAAATAAAATCCCTCAAACATGTTGAACAGTGTGCTTCTAGAAAAAATAGTATAAGTCTTTTCAACATTTCTCTAGTGAATGTTCGTCACACAATTTTAAAATTCAGCCTAAATTCCCATAAAAAATTATTAAAGTATCGTTTTTTACAGCATTTTTTTAAATTACTCCATAACCATGTGTCGTAGAGAAATAAATCTTTTATACGCTTAAAGAGTGCGTAAAATCAAAGTGAATGACCGATAAAGTTTTTTCATTTAAACTAAGGTTTGTTCTTAAAATGCAAAAAATCAACAAATTTGGGGTTTCCGATAATTTAAATCACGTATAAACCTTTTTTAACGCACGCGATATTTACCCTTACTAACGCGTAAATTCATAGTGCATTGGGCGGTTTTAATATAATATATGATATTATCATGTTTTCAGTCACTAAGATTAGCGTTATATATCCTCTTAACCACCCCGGGTGTCTCCACCGGGAATCAAACCCGGGACTCTTGGATCAGCAGTCAGATACCTAACCAACTGAACCACGAAGGCCGATATTTGGGGTCTATGGACGATAAATAACAGTAAATAATCTAATTAAAATCAAGTCGAGTAAAATTAATACCAACATACTTGTTATAATAAAAATAAATATATATATTATACTCAAAATATACGATGCAAGTATTTTCTGTAGGAATATAAATAATCAATGTTTTGTCCAAAAATGCTTCGGCCGTAAATGTCATCTGAAATATTCGTTTAAATTTATGATAAACTTTATGCGTAAATAAATTACAAATAAAATTTTTAAATGAATTAAATGTTTTGATTCATTCAATAAGTTACTGGTTGTGGTCACAGCAACGCGTGGCGCCCAATGAAACACGACACCAATTAAAAACGAAGGGGCATTCTTGAAAATGATTGTAAAAATAATATTATTAATATCGTTTGTTTAAATTTACGCGCAAATAAAAAAATGCAATAAATATTTTTATGTCGAACAGAATTCTGTGCACATATTGGTAGCTTGTTAGGTACTTAAAATCGACAACAACTTACCGTTTTGTATCGTTTATAATTTCAAAATGACTCGCGGCTAACTTCAAGTGATAAATTATAATTTTGCAATTTTAATATGGACGTCGTTGAGTAATTAAAAAATGACTTGAAGATTGAAATAAGACAAAACCCTTTGTCGAACTTTTGTAGTGTCTCGTGTTCGATTCGCTTTGGAGACACAATTTTTTCCAAATTAACGCCTGAATTAACGCAAGCTGTATTACTTATAACATGGATTTAATTCAACTGTCGATTTGTTCAAGAGAAATTTAACAAATCGACAAATTATCAAGTCAAGATACGCGAGATTTGTATGCAGGGTCTATATTTTTCACGGTTTTTCCGACTTTGAGGTCAAAAAACACCAACTTAGAGGCTTATAATATGTTCCTTTATATGTATTTACTCAGAATTCGGAGTAGAACATTTAGTGTCCCCCCCCCCTTTTTAACTTTAGATCCGCTCAATTTAAAGAGCTCATAAATTCAGAATATATAGATGGTTATAGGCCTACAAAACTTTTATACTCAGAATTATGAATTTTTGTTTCAGTCAGGGGTTACCAACTTTTGAATTTTTATTTTATTTTACCATATATCTCAAAAACCATAAAAGTTTGGACGCTGAAAATTGGTATAAATATAGACAAAACAAAATCTCTAGTTATTTTTTTCAAAAAAATTCCAGAGTATCTCAAACATTTTTTACTAGAAAAAAAAATTTAATGATAAATTTATGTTTAACTGCCTATATTTCCAAAATTTTTAAAAATATCGTAAAAAGCCGAAACACTCCAACTAGAAAATTATTATTATATTAACACTGTAGTATTACATCTCAATCTTTTTTAAACAATTTTTATAAAAATTGAATTTAGTGACGACATCGTTTCATACAATTTGTAAGGCAGTATACATTACACAATATTTCACTCAATAGTTTTTTGATACCTACTTAAAATCTACAAACATACATCATGCTGTTTTCATATTTTGGTGAGGAAAAAAAGACTGACCTCCATACTATCCTATCCTGACATATGTAGGTACATACCCACATGTTTTATATAGAAAACAAAATATCTTAAAATGTTTATAAGTTTGTGTTTAAGTGTTTATAGTTTGGTAAGTATTCTTCAATTATACATACTATAGCCATCGACAGTTGGATCTCATGTGTTATATGTAACTAGTAATATAAACGTTTATGATTATGATGATATAATAACACACAACACTACGCGTTACATATTTTGAATCTTTCGAATCGATTACAATATATTATGTAGGTACGGTTTTCCCGCTCAAACTAGTTGCTGGATGGATAAACCCCAGAAATTCTTGGGTTATTTGAATTTGGAAATATCAAAATCTTATTACATCACTATTTTTTTAAATATATCTTTATTTATATAAAATTTTTACCTATTTGATTCTTAATTTAAATAACTATCGAAATACTGAATCGTGAATATTGTAAATGTTTCTCACAATGCTAGGATTTAAAAAACCCGATATTACCATATTAGATTAAACGATTTATTGTAGAATCGGACCTAAGCAATTCTTTAGAATCATCAGTATTTTTTATTTGACAAAATCTCAATAAAAAATCGAGGTTTTGTTATCATAAACTTTTTAAAAATTATGGTCAGAATACAAAAATAATACAAGATAAAAAAATCATTCAATTATTTTGAAGGATTCGACGGATGCCATGATTTATTTATTTTTGAAAAAAAAAGAAGGTTGGTTCTTATAAACCAGCCAATGTCATTTTGTAAGTCGTGTAGGTGCCTGATTTCCCTGTTGCATATTTACCTTTCCGTGTTGATTAGGCTGCAAGTACCTCCTCGAATCAGGCACTAGTTTGTTGCGCTAATGCACTTAAAAACACGTGTTGAATTCAAGGTACGTGTCCTCAAAATGCACAGGGTTTAACAAAGCAAACTGTTCCTGCTGATACGTGTTCAATTCAAGGCATGCGTCTTTCAATCGTACACATGTTTATAAATTCTACTATGCGTATTGATTGAGCGTTACAAGGCTGTGTTAGAGGCATTTTTTGTGTATGATTATTTTCGTTTTTATAGATTAATTTACACAAATCTACATTATATCATAAAAATTCGTTAAGACAATTTTTTGTGTGAGATTGACACACATGAATTTTTCAATGAAATTATCACACTTTGCGTCGTAATTACCTTCACAAGATATAGAGCATCGAATTTTACATACATTGGTAATTATCCATGTCTCCTTTGTAATTTACAATTTTAAAATTGTCTAAAATACCATCAAGTATGTTCTTTAACAGTTCCATATATCAAACAAAATTACTGATTTCTACCATTTAATCTGTGAACAAAATACAAATGTGACAGTGGCAGACGAAATGCGAGCGAAATGAAATAGCGCGAGAACTTTATGGCTATATATGTATTATGTTCCATATTCAATAATTAACTGCCTTGAATTCAACACGAGTTTTTAAGTGCATTACCGCAACAAAATAGTGCCTAATTTGAGGCAATACCAAGCCTCCTAATCAACACGGAAAGGTAAATACGCTTCGCGGTTCTTCTATAAACATATATATTCCCGCTTCGTCCATATTGAGATTTAGATATTTGTCAAAAAAACCTTATTGATTCCGGGCAGGAGAAAAAATCCAATGTCTGCGTAGGTATACGCAATCATAAATTTCGATATTCGCTGTACTTATACACAATTTTAAACATGATAGGTATAATAATATGTATTGTTTGTTTTTAATATTATATTTAAAGTATTTTGAATCATCAACTATTGAGATGAAACCAAATCGTCTAATTACCAAATATGTCTTTAGGTTAAATAAATAAACCATAATGTCTTGACATTAATGTATTATTTACACATTGTTTGAGCAATAATTTAAATGTCAGATCAACATAACTATGTTTATAAAATTAAGAATTATTTACCCTAATTTCCTGCCTAGAATACGAATCATTGCATAAATCTAGTTAATGATATTATATGTATGTTTGGTAATCACGAATATGTTATTACTAATCATATATGAAATCAAATACCATGTTTATTTTTTTTAAATCAAATCAATTTTATCAATATATTTGAACGGGAAATTCAATCTGATTTTTTTATGATAGGAAATTCAAACTGTCTTCATTTCTTATCAAAAAAAAAAATCCAGCCAAAGTTTTTTTAGAC
This sequence comes from Molanna angustata, assembly GCA_963576475.1. Classification (NCBI taxonomy): domain Eukaryota; kingdom Metazoa; phylum Arthropoda; class Insecta; order Trichoptera; family Molannidae; genus Molanna; species Molanna angustata. The sequence goes on from OY754979.1 coordinate 33,662,868, forward strand.
ATATACCTCAATAAAAATCATATGTAAAAATATTTATAGCAAATTATTTCAATTCTTGATCGCGCAGAGAATTTGACCGTGATTCATTTGATTTTAAATTTGTAAAGTTGTACATTTATCAATGAAAAATAAAGTTTTCTCCTCACGTTTAATTTATAAATTATATAAATTATATTATTGTTTAAGCCAAATTTATAATATTGTTTCACAGTGGATATATATTTTTCTTTAACATGTTCGGTATTGAATTTTCCTTCATTTGTTGTTGTTGTATGAAACATTTGTTGTATGAAATAACTGCATTAGACATTGGCAGTATGAAAATATAAACTCTATGGAATATTTTTATTATTGCATATGCGCAAACATTGGATTTTTTCCCTGTCGGGAGTCGAATTGAATTGATAGGGATCTCATTAAAAAGGCATAATTGGTGAACGTTGCGCAAGCGCATAAAGTGATCACGTAAACCAGCCGATAACAGGTCGTAAGCCCTGTAGGTGCCTTGATTTCCCGGTTCTCCTACAGTAAATATTCCAACTTCGTCTCTATTGAGATAATTAAAAATCTGTTAAAAAATAAACTCTATGGTTTGACTAGGTTTGACGTGAAATATTTTTTTTTATTTAAATTAAGTATTGAATTAATTCGTAACATATCTTATGTATAAATCTTCGCATTCTGCACTTCTTCTCCATATAAACTTTAACTATGCCAAATCTCAAAATCCTCAGTGCGCGCAGTTTGCTTTAAAATAAGTCTGATGTTTTCGCTTCACGTATTGATACATAGATTTATTATTTGACTGTATGTATTAATTTCAACTTATTATAATCTTACGTATTCAAATTTAATGTACAATTTGGGTTCTATAACCTATCTTAAAAGACATGAAATTTATTTTGGATTTTACATGTTATAATTTACTATATCTATGCATGGCTATTTCGAATTCTATTAAATAAATAATAACTTAATAATTGACTTTTAAATATATTTTGAAATTAGAAAATATCAATGATCTATTAAAAAAACTGTATCTTCTGCATCTGAAACGATTTAACAATATTTCGTTGCAAAATATACAAAACATTAAGTAACATACATCGTGAGTGAGCCAAAAAGTATTTATATTCGTAATATTACCTCCATTGGATAACATTTTTTTACATATATTATCCAATAGTATACGGCCACGAAGCCAAGTTGAATAATAATGATCAACGCAACCATCCAAAGATTATATTATTATATTTGAAAATAAAAATAATAGCAACACAGAGATTGGCCGAGAGTTCACGATGTTGCCAGAGACCGTTACAAATGGCTATCGGTGTTTAAAAAGATATGCAACATTATTATTATTTAAAGGTGAATTGTGTAATCTTATTATAGTTGTGTCAAACACGCTTTCACGTTTAGAGATACACATAAATTATTATTTCAGAGTTTTGGAACATCTAGGAAGTCGACATTATAATATTTAAATCTAATTTTCTATGCATTAGAGATTAGCGCATATTTGGAATTTTAAACACGAAAATCCACAGATAATACTCATCTTCTATGCTGGATAGGAAAAATATGAATCCGTGTTCGTATTTTGAAATATTATCGCTTGGATATCTTTAGGAAGTTGAATTTCGAAAAAATATTTGATATACATTTGAGGATATTTTATAAAATGTACTTTTTCGTAAGCATAACATATTAATCAAACACAAAAAATACTCGTATTGACAGACAAATAACGAAGAATACCAAATTTGAATAATGTTTTTTTTAAAACCTAATGAATATTTTTTTCTTCATAAATTGACATAATATACTTCATTCCATATATGAATATTTTTTGTTTTGATATTATTTTTGACATTAGTGTGATTGAAAGAAAAATATTAAAATTTTGTGCAAATAAATACATGAATGTCGTTTCTCGACAATAATTAGAGCATCACATGAAGTTTTATTTTCCAAAACTAAAAATTGACATTATATGTATTTTAAAATTGAACTTACTTGTTATTATCCATGAAATTTTCCAGTGACAGCATAAAAAATAAAAAAAAATAATTTAAAAAAATCTGTATTTTAGGCCATAAATATAATATTCCAATCATTTTGAATAAATAGTGACACATTATAAGTGAGTTATGCCTATTATTATAACTAAATTTGTGTGAAATGAAAGTGAAAAATTAATTTATTGAATCGAAGCCTGTAAATAATTAATTGTTTCCTTCGCACGATTATTTCTAATGTTGTTATGAATAAATTATAATTGATTTAAATAAATGATTGTGTGTCTTAAAAATTTTATTTTGAAAACATTTTTGAGTTCGATCTTTGGTTAGTTATATATTTCAGATTCAGAGACTGGTATAAAAGAATAGTACCAAGGTCATGAAGCATTATTCTCAAACATAATAATAATATATCAAACATAATAATAATATATCAAACATAATAAAATTTATTACTATTTTGTAACAATTAAGATGTTATTTCCATTCCAATAATTACGATTTTTATGGCATCGTGAAAATTATATTGATGGATTGTTGTGTTACTTCCTTAATAAAAAAATGTATATTTTAGTAAAATTCTGCGCACTTATTGAAATCATCCTAGTTTGGTTTTACTAATTATTTTAGTTACTAATTATTCGTATTTTAAAAGTTACTATTTATTCGTATAAATGTTGATTTCAACGAGTTGCAAACAATGGTATACAAAAACAATAGACACGTTACTAGTGTTGAAATTCGGTTAACAAAAAGTAAGGCGCATACCTAACTTAATTCTTACCGCACTTCTACACAATTCTACACGCAAGATGTTATAGTGTTCGGACGTATTGTTATAGTCAAAATACAATATTGTATGATGAACACATGTCAATGTTACGCTAGAACTAAAACGGAAGGAACGACCAGATATTTCATGCTGCAAAGTCATTCAATAACTAATAGGTAAATTTATATGGATTTTTTTATTTTGAATAAATGATAGAACAGTTAAGTCCTATTTGCTTGTAGGTATGCAGAGGGATTATGTTGTTGTATTAGCTTTATCACACAGCTATAACTTAATATAAGTTTGTCTCGTTATCAGTCATTATTATTTGGTGTAAGGGATAGTAAATTATAATGTGATTGCACAGGAGTAAAGAAAATACGTCTTGAGTGTGTGTCTATTATTGTATGATCTCTTTCGCACTTAATGTATTCTGTCGTGTGTGCTCTTTCTTAGTGATAATAAAAGAATTCGTTAAAATGTACATTTTTGTAGAGCGTTTGGCCCTCATATAACGTGTCTATACATAAAATGTCATTGATTGAAAATATGTAGTAAGGAAGGTCCTGTACTCGTATTCACAAAAAAATCTTATGGATACCTTAGGCTTTCAAGGAACGTTGAAGGCGATTTCGTTATGTAGAGTGAGTGTAACGTCACACACCTTGAGGTATCCTCAAGAATTAGAAGAAAATGTATTCCTTGATATTTTGCTATGCAAATATGTCTGTTCTGGGCATGCGTATTCTGGGTTGTGGCCAATACTTTTTTTTCACTATTATACATTTCTTTATATAAATCACAGATAAAGGATGGTCTGTCATCAATTTGTAACCGCGCATCCTTCAATATTATTTTGAACATATTTCTTGCCAGAAAGACCGTTCGAGAAGCTTGTCGTAATGTCGTTATGGGAATGTATAAGAAAATCCAGTAGAGCTGTCTATGGAAAACAATTATTTTGATTATAAAAACCTGTTAATGGCTTGCAACAATCTAACTAGAAAACATGAACTGAGAACATATTTGAATATTGGCTTTGATTATAAAAAATCGTAATATGTATTTTGTAATTTTTTTAGTGATCATTCTAGAGACCGTTACACTTAATAATTCCTTTTTATCTTTGCATTGTTAAAATTTCTTATTGTTATCAAATACAAGAAACTAAACTTTGCCAGATGTGTCAACAGATATTTAGATCACGCTGAGTTGGAAAAATAACTCTGTTGTATTCGTTACAAAGTAAGAATGATATAAGTTGTTTTTTGTCATCACCCCAAAAACAATGTCTCCCTATACTCAAATCGTCAGATTTTCATCTATGCAAGCTTATCAACACAAAAACACGAAAGGAGTAATTATGTTGAACGTACTATAAAATATTAACCATAGATAATTTTTACATAGATAGATATGGTGTTTATAAAAATACCAGTTGTCAGTCTACATTGAATACGTTTGTTTTAGAATGAAATATTACGAAAATTAAGTCAATTTCGTTTAAAAGTCTACATAATCCTTAATCTCCGTTCAAGATTAAATAATATTAATATCAAAATATATGTACATTAAGCGATATAGTGATACTAATAATAATTTATTTAAAAATATGTAAATCCATTATTTTATATACACGAAGTGACTAATTATATTGCAGAGATGAGAGACAGAGAGAAATATTTACTGTGGTGTATTTAAATAAATAATTTGACAGGAGGTGCTATACAACAGAGCAAGATAGGTATTTAAGGTTGCCATAATAAAGAAAGATATCCATTCTGGCTAGAAATGTACATAAAATTATGATAATAGGAAGAGTGATCGAAAATAGGTAGATATACATTATGAAGGTGCCCCATTTAGTTTAAATAGTTGAGACGAATATATTGTCCAAATTCGATATCTCGTATTCCCTACCTGCGGTTCCCCTATTGCAAACGTCATTTGCGTACTGCCTCCTGCACATGTCAAGCCTGTGTTGCCATGGAAAGAAAAAATACAATATTAATAAGGTCATAATATTATTTGCTCGATAAAATAGCTGCTCCTGCTTAGTTCCAAAGTAATAATGAACAGCGCCTGTGTCATGTATGTAGTCTGTAATAAAAAAGTATGTATATTTGCTATTTATAATAATGTCGTCCTTTTTAAATTTAAATACTTAATTGTCAGCAATTCTCAATAATAAGTACCTACCAACTTTGATAAATAAAATAGACTAACAAATATAATAATGTGTTTAATAATTTTTCATTGTTAGAAGGATCTAGATCAAGATTTCCTATTTTTGAGATTTTTACATTTATTCGATTAATTACGATATTAAGCTATTGTTTTCATTGAAAGTTGTTGTCAATCGTTATATTTTTTATTCTCTGCGATTACCTTGAGACATTTTCTAATGCACTATAAGAACAATGGAGACATTGGAAATATCTCAAATTAAACTGAGTTCGACATCAATGGATTCGTTACAAACGGGCGCAATGCGTACTAAATTATAATTATTATCAATAATAATTTTAATGTTATACCAAAAGACAATTTCCGTTCAAATAACCGCGTATATTTAGTAACAATGTTCGAAATTCAAACAGCAAAAAGTCAGAGATTTTTCTTGTGATCGTTATTTTCTAAAGCGCCGTAAACACACCTACCAATATTTGCAAATAATATTACCATTGACAAAAAATATGCCATACGTAATTATTCCAAATTTGAATTTCAGAAAGCCTGTCATTTTTTATTCAATATGGCTGTCTTTATGTACTAATGATTAACAAATATTTATTGTAACAATTTTCTCGATTTCCGCGATTCGTAATCGCAGCCCATAACGGTTTCTATGACAATAGTGACCGAGTATCTACTTAAGTAGTCTGTTATGCGATAAAAAGTTTCTGTAACCGTCTAACGAAAAAAAAGTTTAAAACGTTTCGCTTCATGTCTCTCAATAACCTTAGCCTAAATTAATAATTTGTCCGTAATTCATTATTATTTTTAGAAATAAATAATATGGTTGCTATTATAATAATTTCCGGTTTCTCTATGGTGATATATGAAGCGAAAATGGTGAAAATTTAAATACTTAACTTAAATAATTTATCTACATTACCTACCTGATAATGTAATAAATAATTTTCTTTCAGTTATATTTTTTTACGCATTAACAGAATCTGTCATGCAATGAATTCGATGTTGACGTTTCAAAATCAGTTGATATATCTATGTAATAATTGTTTTGAAGAAATGAAATATGCATGTTGGAATATATTCTTTTTAGTCTATATCGAACAATTCAAAATATCTGGGTTCCTACTCTATTTTGATAATTATTCTAGTGAAATCGTCGATGTATATTCTTTTTTCATTCTGAAACGAAACTAAAAAACGTATTTTTTATTATATCAAACATTTAATAGTAGGAAACTTTTATTTTTTTAATGAAAAATCACCTCCTCACCGTGAACATTCAATGTAATAAAACCCTTAACCACATTTGAAAATTGTAAATCCCTGTTAAGCGATGTGAAATGAAATAATTAAAATAATTCAATTTTTGTACGGTAAATTGCAACACTTAATAATTTATGCAGCCTGTGTTCGAAATTCAAATTAAATATAATTTGAATATATTTCAATAATTTCATTACACATGGCTTGAAATGCTTATATCGATTAAAACGACTCCATCGCCAACACCTTTGCAAACAATAAAGAATAATTATTGTTGTTAATCATTGCGTTATTATTAAAAACTAAACAAATTTAGCCAATAAATGTTTTTTCCGCGCTATGCCGGCCATTTTGGAAAATGACCCGCGGCGGTAAAACATTTGCTGTCGATAAGATAGTCGGTGACATTACCGGCCGTGCCCTTTGTGCAGCGGCCGCCCTTTCGTCGTCTGCACATGTCGTACCTGTTTAAAAGAAAGATTTTAATAAAATAAAATATTAACAAAACATACTTACATTTAAATAATATCTTAAATAATGTTTATTTCATTCGTTCAAAGCTTTATTGGCACTAGCACAGAGTAAGAAGTATGACACTAGTCAATATGAAAGTAGAAGGAATTCAAATTTTTCATATTCGAGGTAGGTACCTTCATTCTAATACGGCTAATAATAGAGTATAAAATAAATACGAAAGAAGCAATACAAAAACGACATTTTATTTGATCGAACTTGGAACATGCCTTTTAAATTTTATTCTATTATTTGAATTTACAAATTTCTTCATCTATGAAAACTGCATTGATATTTGGGCATTTGGCGGCAAATAGCAAATACTTTTCACTTATTTTGTATTTCGGACATTTTCTGTAAAATCATACTTTTTCTCGTATCATAAAATCAGTATTGATTTGAATGAAAATTGAAAATAACAATTTATTAAGTGTTGTGTTGTTTTATTTTCGTTTATAGCTACCGAGACTAACGGGTAAGTAAATTGTCGATAATTTTATGACCATGTTAAATTTTATCGAACCAAAGTTACACGAATTTTATGGGCACATATTTTTTCTTTGTTATTGGTATGTATCTGATATTTGAATCGAGGCTTATATCTTATTATAATAAAGAACACCATCGTTCATTATTTTCTTAAAAGCTTTCCTTATAAACTTTGCCACAGGTGTGATGTGTGAAAAAAATACCATGTTGCTATATGTAGTTCTGAGAAAATTTCCCGCTAACGTTTTTATACTTCATTGATTTATATCTGTAGTTTCATTACAATATGATAAATTCAAAAACCATTTATAAAAAGGACTAACAATCTATCAATGGTTTAGTAATGTTAGTATATATACGCGTTTATTTTATGCGCTTGTGTACCGTTCAGCATTAGGATAATTTATAATTTATTTAAAAGATAATAATATAATTTATATTTATCTTTTACTTGTATATAAATCATTCACGTACAACTAATAGTAACTAAGTTCAGATAATTATGTTTTCCTGACAATTAAAACCTTTAAGAAAAGTTTACAGGTATTTTCACACTAACTTATGCAAAAATGAACACCCACTTATAATAACCATTTTATATATTATGCAGTTACACACAACTTTTGTATAAACTTAAACTATCTATATGACTTTTTGTGTATCTAATGTTTTGGAAATATAAATATCACTTTAAATAAAAGACAGTAGAAAGAATGTGGCGAAAAGTAGGCCTTCGTACTCAATTGGTATCCGATTCCAAATGTCCCTGATTCTATTCCCGGTGGAGACAGACTTTAGTTCAGTCTGGATCTATGAGGCGATTGATATCGTCAGTCTCCAGAATGTGTCAACTTGTTATTAGGTGCGTGTTAAATAAATATTTGACACGCACCCAATAAATAAAATCATATCATGTAGTGAAGGTAATAAATATGTTTTATTTAATTTGTAAAATAAATATGTTTTATTTAATTTGTAAAATAAATATGTTTTTGCATTGTTTACATTTGTATCGTGTAAAGTATGCATGTGCTGGGGTTATAATATTAAGTAACATTTATGGGAATATAATAGTTACTATATTAGAAAGACGAAACGGGACTGAAGGGATAGGGCAGAAGGGACAGATGAGATGTATAGGACATATGGGACAGACAGATACACACAGAAGTGACAGAGAGACACAGAAACACACAGAAGGGACAGAGAAACCCACAAAAGGGATTGAGAGACACAAAAACATGCAGAAAGGACAGAGAAACACAGAAACACATAAAAGGGACATAGAGACGCAGTAGGGACAGATAAACACAGAAACATAAAAAAGGGACAGAGAGACACAGAAACACACAGAAGGGACAGAGAATCACAGAAACACACAAGAGGGACAGAGAAACACACAAAATGGACAGAGAAACACATCAAAGGGACAGAGAGACATAGAAACACACGGAAGGGACAGAGAAACACAGAAACACACAAAAGGGACAGAGAGACACAGGACAACATAGAAAGGACAGACATATACAAAAAAGAACGATAAGTACTATGAATGATCGTAAATTTAAGTAAATTTATGAAAGAATGGAAACGTGTGGCGCTGAGTTCTCTGTGTCTACCTCATGAGAGATATGGATTAATTAATTATGTATGATTCAAGAAAGCGTCTATATTTTAGACATATTGGTTATTGTGTGAGTATAAAATTTGTCATTTGGCATGAACTTTAAGTTCATGGTCATACTTTGTTAAACCGGAATTGGTCATTGATGTTATATAGAGGTGGACATAAAAATATTATGTGTTGTTGCCTTAGTAAATATAATGAATTTATTTATTTTATCTCTATAGAGACGAAGTAGGTATGGTTATTTAACATCAATAGGTAAAAACGAGAAATCTAAGCTTACGATATGAAAAATTGCGCAAGCGCATAATGTGATCACGTACACATGCCGATGAGAGCTCGTAAGCTCTGGAGGTGTTTTATTTTCCAGGTTACTTGTTCGTGTAAAATATTACTAAATTTCATTTAATAGAGATGAAGGTAGGTAGATTTTTTATTTTGTAATACTAGCTGGCTCAGCTCGCAACTGTTAATTTTTATTTTGTAATATTAGCTGACTCGACTCGTAACTGTTAATTTTTATTTTGTAATATTAGCTGACTCGACTCGTAACTGTTAATTTTTATTTTGTAATATTAGCTGACTCGACTCGTAACTGTTAATTTTTATTTTGTAATATTAGCTGACTCGACTCGTAACTGTTAACTTTGTAAGAATAATAGTATAAATAATGTATATAGCGCCGTTTAATGATTCAGGATCATTCCAAGGGCGCTTATATTATTCTGTCTTATGTTGCTCTGCGAAACAAAGCTGTTTTTAGTCCTTGTTTTGTGCACTGCGGACATCTGGAGCAATTTACAAAATAGGAATTATTTTTTTTTATTTGCCAAATAGTAATTTACTTCAATAAATTAGTGTTTCCAATAATATTTTTAGAGTAATTTTCTCTTCTGCTGGAAATGCTTTCATTTTTAAGGTTCATATCATCAAAACTATTTTCTTCCTTATTTAATTAATTAATTTAATGAATTAAATTATTTAATTAATTTTCCTTATTTAATTAATTAATTAATTTAATTAATTTTCCTTATTTAATTAAATAGCAACTATATAAACTGACAATATTAGCGGTCAGGGAGATAAATAAGTACCTACCTACACTTCACAAGTAATTTATTATATTTTATAAATGTTATCTGTATTTAAATATTATGATGTATTTTGGTATAAAATAAAAACAATCACAGCATGTCCCATAATGCGGGGTAATCAGCAATAGGTGTGCAAGTGTGTATTACTTTATAAAAGGAAGAACAAAATATACGTGTATGCTCACACACAATAAAATAATTATAAAATAAAAATTAAGTGTTTTAACTGCCATCTTCACAAAAAAAAAACTGTGATGTAATTATATATAATTAATTGGTATTAACGTGGTATCTGTATTATGTATACATACTTACATGAATGAATTCAAGCTTCTCATTAAATTTACAATGTGCTAAAAAATTTGCACAAATGTAGCTATTCCTAGTTTTTATATACGTTCTACGTGGTGAAACCAGTTTTCGTATTATTTTTCATTGTAAATATCTTTTCGTGCGTATTAAAACATTTTACAATTCATTTTAAAACAACCAGGGCCTCATTATTAGATTTATTTCATTTTCTTAAATTTTATTTATACAAAATTATTTCATTCCTACCATCACAGCGTATCCAACATTTGGACATGGGTGCACAGTCAGCGTGACCATTTAGAGATTTATTTAATTTTATTTATTGGTTGATAGAGAGTTATACAGTTTATTTATTTATAAAATTTATGTACAAGTGCAAAAATGCGAGTTCATTGCCATTAAGCAATTTCTTCCAACCAAATCTAGCAACGTGAAGTCTCTAAAGTTAAATTGGTACAATAGTATTTATATTTATTGGTGGTTACTGAGAAGTACCAACGAGGAAAAGAAGGAGGGTACGGAAGGATCTAGAAGGACTATTTAGGAACTATTTGACAAATATAGTTTATAAGTATACCTTTAAATATCTATTTGTATGGAAAGTGATGACGTAACTTCATCACTTAGGCCATAGTTTACACAATTTATAAAACAAACAATGTTCCATTGCTTTATTAGTGGACCGGTGAAAACTCTATGCATTATTCAATAGAATTATTAAAATTCATAACAAATTATTATACATAATAAATAATAAACTGGGAAGACTTTTATAGCGCCGATTTTTGTGATAACCTGACTTCAAGGGCGTTTTGAATAGTTATATTACAGATGAATACCTACTATATAATTAATAGTACCTACATAAAAAAAACAATAAAATAAGACAGCTGATTAAATCAAAGTAATAGGAAATATAGGAGGAGACAAATAGTGGTGATGGAAACAGGGAAGTGGCACTTCCATATATTAAGTCATTGTGTATTTTCTGATCTTTTCCATCGCTAAATGGACACTTTATATAAGGCACCCTGGTCAGTCTGTGTGGGCTGTGATATTTGTTGCTGTAGTGGTTGCTATTTGTATTATGATGTGTGCCTACCTAGTTTATAGCAGAAACTCTCAAAATTAGGTATACTTTCATTTACCGATAGTATAAACTGCTAGCCCTAGAACTGGGTTTCCTAGTTGAGCAGCAGTAGTCTGCTTACTTGCTATCGCTGTAGAATGTGGTGTCAAAAATTAATAAATATAAATACATATCACACGAGATTGTCAGCCTTCGTGGCTTAGTTGGTTTGGTATCTTACTGCTGATCCAAAGGTCGCGGGTTCGATTCCCGGTGGAGACAAAGTTTTTAATTATGTTTTCAGTCTGGATCTGTGAGACGATTAATATCGGCTGCGTGTTAAATTAATATTTCACATAGTACCTGTTAGTTGCCCGATAAGCAATATAAAATAAAATGAAGTGTGAGCGTACCAGCGACAGTTGGAGTGAATTATTTTGTAAAAGAAAGCACGACACAGGCGTGTATCCCTTCACAAAGTCTCGTCTCACCCAACAAGGCGCTACATTCAGAATGGATGGTGAAGCCAGTTTCAGACACCCGAAAACAATGATAATAGAAAGGAGTGGAAACACTATGCTAAGCCGGTGCCTCACATTGATTCTTTATATAAAGTTTTCTCATTTGCCTCTGTAGCGGAATAACATAATTTATATTAGGCAGTCGGACCTTGAACGTTCTCAATGAAACAGCATATTATGCATATAGAAAATGTATTTAACATAAACTTAAACTAACTTAACTGCTTTTCGATAAACTAGTAAGTTGTGGCCAACGCTATACTCGCACCGATAGATAATGTTATGAACGCCCAGAAGTAGACTGTATCACCTGTGACTGGGGTATATATATGCCTAGCTTGAGAGTGAAAATAAGTGAACAGTGTAAAAAAAATGGAAGACACCCTTCAAAGTTTTCTTCACATTTTCAATTTGTAATCGATTTTTCCCTAGCATCCATTAAATTACTCGTTTAATAATTTTTCCTTTATTTTGATTAAGTTGATTTTTACATTGAAAATACGAAAAAAACAGTAAAATATTATTTTTGCATCTAGCATAGTAAAATTTTTCAATTTCCATTTGTTGATTTGTCCAAGAGAATTTATTTATCTTAACATATCGACAAACTATCAAGCCAAGATACACGATATTTGTATGCCAGGTCTATATTTTTCACTGTTTTTTCAACTTTGAAGTCAAAAAACATTAACTTAGAGGCTTCGCAGCATATAATATGTTCTATGTATAGATGGATTTACTCAGAATTCAGAGTAGAACATCCCTTATAACTTTTGATCCGCTGAATGCACAGAGAATATCAGAATATATAGATAGTCATAGACCTACGAAACGTTTATACTCAGAATTTTGAATTTTTGTTTCAGTCAGGGGTTATCAAATATTGAATTTTCATTTTATTTTTCCATATATCTCAAAAACCATAAAAGCTAGGACGCTAAAAATTGGTAGGTATAAATATAGATAAAAAAAAGATATTTATAATATATAAATATCAAATTTTGTATTTGTCTGAGTTTCTCCAACATTTTTTTATTAAGAAAAACATTTTTTTTTGTGCAAGTGGTGATTTTACCATCACGGCATATCCCACAATGTGGTGTAACCAGCGACAGATAAGTGGGTGTGCATTACATTATAAAAGGAAACACGAAACAAGCGTGTCTCGTCTAAAAAGGCACTCAATATAGAATGGGCGGTGAACCTCATTTACTGAACTATGTGAGATGTTATTGTTGCCTGTTGTATTTTAATTACCCGGCTCTTACGAGACACCCGACAACGATGAAAATAGAAAAGAATGGAAGCACTGTTCTAAGCCGGTGCCTCGCATTTTATTGTCAAATAGCAGTGTCTTCCGAATAACAGTGTTCCCAGTCCATATAAGTAAGATTTGTGCGAGAAGTAATTTGAAATAAATACGGGATTCAAACCCGGGACACAAACGACTCAACACTTTCGCTACGACTTCGAGTTTTTAAAACCAAGTAAAAAAATAATGAATTGAAAATAGTGAAATCATAACACTCCACTATTTTGCTACAGTGGAGAGTATAAATTTGTTATCACATAATATAACTAGCTACATGTGTAATTATGAAATGATCGTAATATTGAATAAGCTTCATCACTGTACATCGGGATATTTACGCAGACGTGACATTTACCGCGTCAGCTGATTTTAAAAAAAGGATAAAAAATAAATACATATAGGTATGTCCTTGATACAAAAACCTACTATTTGTACCTACATAAACATCCTTGTGCTTTCCTTAAATCAAACAAACGCTTGCGCTAAAGCCAACATCGTACGATTCATACAAATTGGGAGGCTGCAATGAGCAGGATTCTTCACACAAAATTTGACTCTAAGTGAGTTACAAAAAAAATGCATAGCACGAAGAGTAGCCTAAGGAGCCCTCTGGATTAGCAATCTCGGTACCATGGTTCAAAAGGAATGCTTGGTCCGGGACACGAGGCAATGTTAAATCGGCGGAATAACTTTGAAATTTTCCGTGTCCAAAATTCAGGAACAACCTGGGAAGATTTAAGCCGATTTCTAACGTCAGGGAAAATGATGGACCCAAGGGATCAGGGACTGGAAGAGGGCATACCAGGATAGATAGAGATGAATGCTGGAGGAGGATGACTGCTGGATTTATTTATTTATTTATTTATTTATTTACTTATTTATTTATTTATTTATTTACTTATTTATTTATTTATTTATTTATTAATTTATTTATTTATTTATTTATTTATTTATTTATTTATTTATTTATTTATTTATTTAATTATTTATTTAATTATTATCTATTTATTTATTTATTTATTTACTTACGGTTAATAAAACATTTACATAAAACAGTAGGTATTTAAGAGAATACCTAGATACGGATTTCCCTATAATATGCCATCAAGCTCTGCCTTGATGGGGTAGGCATCCTTCGCTTCATCTACATTCATAGATTGTCTCACACATAACACATAATAAAATATTGATATCCTTGTTAAAGTAAAATATCACGTTTTATTTGAAGTAAATTGTTATTTATACAGACTGAAGACGCGAATATGAAATTAAAGATAAAGATTAAGTAGAAGTGAAAAGTGGACTGTATTTTTAAAGGGCGTTTCGTTGCAACCACTGCAAGGCAAAGGAAGGATAAAGGAACACTCACTTACTTGACTTTTCCTTGGTGCTCTGCCTTGTTGGATGGTCACAACTTTCACTAGGATCCCACACACACACACGCGGTGAGAAAACAATTATGGCGAATTTCGGTGAGTTATGAGGAGCGGTAAAACGGGTGAGATGTGGGTGGTGTCGACAGGACGCGGTTTGAAAGGAGACTGATTTTGGATGTAGGGTGGGCAGCAGTTGCAACAATATTATATGTCATTTGATATAAAAAATGCGACAATAATTATAATGACATATTGGCGTCAACACTTTCCCCGCCCTTAAAGGGTCACCTTTAAAAAGTTAAATGCGTGATGCGAATATGTATGATGCGATGCGTGGAAGTTTAAATAAAAGTGAAATGCGTGATGCAAGTATGTATGATGCGATGCGTGGAAGTTTAAATAAAAAAAGTGAAATGCGTGATGCAAGTATGTATGTAGGATGCGTTGAAGTTTAAATAAAAAAAGTGAAATGCGTGATGCAAATATGTGTTGTGTGATGCAATGCGTGGAATTATACATAAAAAAATATATATAATAAAGTAAATAATGTTAAATTATCATAGTATAAGATACTTAGTAATATTATATATAAAATAAAGTATACATATATACATCATATAATATGATGAAATTATTTTGAATTTTAAGGACTATCATTTGTTCAGATAACTCCGTATCGGTAGCGCTGATTGACAAGAAGTGTACACATAAGAAAGGCACAATTCACATAAATCATTACGCATACCTAAGGTACGCGGTATTTTTGTTTTATTAAAGAGTGGAAGCTCTGAACAGAACATATCCCAAATATTTATGATGCGGCTGTGCGGTTTGCCATTCCAGTCTAGTCATAATAGCCATAGCTCTTTTCTTACTAATTTAGCGAATAGAACGACAGGCGCTACTGGTCCAGTTACGTCCCATATCTTAATAACAGTAGCTAATATAGTGCGTTTAATAAATTTCAAATAAGAAGCAATAAATATAAAATCAAAATTATTATTTATTTTTGAATAATTTACGCTCAAAATCCTATGTTGTGCGGTTTTATTAAATTTATAAGGAACATTAGCACTACGAATCGCGGAAATACTATTCAAAGCATTTTTAAATTTATTAAGTTTCTTCATGAAGCGAAGCGTATGGCATGACCTGAACATGAGTCCAAAACAAACCCTGTTAAAGTGATATGTTGTGAACTGATTCTGTGACTTAAGGCGATTAATTATAAGTCGGAAATGACGATCATGGACATTCATTGCCACTTGCAAAAACATCAGTTTACTATCAGCGGAGAGTGCTATATGAGATAGCTGAAAATGAAAAATAATAGTAAACTGATCACCTTGTAAATCTGGACTACAATAAAGTACATCATTGAGTGATGCATTCTTGCGTAATTTGGTCGTAGACATGACCTTTTGTGTTATTACGTAGAGCGGTATAATAATACAAGCGGGGTAAATTAAATCATAAGCGAGATAAATAAAATTATTAGCGGGATAAATTAATTTATAAGCGGGGTATGTTAAAGTATAAGCGGGATAAATTAAGTCATGAGCGGACGCGGGTGATAAATATTCTTTCTCGAGATATTTATCATATATAACTGCATCATACGCAGATCGAAAAAGGTATTCACTCTCAATCCTTTCCAAAGATAGAGTGAGCGGTACAGCGGATTGCGATTTATAAATTTGCCAGAAACCATTATTTGACATATTTATATCAAATTCGATAAAGTCAAATACTGTGGTACAGCAGGCTATAGTTAAATTTTCTTGGTTAAATAAAGCGGGAACAGTTTCCATAATAACGTAACTGATTGTAATCTGTATAGTGCGCAGAATTACAGCGGAATGGAAAAGTAACACGAAGACATCGATAGGTATTGAAAGTAAATTATTGTTAATTTTATCGACAACGAGCGACGTAATATTATATTTTATGTCTTTATTGTATTTCGATGAGAATTGAAAATAAACAAATTTATTTGTATATTTATTAGAGGCACCGATACCTCGAACCGATATATTATTTAGGTAAATATTTAATTTCAGTTTATTATAAAACTCTGATGTCACAAAGTTACTATGAGATGCACCATCTAATAAGCAACTAATGTTATGTTTAACATCATGAGCGTCATAAACAGATTCGACTGTCGTTGTGAGAAATGAAGTTGTGTTCTCGTTACGTTGGGCGCTAAGTGTGCGATTATCGTTTGATATATTCACACTAGTGTGCGACAATGCGTTAAGCGAGCAGAGCGAGTTATATTCAACTGTCGAAGTAAATACAATTGCAGCGACATGCAGGTCGTGCAGATGCGATAGAGATGGCTGTTCAACTGATAACTGGGTAAACAAAGACAGCCACGCGGTAAAGGACGTCAAACTGATCACGGGTGCGGAATTATGAGAAGTAGATGCCCTATCTGCGGCATGCGGATGGGGGAGAGGTGGCTGCACACCTGACAGTTGCGTGAATAAAGGCGGCAGCGAGGTAAAAGATGACAAACCGAGCACCAAATTAGGAACTGCGGTTGAAGCAGATCCATTACCGGTAACATGTAGCTTGTGCGGATGCGGAATATATAGATGTTTATCTGACGGTTGCATAAATGCAGGTGATGGCGAACCAGTGTAAGTCGAACGAAGCACAAGTGCGGAATTATGTAAAGCAGTCGAAGACAATACACTGGCGAAGGTATGCGGTATATGCGGATGCGGAGAAGAAAACTGCTCAAGTGACAGTTGGGTAAATGCAGATGGCGGCATGATTATGGATGACAAACCAAATGCGGAATTATACCAATCGGTTAAAAAATATGCACTGGTTGCGAAATGCGGTTTATGCGGATGCGAGGAAGGTAGATGCTCACCTGACGATTGCATTACTGCAGGTGACGGCATGGTTATAGATGTCGAACAAAGCACGGCATTATGTAAAAGAGTCGAAGAATATACGATGGTGGCGGAATGCGGTCTATGCGGATGAGAGAGGGGAAGCTGCTCACCTGATGATTGCGTAATATCAGGTGGCGGCGCGGTCATTGGATTTGAACAGAGCGCGAGTGCGGTAGTTAAATTAGATTCAGTAGTGGCGACATGCGGTTGATGCGGATGCGGGTTTTTTATGTCAATTAGACTTTCATCATATAAGCTATCGGGAGAATATATGTCTCTTGAATAGAAGTTCTCTTGGTCTAACGCCGTTTTTGAGTCAGATTCAATTTTTGACATAACATATTTCACTCTCCAGTACATGTCTTCGAAAGAATTCCACATGTCAAACTCTGGTTCTCCATTATTCAATCGCATATTTAAAATATTATACTCTTCCAACGTTTCATCAAACTCAATACGCAGTGTGTCAATACAAACTGCGGCGGAAATTATATCTAAATTATCTTGTACATTCTGCACCTTGGTAGAGCGATCATGAATCATTTGCAAGCACGAAAAAATATAATTCAGTTTTTCTAATGCTATTTGCAATAGTAAGCTCTTATCGACGTCCATTTTAAGAATTTATATTTTCTCTAATTGCGATATATTAAAGATATACTTAAATAATAGGCACGTCAAAATATGTATAATTAAAAGCTAAGTAAGTATAAAAGATAATAATTAAATTTTTATAATATGAAAATGTGTAGAAAGACGGCGCGGAAAATAAGCAAGTGGGTAATAGTAATTTAATAAATATAATTTAATAAATAATTAATAATAGTAATAATAATATGTTGAGCAATAACATAAAACTATCAATTCAACAAATAATAATTTAACTTTAATTTTGAATACATAATATTAAACAGTCGGCGCAGATTCCGCTTGTTTCGTTCGGCCGAATTCTAACACGTTTTTATTATTATCGTTGATAGAAGTAGTACGTACCTATTGACTCGATGCAATACAAGAATATTTTTCTTTTTTATCGCCTTGGTCGAAACAGTTGACGATGTAACAAGAATTATATATCAAATTGTAGGGTACTTTAAAATATAATATATTTATTTCCGAGCAATATTTTAACACAAAAAATAAGGATATAAAATAAATATATATTGCGGTAGATTATGAACTAAATTAATAGTTTTAAATAAGAATATAAATATATAATTAGGGTTAGGTATATAATAAACATAGGTACTTATATTGATATAATGTAGGTATAATGCGGATTAGTTATGCACTTAAAAATAAGTGCTTATTAAAAATATATAGCGGAAATTTTATGTAAATGCGATTTGAACATAAATAAGTTTATATTAATAACCTTTTATGTTCATTTTACTATGGCAAATAGGTATATCGTGTCATAAATAAATGCGGTTTGAATATAAATAAGTTTATATTAATAACTATTTATATTCGTTATAAAGGATGCGGTTAACACGACATAAATATATGCTGAGTGGATAAATTATACAGAGCGGGTAGAATTATGTTTTATATTTGATGCGGGTATGTTATATAAATATATTAATAGCGGGTTGATATATAAATATTAGAAAGTGAGTAATCCTTTATATAAGTTATGATACAAATAGGTACATAATGGCATATCACATAGAAAATAATTATAAAGAAGAGCGATTTAATATATAATAAATATGTGGTGTATACGACAAATGTACCTACATTTGTATGTCCTGTGACATGTTATAAAAATAAATTAAATATGTATATTTAATATTATAATATACATTAATATATTTATTAATTGTAATATGTGTGAGATGTAAGTTATGAATGCGGTTCAAGAATGATATACCAAAATGTTAGCATATCCGTCTCGGATTGACCAAAATGAATATGAAATCCGACTCGTTAAGGACCAAAAAATGAAGACGCGAATATGAAATTAAAGATAAAGATTAAGTAGAAGTGAAAAGTGGACTGTATTTTTAAAGGGCGTTTCGTTGCAACCACTGCAAGGCAAAGGAAGGATAAAGGAACACTCACTTACTTGACTTTTCCTTGGTGCTCTGCCTTGTTAGATGGTCACAATTTTCACTAGGATCCCACACACACACACGCGGTAAGAAAACAATTATGGCGAATTTCGGTGAGTTATGAGGAGCGGTAAAACGGGTGAGATGTGGGTGGTGTCGACAGGACGCGGTTTGAAAGGAGACTGATTTTGGATGTAGGGTGGGCAGCAGTTGCAACAATATTATATGTCATTTGATATAAAAAATGCGACAATAATTATAATGACATATTGGCGTCAACACAGACAATAAAGAAGAAATCAATTAAAAGGTGTTTGTTATACCTATGTGGTGTTTGTTATACGGCAATCTAATATATTTTTTGGTAAAAAGTTCACAAATATAATGCCGCCAAAAATATTAGCCGCCAATTACAACAATAACATAAATAAATATAATTTCCAAAATATAATATTATCAATCGGCGTTATTTATTGCTATACCATACCGCCTTCCTCTCCATTCAGAATATACCAAACAAAACAGTTGTTGACCTTTAGGCTGGACGTATTTTTCCAAAAAACAGGGACCCTCCATATACGCGAGTTGTCGCGAAATTGCGAATCGCGATGTGGGAGATTGCGGTGCTGCAAAACGGGTAGGTAACCTACATATAATTTTGAAATGGGTATGCTTCAGAGTGACTCGACAAAGTCCGAAGATACCCGAAGCCGAACGACGGGCTGATTAGAAGGAGAAACGGTCAATTTGAATGGGTTTTGAATCATTTGTATAATATTTAGATGGGTCGATGGCAGAGCGGTTAGCGCGCTGGGTTAATAATCCAGTGGTCGCGAGTTCGAATCCTGCCTCGACCGATTTCGTTCACCTTTAGCACAAGCATTTAAGCTTATTTTAGGGAACGTAGGGAGATGTATATGTACTTGTTTAACAAGGACATATTCATTTAAAAAAAAAAAAAAAAATTAAATACCTAGGTATAATTATTATGTCATCGACTCCCAACAGGGAAAAAATCCAATGTTTGCGTATATGCAACTCTAAATATTCGATATTTACATCTATAACTATTGGTACTTTCAAATAAACAAGCCAAAAATGAATTTGAAAATTTATAATTCTTACGTAGTTCAGGGGTGACATCTGTGCGAGAGATCACCTCATGTATAAGGACTGTTCTTTTTACACAAAACAAATACAACATAAAAAAAGACGAGAGTAAAAAAAATGTAAAATGAATGATATGTGAAGATGCTATGCACCACAATCAATGGAAACATCATCCGTCGGAGAGTCTCGCATTTCATTCGTATTAACGAAGATTTCCGAAGGACATCAGTTCCTGAACCGAATATGCAGCGCGGATCACCAATTCACCATTCGCACATCTACCGACCGGACGACAACAGTGTCAACTCTTTAATAATTAGTGTAAAATGAATATCGACCCAAACATCGCGAAAATCTGTAAATTTATCGAGTATTATACTGTAACTTATTTGAACCAAAAATATATGTAAATTACGTAAGTCCTCTTTTATTATGAAACCCTTCATCACTCAATTACTATTTCTACTAATTAACTGATTATGAAATTGCAATATCTTATTTAGTGATGTATGTTATTGGGAAGTAATTTGAACACGCACTTAAAATCGCAACCTTCTGATATATTATATTCTCAATTAAATAACAAACCCAATAGCATTCATAGCGCTATATATACAAATACACTTTTTTGCTTTCATTGTTTATAAAAAAAAAATTCAATAGATGGCGTTACAAAAAGTTTCCTTTAGAACTTTAAAAAATTGCTGTGATTAGGTATGTTAATAAGAAAGCATACTTTGTGAACGTTGCGCAAACGCATAAAGTGATCACGTAAACCAGCAGATGCCAGGTCGTAATCCCTGTAGGTGCTTTTAGTTCCTGGTTCTCCTATAATATTCCAACTTCGTCTCTATTATATGTAAAAAAAACGTCAAAAATTATATAGTATTCATAAAGTCAACGTCAAAACTAACAGGGTTGATATGGAAGTTCATAAGCTATCTAATTAAGTCATATCTACCTTGGTAAAAATAGCATCTCTAGCGTTTAACTAATGTAAATAAAAAACTTTTTTTGTTCAATTTAAACTTAATTGATTTTCGACGCATTTCGTGCAAGAAACATCGTCAGAATAATGTGCAAGGGACAAGAATTGGGACAAGAATATCAAGAATTGTCGATCGACAAACTAAAATTATATATATTTTTTTTATTATTTAAAAAAATGAATATGTCTTTGTCAAACAAGTACATATACATCTTCCTACGTTCCCTTAAATAAGCAAATAAATGCTTGTGCTATAGGTGAACGAAATCGGTCGAGATTCGAACTCGCGACCACTGGATTACTAGCCCAGCGCGCTAACCGCTCTGCCATCGACCCATCTTAAATTATTTTCTTACTGTAAATTTTGAGTGGCAGGACTGTAATATTGTTTTTTTTTTGTAAATTTATTTTTTGATTGACGTAACCAAATAAATCTTTAAATACCTACATGATTTTAGACTTTTTATTGCAAATTGCGTTTAAATGCTAGTGAGACTTTATCAGGTTGTGAATCGCGTAAAAAGAGGTGAGGCTGCCTGTATTTATGTACCTATAGGTATATGTTGAAGAGTATTATTGCACAGGTGTTTTGGTGACGCTAGCGGCCGGTCATTTACCGGTATTATACCCAACAGTATCATCTGATCGGCTTTACCTATACATTATTATATTTGCTATTTTGAACTTTAAAATTTTCAAACTACTACAATATAACATTTAAGCGTAATTCAATTATATTTCTCTGCGATCCGAGTAGACCAAAGTGGCATATTAGGCAAGTAGATATATACTCTGAAAAAAATATGACAACCGAACTGGCTACCTGCGTTTTAGTCAAACCTTTGTTATCATTAATTATTGTTTATCTATTTATGACTGTACTGTTTGACTCTGTGCGCAAAACATTTAGTTGCACAAATCCAAATGTTTTGCAGTCACTATGATTTTTTGACTCCAAATATTTTTTTTCTGTATAAGTCGATTTACTTCTGCGTCAGCATCATGGGTTCGATTTCAAGCACAGGAGAAATTTATTTTAAATGATATCTTATTTTATTTTACTGGCATATTTATTTATTTTACTGGGAGAATGAATGAGGAGCGCCTGACGAAGAAAATATACAAAGCGGAAAGGAATGAATTGAGAGGTCGGGGACGCCCAAGAAAGGGATGGCACGACCATGTGAACGAAATTTTGAAAGACGGAAATGTTAGAAGTGTGAGCAATAGACGAGCATGTATGAGACGATGCATGAATGTGGACGAAGCGAGGGATGCGTGCCAGGATAGGAAAATGTGGCGTTCGGTTCTCTCTGCCTACCCCTCAAGGGACATGGCGTGATGGTATGCATATTTTAATTTTAAACGAACCCAATAACTAGCTGCATTGTGGAGACTTTTCGTCTTCATTTATATCGACGATTCAAAAGCTGAAGACTAAAGAGCCATAAAGTGAATTTCACGGAAGAGTTATTTTTTTTATTTTTTAAAAATTGTGGTAAGGATACTGAGGCACCAACCTAGAATAGTGTTTCCACTGTTTTCAATTGTCATCGTTAACCAGTAGAAATATCTTGACTATTGTACATGTATAGATTATTGTAGTTTATTTTATGTTGCTGATGACGTATGGGGGTAACTTAAGTATGTCTATATTATCAATAATCTTCGAATATCGACGATATAGCAGCGCTTCAATTATGTTTGCAGAGGGGCGATGTCAAGGATTTCTTGGTGTCCTCAGACATCGAATCGCTGCATACCGTGAGAGGGTATGGACAAACCCTAACTCGATCATAAAGGCTGTACAGGGGCACCAATGTCCGAGGCTATCACAAAAATGGACAGAATTGTTAGATGATACAAGTGAAAGACGATAATTATATCATTTCTACAGTGTTTTTCTTCTCATTTTTTTTGTTATTCTGAAAAATATTTTCTTCTTTAACATTTATGTAATGTATATTTTGTATGTAAAAATATGGTTTGTGCAGCATTGCACCCCCCTGCTCACAGACTGGAATATTATCATTATTTCGGGCTCTTTAACACATTCTCAGGTTTATCACCTGGTGGGATTTGGGGTAGCACGAGCAATGCTGCCAAGTGCTATCATTACCGAGTGTATAAAATGTGGTGTTTTGTGTGTTTGTGCCATGTGTAGTATTTATGTGTTAGTAAGGTCAGTAGTGTCGTCGATTTGGAGGAATTTACCTACTCACCAGTCTGCATGTATTTAATATGGCTGCTTTTTGCATTGTAACGTATGTGTATTTAGGTAAACTGATGGTTTCTAAACTGCTGAATAAGTTTAATGGAATAATTCCTGTGGTGGAAATTACTATTGGTACTATTATCACAGATTGCATGTCCCAGATTCGCTTGATTTCGTCTTATTATTATTATTATATTTTTTGGAGTGTTTTTGGTATGGTGATTTTAAATGATAATATTATCGGGATTATTTTTACTTTTTCTTGTTTCCATTGTGATTTTATTTATTCCGCTAACGGTATGTACTTTTTGGATTTTTTCCAAATTTTTCTTTTGTAGATTTAATGTGTTTTTTTATTGATATTTCCATTAGATATTATAATTAGGTTTCTTTCAATAACTCATAGACTTGTCAACGATAGAAAATATTTCTAATTTCCATCAGATAAAAGGTAGTTATAATTTCCTTGGAACCGGTCCACGTCTATTTCTTCCAGTGACGTCAAATTTCCAAGAAATGGTGTCGTGTTTTGGTAAATGTAATGTCCATGTCCTTTTATATCAAGTATTTCACGACATTATTTAATGTGGAGATCGTAAAATGTTCAATAAAGTTATTTTCTCACGATAATGTTGTATTATAAATACACACACACCTGAGCTTAGGTCAGATGTCCCCGTAGATAATATTATAACAGAACGAATCGAGAAATATAAAATTATATTTAAAAAAATAACTAATGCTATAATATGTATTTTGTAATATTATTACGTTATCGGTTGTGTTAATTGTTTTAATTAGTATTATGGTGCCAAAATGGTATGACTCATTGTCAATATAATGAAATCATCGCCAGAGATTCCACATTTGTATAATACATCGGTAGGTACTAGGTATATTATACCTATATTATATGCATTTTTGCTCAATATTTGTATCGATTGTGAGATATACATCGTTTCACTCATTACAGACGCCTTTGAAAATTGAAGAGTTTGATGAAGAGTTTCCTATCATCGGTAATCGATGAAGCACTCCCTTTCTATTTAAAAAGAATCATTGAAATCGGATAATACGATAAAGATTTACTATCGCTGAAGTGAAAATTGAACGAACAATATTCTATCTTGTCCAGAGTATTAACCAACCTAACACACATTCATCTAACCCACTTTATCTTTTTATTTCATTTTGTTTTCTTATCAAATATATATCACCACGCGAATTTATATTATAGCGAATCTTTCACGAGCTGTTTTTGTATGTTCAAGTAAACTCATCACAAATTACTCTTTGCAAAAAAAAAATACATTCATAGCTTTGTAAAATATTTCTTAGGTTCCTACTTACCGCAACCCCTATATTTAGCAAGTAAAAATATTAAATATTTTTTGTAGTTATACTCAAATCATTCCTACGTAGGTATGTAGTTGGTAAGTATGTAATTTTTCATATTTTGTTGATATTTTAATTGTTATGATTTTAATATTTTGGATAAAATTCTGCTAATTATAAAATAATAAATATTAATGTTGGTGATATTGACATTCTGGCGGTTATGTCATACACATTATACTAACATTTGCATATAACATTATCGTTAATATCAAGGGAAAGGACATCTCTTTCTATACACGCGGATAAAGTTGAATTTGGTGAATCATACACACTTCAAAATTATGTTAACACTATATGTATCAATAACAGTTGAAATACAGAATTTTGAAAAAAGGGGGAAGAATATTCAACTTCACGTATTCAATGTGTAATTTTCACAGGCAAAACGGTCTGCCTGCCTTTAAATTATTAACCTTCCTTGCACCATGTGCAAGTGGCGAGTTTATTGCTGCCAGATGGCAATTTCTTTCAACAAACCGGCGTTTCCAGCCCAGGTCATATTTTACAAAATACTTGTTAATTATGGTGGCTTATCGCTCTACAAAAAAATAGTATTCTATCAAGCTATTGTGTAAAAGCGTATCAAGATGACAATATTTGACGTTCGGTAACGATTGTCAAACAGTACCTAAGTATAATAATGTATAATGTTATAATACACCCGTCGATGGGTGTAGTGCTCTCCCGAAACAAGCTGTGTTTAATGAGTTAATTCACATATTTTTTGATTACTTTACAAACAAATACAGATACACAAGCTCCCTACACTAAGCATGAATGCTTAGTGTAGGGAGTTTGGATGAGACATCAGGATTCGAAATCGTAACTATTGGAATACCTACTTATCTAGCACGCTAAACACTGTGCCACAGACCCATCTATTATAATATATAAATACTACTTAGTTGGCGAATTGATGAAAAATGTATTACCTATATTATAATTTATTGAGGTTTTATCAAATGTAAGATTTTCCGCTGTAACGTTTATAGTGAATATTTAATGGGGAAATTCACACCAAACATGGGTCGATCAGGTAAAAATTACTTAACTGCAGACAAAGTCTTCATATAATAACATAAGATTTTTTTGGTTTTTGTTTTGAATACGTGACTTAAAAGTCATTATCGAATCATTGATGATGAGGGTCAATTGACAGACAAATGACTAGTTTCGACGTAAGTCATTTGTTTTTTTTTTGTTTATATTTTTTGAATGTTTTTTATGATACTTGAACACCTGTATATTTATAAACGCAAGAATATTCTTAATGATGAGTTTTTGATTCAACTTATTAATTTATTTTAATCACACCATTTTTACAATGACACCAACAAGCATATTACTGCTGCCCAATTAGGAAATTTTGTTCTAGGACTAGCAGTTTACAGTCTGTAGTGACAATATACCAACCAGGTGATAGTTCCACATTAAATAGGCACACAATCTCAGTATTTTGCACTCACAACCACCACCTCAACAAACATCATAGGAGGTATAGCTCACACAAAATAGATCAACCAGGGGGACAAGTCTGGTCCGACCGGCGAAATCAAAACCCTATAGTGATTACCCATATCATGGATATAATTATTATATGGAGTTCTATAATATCTTTAGATGTCATAGAACTCCATATAATAATTATATCCATGATATGGGTAATCACTGGGGTTTTGATTTCGCCGGTCGGACCAGACTTGCCCCCCAGGTCCTTAAAACCATGGCTTACTTAAACTGCATTTATTTAATATGATAATTTATTTTTTGACAATTTTTCAACATCTCAATAGAGACGAAGTTGGAACATTATAAAAGAACCAGGAACTCAAGTCACCTACAGGACTTACGACCTGTCATCGGCTGGTTTACGTGATCACTTTATGCGCTTGCGTAACCTTCATCAATTATGCCTCATAGAATTCCTTATCGATGCAATTTTTGAAAGTTCTATATATGTATTCCAATAATGGGATAAAATTTCGTTTGAAAATAGCACATTTTTTACTATCGCCATCTAAGAAATAACGATGCAACAATCCTTATACATTAGGTGACACAGATGTCACCCCTGAATTCCGCCAGAAATATTATTTCATTTTTGGCTTGTTTACCTACAATTACCCAAAATTTTCACATATATCATTGTTTCCCGACAGGGAAAAAAATCCAATGTATGCGTATATGCAACTTTTAAAATATTTTAATGAATAATTGTTTAAACTTCAAATAAATCTATTTTATACCGACCGCTTTCAAAGAAAACTCATGAGGGAGAAACGGTCGTCACTGACACTCTGAATAAAAGCTTATTTGAGACCGAAACTATCCAGTATCAAAATTTAAATTTATTTACCAAGCATTTTATTTATGTACATACTTGAAGGTTTTTTTTTTATTATAAATTATTCTCGAATTTTCAACTAATAAAGGACGTAGACAGTAACAATTTCCAGGTTTTTATTTTACGAAAAAAATATACTGAAAGTTTATCAAAAACAATGATGCAATATTTCTTGTAATTGATATCCTACTCGAATCGTTTTTGTAATTGCGTGATTAATCTTTATCAATAATTTTAACCGCAATATAAACAGATCATATTTTGACTCAAAATAATATTGCGTAAGTGTCAAATTACTTGAAATTTTACGTCACTATTTAGCTGAAGCGAAATCCGGGTTCTACTCCCGACTGTAGCGATGTGATTTACAAAGAAATAACACTTCAAATCAATTTGTCTTTCATAAAACTTATGACGAATTGTTTAATGTAAAAAAATAGACCTCCTAAACTATAAACTGATCCTTGTCATTTGATTTCTGTGTCAGCATCCCGAGTTTGATTCCTTGCAGAGGAGAAATTCAATTTTTGCTTGGCTAAAAACACTTTTTATAGCTGCGAGGT
Source organism: Molanna angustata (assembly GCA_963576475.1). Lineage (NCBI taxonomy): Eukaryota > Metazoa > Arthropoda > Insecta > Trichoptera > Molannidae > Molanna > Molanna angustata. The sequence goes on from OY754979.1 coordinate 33,691,017, forward strand.
ACCGGCTTAGAACAGTGCTTCCACTATTTTCTATTATTGTTTTCTAGTGTCCCGTAAGAATCGGGTAATCGAAAATACAACAGGCAACAATAACATCTCACATATTATGTAGATCAGCAATTAGGTTCACCATCACCTATTCTTTTTAGGCGAGACGATACTGGTGTGTGGGTATTCAAGCACACGTTGTGCTACCTTTTATAAGGTCATGGACACCCGCACCCCTGTCGCTGGTTACCTCACATTACCGTATATGCCGCGATGGTATGAATGAACGAATGAATGGAAACACAGGGAATCGGATACCCAAATTGGCGATGCTCGTTGAAAAGCGATGACGCAGAATGATGGACTTAAACATAAATTAAATATGCCTAAGAGTTACAATCTTTCATGAAGTTTTAAGCATTTCTAGTATAAAAAAGGAAAAAAAATATTTTCTATAGACTAGTGCCAAATAAAGCTTGAGTAACAATCAAAAAAATACTTATATCCATATCTTTTAAATCACTCAAAATATAAACATTAAAATGTAGGGTTAATTTCTAGGGCAACCCGCGTATTTTAGTCTTGAGAAAGACTGTTGTTTAGCACCTAACGTTTCGAACAGATGGCACTGTCCATTTTCATAGCGATTTTCGACTTGTATTTCGAGTTCTGTTTGAACGGATGTGCTCGCCACCAATTCAAACAGAACTCGAAGTACAAGTAGAAAACCCCTGTGATAATGGGCAGTGCTTTCTGATCGAAAGACTGGGATACGCGGGTAACCCTAGAAAATAACCCTTCATCTTTTACCCGCGAAAATCTTAATATAAAGATTAAAATATAAATAGGATACAATAAATATGTATACCTATAGTAGCACTTAAATGATAAAAACAATGCTATCCAGATCTTCCTTTGGACTAATTTGTAGGTACATTGTAATATTTAAAATATGCTAAAAGTACACGAAAATCCAGACCTCATCTGTAAATTATTTATTCAACAGTCAACTGTATAAAAAAACATGACACCATTAATTTGTGTAACACGTTTGTGGTATAATATGTAATATAACTTACTTGGTGACAGCAACCGCGATATCGTAGACTGGAAGCCGCCTCTCCCGAAATAAGTATTTACCCATGTCAGTCAGGGCCGCCGCCGAGTCTATAGCGTCGCGTCCAACCCGATTTCTCTCCAAGTATGGAGTAGCGTCTCTGCCCTGAAACCAAACATAACATATAATATTATATGATTTTTTGTTGGGTCATCCGTATTTTCTATGTGTATTGTGTATACACAATATATACGGGTACTCAATAGTTTGATACTTAGACCTTAATGCAGAGTCCAATCTAAATACTAACCATGTTTTCATTGCACAGTCGCTCACTAAAGTTAGGAGATCACGTGGCTTTCTAACTTAAGGATGATACGGAGTTGAGAATTGCATTGCAGAGACATAATCTAAATACCTACTTTGCGCATGCTCGTCGGCGTAAACAAACATTTGCTAACTGTCAAAAAGTAAGGTTGATAGCAAGGAACCTTACGAGTGATTTTAATACCAAAATACGAGATGTATTTTATCGACATCGTTGAATATGTATTTGGTAATTTTGTCAAATCAAATCTCACACAGAGTATTCAGCGATCTCTACGAGATGGCGAAAATTCGCTGGAATTTCAGAAAATCGTGACATCGAGCTGTCAGTGTTAGCTTGGTTATATGTGTTTGTGTTGTTTTATAAAAAAACATTTTAAACCTCAGTATAAACTCATAGAAATATATCTATATCTTTTCTTCGTACACAATAATGTGAAATTCTACGCCATCGATCTTATGTAAGTTTGGGGTAGTATTTAGTCAGTGATGTCTCTGCTATGCAATTGCTAAATAAAGAATACTAAATACTTCAGTGAGGTTAGGAGTTAGTAGGTATTTAGTTACCTAGGACTGTGTATTCGGGTCTAAATCTCCAAACATACATACATACATACATACCATCAAGCTGTTTTCATATTCTAGGTAAGAAAGGATTGACTTCTCCATATTATCCATATATCTCCATAGAAAATAAAATCTTAAAATATTCTTTTTTTAACTTTTTTATGGACAATTCTTGGTAGAACTCCATTTCAAATAATAAATAAATTTGGAATGGTAAAATAAAACCAAAGTTTTCAGTTCTACTAATTTAATGACACTGACTAGTTTCGGTCATCCAGTGACCATTTTCAAAGTGTGAAAAAACAAGAGGTGGTTGGTGTTTATATAATATCTGGTTAAGGGGTAATATCTGGTAAATTAGTAGAACTGAACTCTTTGGTTTTATTTTACCATTCCAAATTTATTTATTACTCAAAATATTCAATAATATGGATTTAAGGGTTTATAGTTTGGTACGTATTCTTCAACTATATATATATATACAGACAGCCTTTGACAGTTGGATCTCATGTGTTATAATATGCAACTACATAATTAGTTTACGAAATACATCATAATACAGTTACACCATTGAAAAATAAATTTGCCACTTATAATGTTTCACTTTACTATGTAAATATTTTTACAATTATTCCATGAAGAGAACATTGATCAGGGGGGCAAGTCTGGTTGACACGGCGAAATCAAAACCATCATGATTACCCATATCGTGGATATAATTATTATATGGAGTTCACGAGGTAATCACGAGGGTTTTGATTTCGCCGGTTAGACCAGAATGGCCCCCAGGTTCAAGGAATGAGAATTAGGATATGGTTAGGAAACTGGGAAATGAACTGGATGGATGAAATAGGATAATTTCCTTAACCAATGCTTGTAGTCGGATTAAGAATTTGCTTTAGTGATTGTAGATAGGTACAGATTTAATATAATATATTTGGTTGAGGGCTATAATGGCTATAAGGTATTACACACTCGCACACCTGTCGTTTGTTACCTACTCCACTTTGTGGGATATGCCGTGATGGTATGAATGAATAGTTTTTCCTTTTACCTACATTAAGAAATTGTTTGTTTTGCTTATAGGTATACCTGTATAGCTATATTATATGTATATCTTGAAATAATATGCTTGGCTCAGTTTCGTGGGAAATAATGAAAGTGTTTTGGTAAGAAATTACCCGTAACATAATTTGCACAGATATAACAACAATCAACCATTCATGCCGTGATATACATACATACTTACTTACATAGTTTATATAATAATAATAATAACAATATTTATATCAACTCTTGTTTCGTGCGAAATATTCCTTAGCTACATAATAAATAATTCTATCATGAGAATTTAGAGCTCAGTGTGGTTCTCAAATGACAATACATTACTTGGTACGCCGCGCCGTACAAATTGTACAACAATGACATAAGTTTGAAATTTTATTGATCATTTTAATACTCCGTTTATTCTTCTTCTTTTATGTAGACCTTTGGGTCTATCTTCCTGCAAAGTGGACTCCCAGCTATCCTTCCATATTTTAGGCGATCTACCGCGAGGGCGGGTTCCGTAAGGCCGTTTGTGCAGCACGATAGTATGAGGAAGTATGGTGATGTTCAACTTTTGGACATGATCATACCATAACCTCCTCGTCTGCCTACTCCGTTTTAAATTCATTTTTTTAATGAATATGTCCTTGTTAAGCAAGTACATATACATCTTCCTACGTACCCTAAAATAAGCATAAATGCTTCTGCTATAGGTGAACGAAATCGGTCGAGGCAGGATTCGAACTTGCTACCACTGGATTACTAGCTCAGTGCGCCGCTAACCACTCTGCCATATGATTTGATTGTTAGTACCAATTGTTATTTTCACATCTTAACATATTATTTCGGAGGAGACGGGGACGAAGGAAAAGATCAAGGGTCGTAGAAGGATCGGAAGATTTATTTGGCTTCGAAAAATCCGGGAACGGACCGGTGTGAGAACTGTGGAGGAGCTGTTTCGCACTACCCAAGACAAGGAGGCTTACTCTACGGTGATTGTCAACTTCGGGGGGACCTGACATGACACGAGAAGAAAACAAGGGGGGCATGATGCACAACTACCAACCAGACAAAAAAAAAGCTCTAAATACCGCAAATTTGAAATTTCTTGTGAGTAATTTTTGAGCTCGATAGTATTTATTTCCTAGGCTCTCCTAGTGCGCTAACCGCTCTGCCATTGACCCATCTAGGTATAGGTACATATATATTTGTTGATCTTCTTCTTCTTCTTTGTCAGCCATCTCTCCACTGCTGGATGAAGGCTTCCTCCAATGAACTCCATCTCTCTACGATATTATTCCCGCAATCGGAATAATATCGTCCACCTATCTTTTTTGTGGTCGCCCTACCGGTCTTTTATATTCCCACGGTCTCCATTTTAGTATTCTGGGTGTCCATCTCTCGGTACCCTGTCTTGCAACATGCCCTGCCCACTGCAATTTCAACTTTGTAACACGGTCTGCTATGTCAACGACTTTTGTTTGGAGTCTAATTTCTTCATTTCTTATTTTATCCCGGAGGCTCACTCCTAACATTTGCCGTTCCATAGCTCGTTGCGTACATTTCAGTTTGTATATTGTGTTGGCAGTTAGTGTCATTGTGTCCAATCCACATTTGTTGATCATATTCCTGTAATTTGTGGATAGAAGTTGTGGCGCATCTTAAATTTTATTCTTTTGTATATTAATTATCTTGTCGCTGTCTCAATTAAATAAATAAATAAAAATATCTCAATAAAATACCGAGAACATTGAAATTCGCCTCTGGTTGTTATAAAATAGAGTATTGTATATTATCCGTTTACGTAATGTTTTACAAGGCAGTTGCAGCTAAGAAATAAGGGATTTCGTTTTCAATTATCTGCATATTGCTATATCATTGGTGTGTCGCAACGTCCTATCAATTGTTTGCACCATTTTTACTCTATGGAATTATGGAGAGTTCTGATTACGTACACTTATTTGGAATCGTATTATTCGACATCAATTCTCAACAAGTATTAATAGAAGATAATATTGGACGTCGTACTATAGGCCAGACAGAGTGACGCCAAATGGGTATATTGAATGGTTTCTATCTGTAAGCGTTGGTAGAATCCCTTATAAAGATTATCTGACGACCCATTGTTTAGTTGACTGATAGAATTTGGATTTATATATTAATATCAATGAAGGAAGCCAAAAGTTCATTTACATTTTAATATTTTAATTTAGACATGATTAGATTTAATTTAGACAGATTTCCTTTATTTAAAATTAATTCATTTCAAATGGAAATGCAAAATGTCTAAAAAGTATTTTTTCCCAGACTCTAAAATTATACTCACGATGGTAATTTCGATTTATTTAAGCTGGCTTCATAAGTTCTGCGCAAATAGCTAAAATAAGTAACAAAATTGTTTTTAATTTCTTAATTGTTTTCTTTCATTGTTTGAACTGAGAAACCAAGAATTTTGTATTTCCAATGCATTTTGAAAATATGTACCTATTTTGTATTTGAAATACTTTTCTAAACCATTTTATATTTTGTGTTTTCAAATGGAAAAGTTTTGCGTTTGCATTGGTTTTGGGTACCTACCCATTTTGCACATCTCTGGATATTAGAATATAAGAGAATAAAAAATAAGCATTCGATCAATATGTACACTCAAAAAAATATTATGATAACCGAACTGGCTACCAGCGTTTTAGTCAAACCTTTGTTATCAGTGATAAAGGTTTATCTATTTATGACTGTACTGTTTGGCTGTGTGCACATAAATATTTTACTTTACAAAACCAAATGTTTTGTAGTCACTATAGTTCGGCTAGTGCACAAAACATTTGGTTGCACAAAAACAAATGTTTTACAAGTCACTATACCTACATAGTTCGGTTAATTTTAACATGAAATTTTGTCAGGTGCTATTAACAAAAAAAAAACAGTGAAGGTAAGTACTAGATAATAACAATAACAATAGTCAGCACTCACATACACACATATTAGGTATAGGAGGGATAGGAGATTAGGTGGGTAAGAGGGAGGAAGATTGATCTCTCGACGAAATCATCATATTTGAAGGGAACAAAAAAGGCTATTGGTCAGGTTACATCACTTATCTTCAGAAACCCATTATCGGATGCCACCCTACAAACCGGAGAAAGGCTGATAGAAACTGTTTCTGAGACTAAAAAGGAATGAGTGAAAACAGACGAAAGATAGCTAACTAACTCTAAGGGCGCTATAGCTCATTTGTTGGCTCTACACGAAACAAGGCATTCTTAAATAGGCTACCGAGTGTCAATGCTCCGAGTTCCATGTATGTTAAGAGATAATTTATTTCAACTTTAAAGACCCGTTCACACTGAAACTGCAATCATAGTAAGATGCCTTATTGGCTCTGTCCAATTCTTTTAAAGAGTTTTGGTACTCTGTGAACCAGATGATCTCAATGGAAGCTGTCTTCCTAATGGAACATTCTTTTGACACAGTTCTTGGATTAAGTGAGGAGCCAAATCATTCGGGGCCTTAAATAAAATCAGAAATACCTTATAGTCTATTATTTCTGGACATTTCAACCAGTGTAATTCGTTAAGATGCGTTATATGACATGTTTTGTTAGTTCCATATATCAACATCGCAGCTGTATTGAATACTATTTGCTATCTATCAAGCTGACACTTGGGCAAACCAGTATAGATAGCATTACAGTAATCCAAAGATATCTAGCAATAAACGGAAAAAGGCTAAGCAAAATGAAAACAAGTTGAACAAGGCTTGACAATCATTAATCACTCGGTAAGAAAGCATTCATTTGAATTTTCAATGTAGTATTTTTCAAATGCTTGCATTATTTAAAACTCTCGATTCTTACACGAAGATTATTCAAAATTAATGTTTCTGCAAGTGCCCTGCCATAACTTTATGACCCGTCCGATTCAACGGCGTTTAATTTAACCATTCATAAAGATGCAAAATACTTTTGATACGAAGGTTGATCGGAAACTGAGATAATTGGACAGAGTAAGGTAAGGCGTACCTCAAGGCGTTGAACCGGAGACTTTGGCAATCCGATATGAAAGTGCCTTCGTTGGATTCAATATTTATAGCAGGGCAAGGACAGCCCTGAGATGATGCTAATTATTTATGAATACGAAATTCTGTTTGCACGCAAAGGACAAATAATATGAACGCAGACTTACTGCGAATACAAATTACTCGATTTCTTAAGATAATATGTTTGATGGAATACCGACAAAGGTTCATAAATGTCAGTAAAATATTGATAGGTAATTTGTACGCATGGACTGATTTCGGAAAAAAATAACTTTCCATTGAATTTTCAAAAACAACATTTGGTTATTTACTCTTTTTAATTTACTTTAATTTTTTTTTAATTTAAAATATATAATTTTCGTCCTGTATTGTGGTGGACAATTTTATATAAAGTAAAGACAGTTGAAATATCATATCAAGCTGTAGTTAGACCAAATTGGGCACCAATACAATTGAGGTGGATAATTTGAAAGCAAAAGGTCCCGGTTTCGATTCCCGTTAGAATCAAAGGATTTAATTGTGTTTTCAATCTAGATCTGTGAGGCGATTAATATCATTCATACCAACACGGCATATCGCAAAATGTGGGGTATCTAGTTATAGGTGTGCAGGTATGCAATACATTATAAAAGGAATTACGACACATGCGTGAATTCCCACACGACAAACTCGTTTCACCTCAAATGGCAAAATTCAGAATGGGTAGGATTGTTATTGTTGCCTGTTGTATTTTCGAATGGAAGTAGGTACTATTCCAAGCTTGTATATCACAGTATATTTTTTTTACATAAAATCCAATAAATAATCAAACATTTGCAGATTGAACGATGGCAAACGAAGCGGTTCTAAAGTATCTTCGCTTAACTAACCGTCCTTATTCTACTAACGACATAATGTTGAACCTCCACAAGGAGTTTGGGAAGACGGCCGTGCAGCGAGCTTTGGATACGTTGGTCCAGCAACAGAGTGTTCTAGAAAAGGTCTATGGGAAACAGAAGGTGTATGCTATCAAACAGGACCCAGATGCGGATAATAAAGATGATGAAATAAAAGGTAAGATAACCATAAAATTAAAAATAACACAGTTTTATCCAAAAACATCTTCATTGTTCACAAAAGAAAATGTTCTCTAAATAAACACACTAACATTGTACCCTACTACATAGTACGAAAATATACAGAGCATGACATTTTTTTACATCTCAATAGAGACGAAAATGGAATATAAAAGGAGATACAGGAATACAAGGTGCCTAAAAAAATTGAATTGATGGGGGACTCAACAGGAAGGCATAATTGGTGAACATTGTGCAAGCACATAAAGTGATCACGTAATACAGGGTGATTAGGCCCTTATAAGAACAAAACAATCTTTTATAGAGAGGAATAAAAATTTGATGAATTATTTTAGGCCAAGAGCCAGCGACTGACAGACAAACGTCATAGTATAAAGTCTGATTTATGTTCTGTTAAATGATACCACATCAGGTAACAACGATTGGATAGTATGAAGTTTGGAAACAACTTGCTCACGCGAGTTGCTATTATTATTCAAACTGAATACTTAATAATAGCAACTCTTGACAAACTTAACTTTACCAAATAATTCAGGGTAATGGAGATTTACGTACATATCATACTATTATTTTGCTGCATCCATATAATTTTTGGTTAGGTTGAGTTAGTCCTCAACAATAGAATACTACCTATATAAATTAAATGTTAATTGGTTTAACGTCTAAACATAACCATTTGCAACATTTACCGTGTCTCTGAGGTTAAATCTAAGATTAACCGAGTTAATTCTGGTAAAATTTCGAAATAAACGATGATCACAGAACAGTTTGGACATTTACCATTAATACTTAGTAAGTGCCCTTGGAGTGATCTTGTATCACTAAATTTTTATTATTATTATTATTATTAAGTAAATCTTAGGTTTGAATGAAAAGTCTTAGGATTCACCGAAGTTTGAGCTTTTACAGTAATATTATAAAATCATTGGTCGAGTAATGATGAAGAATAAACACTGACTGTTCTTCAATTACACATATACCTACTCTCAATATTAGTACAATAAAATTACAATATGACGGCTACATGCAAAGTACTAGGTAGGTAGGTTCTCGTGAACTAGACAATATCCAAAGACGACGCGCGCACTACGCGCCTTCTATAAATACATCCAGTCAATATCACGTATCTCACAAACATATACCTACACAATAATGACATCGACAGTTGGATCTCATGCATTACATGCACCTATTTAGTTTGTTTGGAAATATTTTGTAACAGAATTAGATGAAGAAATAGCACGACTAACTGCAGAACTATTGACGGTGGAAGAAAATTTGAAGAAAGCTGAATCTGAAGTGAAAGCGGTACAGACCACTCTGACGACTGAAGAGGCATTGAGGCAGATGATGTTGAAGGAGAAGGAAGTATCCACCATGACGACCAAGTTGGAAATGCTACGGGAGAATATGACGCCAGTTTCTCCGAAACGCATGGAAAACGCTAAGGCAACTAGGGACAAGTTCATGAAGGAGTACAGGTAAACAGATTAATTTTATTTTTACTCCTCACTACCCCAAGGGATATAGTAGGGAGTTATGAATTCGAAAATTTTAAGGTTATTTTTTATTGCAGATTATCAACTAGTGTCATGCTGAGAATGTATTATACTAATTTTAAATTATTTTTTGCAAACTGAAAGCGCCCTTGAGGTGACCACGGTTGTCACTAAACGACGCTTTATAAATTGTCCTTATTATTATTATTATTATTATTATTCTGAAAGTTTCATCACAATGTATCTGTGTGTGCTGTGTACTATGTGCTATGTACGGCGTGTTTATTCTACTTTATCAATTATATACTAAAGTACCTACTCATTCGATTCTTTTCAAATTTTGCAAATTTGCCATTAGATTTTGAAGAATATCTGATCAGTGCTTCTCAACTGTTAAATATTTCTAAGTGACCCCAAGCTCAGGAAAATTAAAATTTGATATTTTTATTTTCAATATGCTAAAAAGACATATTGGTTACTTTCATAAAATTGCATTGCTTTCATAAAATTGCATTGAAAATAATCAAGTTTTCATAATAAAATATTTAAATAAAAAATAATTTAACGAACTCATTTCATGAAAATGCTGAAAATTTTCCATACAAATTTTAAATACTTTGTGGAGTAACTTGTATTGAGGAGTATAGCGTTGACCACAACCCACTTTTTTCTAGCTTCTGATTTGAAGTATGTATGTATCAGCTCTGACAGAGTCCATGATCATATTTTCATACCATCACGGCATATCCCACAATGTGGGGTAACCAGCGAAAGGTGTGCGGGTGTGCATTGCCTTATAAAAGGGAGAATAACACATCTATGTATACCCACACACCAGTCTCGTTTCACCAAAAAAGGCACTACATTCAGAATGGGTGGTGAATCTCATTGCTGAACTATGTGTTTATTATTATAATAATTATCCATGTTAATAATCAAGTCAATAAACACTTCCTTGCACCCTGCGCAAGTGGCGAGTTTATTACCATAATTATGGCAATTTCTTCCAACTGACCAGTGTTTCCAGCCCAGAGAAGTAATATAAGCATGAGAAATAAATTTAAATTTCTCCTCTGCTGGGCATCGAACCCAAGACGCCCGCAGAGAAACCAAACGGCTTACCAACTGTGCCACGGCGGTCATGATATACCAAAGTTTAATTGGAAATTTGTTTATTTCACAGGAACAGAAAGCGTCTATGTACGGACGTAACGGACGCCATCTTGGATGGATATCCAAAGCCAAAGAAAGTATTCTTTGAAGAGGTCGGCATTGAAACTGACGAAGAGGTGGATTTCAATATTCAATAATAATTATAATTATTTCAATACATGATACATATCTTATTTTCGTAACACAGAAAACTAATTGTCAGTTATTTACTAATAATTGAAAAAAAAAACTTATTTTATACTTATAAATAATTATTAAAATGCTCAAGGAAAACTTGTGTTTTTTTTATTTTTATTTAAGTATACGATGATGTCTTTCACAATCAATAATTTATTTTTTCCTTTAACAATAATTATTCGGCGACGAGACGAGAATGTATGATTGAAAGAAATATCGTAAGTAAGATGAAAATAAATGCCCTAAGGTGGTTCGGCCACATAGAAAAAATGAGTGATGACCGTCTGACAAAAAAAGTATACAAGGCTGATAAAAGTATACAAGGCTGATAAAAGTATACAAGGCTGATAAAAGTATACAAGGCTGATAAAAGTATACAAGGCTGATAAAAGTATACAAGGCTGATAAAAGTATACAAGGCTGATAAAAGTATACAAGGCTGATAAAAGTATACAAGGCTGATAAAAGTATACAAGGCTGATAAAAGTATACAAGGCTGATAAAAGTATACAAGGCTGATAAAAGTATACAAGGCTGATAAAAGTATACAAGGCTGATAAAAGTATACAAGGCTGATAAAAGTATACAAGGCTGATAAAAGTATACAAGGCTGATAAAAGTATACAAGGCTGATAAAAGTATACAAGGCTGATAAAAGTATACAAGGCTGATAAAAGTATACAAGGCTGATAAAAGTATACAAGGCTGATAAAAGTATACAAGGCTGATAAAAGTATACAAGGCTGATAAAAGTATACAAGGCTGATAAAAGTATACAAGGCTGATAAAAGTATACAAGGCTGATAAAAGTATACAAGGCTGATAAAAGTATACAAGGCTGATAAAAGTATACAAGGCTGATAAAAGTATACAAGGCTGATAAAAGTATACAAGGCTGATAAAAGTATACAAGGCTGATAAAAGTATACAAGGCTGATAAAAGTATACAAGGCTGATAAAAGTATACAAGGCTGATAAAAGTATACAAGGCTGATAAAAGTATACAAGGCTGATAAAAGTATACAAGGCTGATAAAAGTATACAAGGCTGATAAAAGTATACAAGGCTGATAAAAGTATACAAGGCTGATAAAAGTATACAAGGCTGATAAAAGTATACAAGGCTGATAAAAGTATACAAGGCTGATAAAAGTATACAAGGCTGATAAAAGTATACAAGGCTGATAAAAGTATACAAGGCTGATAAAAGTATACAAGGCTGATAAAAGTATACAAGGCTGATAAAAGTATACAAGGCTGATAAAAGTATACAAGGCTGATAAAAGTATACAAGGCTGATAAAAGTATACAAGGCTGATAAAAGTATACAAGGCTGATAAAAGTATACAAGGCTGATAAAAGTATACAAGGCTGATAAAAGTATACAAGGCTGATAAAAGTATACAAGGCTGATAAAAGTATACAAGGCTGATAAAAGTATACAAGGCTGATAAAAGTATACAAGGCTGATAAAAGTATACAAGGCTGATAAAAGTATACAAGGCTGATAAAAGTATACAAGGCTGATAAAAGTATACAAGGCTGATAAAAGTATACAAGGCTGATAAAAGTATACAAGGCTGATAAAAGTATACAAGGCTGATAAAAGTATACAAGGCTGATAAAAGTATACAAGGCTGATAAAAGTATACAAGGCTGATAAAAGTATACAAGGCTGATAAAAGTATACAAGGCTGATAAAAGTATACAAGGCTGATAAAAGTATACAAGGCTGATAAAAGTATACAAGGCTGATAAAAGTATACAAGGCTGATAAAAGTATACAAGGCTGATAAAAGTATACAAGGCTGATAAAAGTATACAAGGCTGATAAAAGTATACAAGGCTGATAAAAGTATACAAGGCTGATAAAAGTATACAAGGCTGATAAAAGTATACAAGGCTGATAAAAGTATACAAGGCTGATAAAAGTATACAAGGCTGATAAAAGTATACAAGGCTGATAAAAGTATACAAGGCTGATAAAAGTATACAAGGCTGATAAAAGTATACAAGGCTGATAAAAGTATACAAGGCTGATAAAAGTATACAAGGCTGATAAAAGTATACAAGGCTGATAAAAGTATACAAGGCTGATAAAAGTATACAAGGCTGATAAAAGTATACAAGGCTGATAAAAGTATACAAGGCTGATAAAAGTATACAAGGCTGATAAAAGTATACAAGGCTGATAAAAGTATACAAGGCTGATAAAAGTATACAAGGCTGATAAAAGTATACAAGGCTGATAAAAGTATACAAGGCTGATAAAAGTATACAAGGCTGATAAAAGTATACAAGGCTGATAAAAGTATACAAGGCTGATAAAAGTATACAAGGCTGATAAAAGTATACAAGGCTGATAAAAGTATACAAGGCTGATAAAAGTATACAAGGCTGATAAAAGTATACAAGGCTGATAAAAGTATACAAGGCTGATAAAAGTATACAAGGCTGATAAAAGTATACAAGGCTGATAAAAGTATACAAGGCTGATAAAAGTATACAAGGCTGATAAAAGTATACAAGGCTGATAAAAGTATACAAGGCTGATAAAAGTATACAAGGCTGATAAAAGTATACAAGGCTGATAAAAGTATACAAGGCTGATAAAAGTATACAAGGCTGATAAAAGTATACAAGGCTGATAAAAGTATACAAGGCTGATAAAAGTATACAAGGCTGATAAAAGTATACAAGGCTGATAAAAGTATACAAGGCTGATAAAAGTATACAAGGCTGATAAAAGTATACAAGGCTGATAAAAGTATACAAGGCTGATAAAAGTATACAAGGCTGATAAAAGTATACAAGGCTGATAAAAGTATACAAGGCTGATAAAAGTATACAAGGCTGATAAAAGTATACAAGGCTGATAAAAGTATACAAGGCTGATAAAAGTATACAAGGCTGATAAAAGTATACAAGGCTGATAAAAGTATACAAGGCTGATAAAAGTATACAAGGCTGATAAAAGTATACAAGGCTGATAAAAGTATACAAGGCTGATAAAAGAGGAATGAATAGTAGATGTCGGCCAAAAAAAAGTTGGCACGATCACATAAATTAGGATTAACTTATTTTTTGGATTAAAGGATTTTGAAAGATGGAGATGTTAGAAGTAAGAATAATAGAAGAGCGTGTATGAGACGATGCATGGACGTGAATGAAGCGAGGAATGTAAATCAAGAGAGAGGAGGCTGGCGTTCGGTTCTCTCTGCCTACCCCAAATAGGGAAATGGCGTGATGGTATGTTATGGTATGGTATTCGGGAACGTGTTTTTTATATGGTTGATTCATTCAAGAGAATTTAATTCTCTTAATGAATCGACAGTATTAAGCCAAGACGCGTGTATGAAAGAAGATTTTGTTTGGTGTAATGAACTTTTTGCATGCCAAAAATACCGACTTAGAGGCTTCGTAGTCTATATTATGTTCTGTAATTATGGATGAATTCAGAATTTGAAGTAGAACACTTTGTGTTTTTGTGTCTCTGTGTGTGTGTCCCCCCCCCCCTTATAACTTTTGATCCACTCAATCCACAGAGCCCGAAATTTCAGAATATATGAATAGTTATAAGTCTAAAAAACTTTTATACTCAGAATTTTTAATTTGCCGAAATACCCCTACTAGAAAATTTAATTTTCTATAAAAAATATGAACATAGTAGTAGTGCATCTCGAAATTTTTTTAACAACTTTTATAAAAATTGAATTTAGTGACGATATCGTTTCATACAATTTGTATGGCAGTACACAATATCTCACTCAATAGTTTGATACCTACTTAATCTACAAACATACATACATACCATCATGATGTTTTCATATTTTGGTTAGGAAAAAAGACTGACCTCCATACTATCCTATCCTGACATACTTACATACCTACATGTTTTATATAGAAATCAAAAAATTTTAAAATGTTGATAAATTTGTGCAAGTGTTTATAGTTTGGCACGTATTCTTCAATTATACATACTATCACCATCGACAGTTGGATCTCATGTGTTACATGCAACTAGTTTAATAATAATTTGTTGAAAATACAAATAGGACAGTGTTTTACTTACCCTTGATATGATAATTCCAGCGATCGATATCCTTATTTTGGGCCCCTTGAGTAGTTTATACCTCAGATCAACACCGTTCCAAAACGAAACAAAGTATCTCTTGATCTGCAAATTGTCACCGCCGTGTAATCTGAAAAAAAAACATTACAATTATAAACACATATTTTCCAGGGCCGAATCAACCGTTTGTTTAAATGATGCAAATGTACCGGACGCTAATGAATCGAGAACATTATCAAACCGAAGACACCCTTTTCAAATTTGTTATCGATTTCCCAGAGCACATCCTCTGAGAATGCTCTCACCCAAATGTGTCCTACAACAGAACGGAGCTCCACGCTGCAGTCCGTGGGGCCTCTTCAAGGTCCCATTGGGCATGCGGATTTAGTGGTCTCTAAGAAGAACTTTACAGCCTTCAAATTGTTTTGCCATGGCTATAGTGCCCTTCTATCTGCTGAATAAAAAAAAATGAAATTCCAGAGTGTCTTTGGTCAACTCTCTGATGCCCAGTTTTACAGTCACAGGGTTGAAGCACTCTCGCGACAATCCATGTCTGTGAATATTATCTTCACCGATTTTTTGCACAATTGTGCCGAGACCACGATTCTAGAGGAGCTTCTACAGCTACTCTTCGTGCCATGCATTCTTTGTCATTCTTACTAGCGTTCTGCGAAGGGGCCGTTTTCAGCCCTCATATGCGGAGCGGGTGGAGGTGGGCGTACAACGCTGCATACTATAACTGACTTGTTAAAAAAGAAATTTTCAACAATTTGACGGTTGTTATCTCCAAAAGCCACCACAACTCTGGGTTCATATTATCCAATCATTGTTATCTGATGGTATGACATGAATTTGGCTGTCGTTGGGTCTTGGTTTATAGTGGAGAAATAAAAAAAAATACCATTCATCACCAAAATAGACTGGAAATTGCAAAATGAAAACTAAAAATAAATAGAAAGTGTGTGTTTCTCACCTATATCCATCATAATCTACGATGACGAGTATTTCTGGATATATGACGTATGGCGCCTCTCTTTTTTTTCTCTTCTTCACTGGCTCATCGTCTTCGGCCGATCTTTTACCGCGAAACCTCTTCTGAAGGCGGTCAGGCTCCATGAATGCTGGGACAAAAAAAAATACAATCGTTAGTTTTTACTATTTCATCATTCAAATTTTTATTTAATGAGATCTCAGTCAACACCTATGAGATGAGCGTTGAGATAATGTCCCGAATTCCGAGCAGCAGCGGCACTCGGAGCATTTCTGTCTCCAAAGTCCATATCGCGAAGAGTGAAACTCCAAGTCTATAATAGTCTTATTAAACCAGTAATCCTGTATGGTGCCGAGTCCTGGTGCATGACACTCAAGGACCAACAAAGACTACTAACATTTGAAAACCGGATATTACGTAAAATATTAGGCCCAAGACCAGGAATTGCGGCAGGTACCTGGAGACCACGAAGCAATGAGGAAATTCGTGCATTGATAGGACAACCTTTAATCACCAGCGAAATCAGGTCCAGAAGATTAGCTTGGATTGGACATGTTGTCAGATCAGGGGAAGAAAGAGCCACAAAACGTATTCTGCAAAATAACCCTGTGGGCAAGAGACCCCTGAGAAGACCAAGGCAGAGATTGATGGACAATGTTACCCGAGATCTGAACGTGCTGAAAGCTTGTGATGA
The DNA here is from genome assembly GCA_963576475.1 of Molanna angustata. NCBI lineage: Eukaryota > Metazoa > Arthropoda > Insecta > Trichoptera > Molannidae > Molanna > Molanna angustata. Next base: position 33,707,719 of record OY754979.1, read on the forward strand.
CTGGGAGACCACTGCAGCTGACAGGGAGGCTTGGAAAGCTATTGTTCAGGAGGCTAAAGCTCTACCGGAGTTGTATGGCCATCGAAAGTAAGTGAGATCTCAGTCACACCTTTAATGCTTTACCTTGTGGGGGACCATCCCTAGGATGTCCACACATCACTACTGGCTTGTCATGGCTACCAACTCAAGCTGAACGTATTTATAAACAATGATCCCCTCCTACTCTCATCATTCGGAATTCGTCCGCGATACGTCTAGTCGCCCGACCTAGACGTATCGCGTACTTTTCTCCACATTCTTATTACGTGTGAATTAAATATAATAATTCAACAAACACAATTAAAATTGTGCCTCCGCCGGGAATCGAACCCGGGACCTTTGCATCAGCAGTCAGATACCCTGATCAGATATTCTGATATATACATTTATTTTGATGAGTTCTTTATATATTTTTGTTTTTATTTAATTTTTTTTTCTGTTTATTTCTTAACTGTTGATCATATTGTTCAAATTTGTGGATAGATGTTTAAACGCGCGCTTTATAATATTGTTTCGAATGTTATTTTGCTGTCGCTGTTTTCTATTAAAATTAAATAAATAAATAAATAAATAAAATAGGTAGGTAGGTAGAGGTACCTACATAGTTAGTCATCTCAAATAACTATACATATATTATGTTATTGTTGCATTGTTAGGCATACAATGTATGTAGGTATGTACATACATAGATGTTACTTGAGGTCATACGCGCATTATGTGATCCGCTAAGCAACAAATATGATTATCAATTTATATTCTATCATAGACATCTTGAATCACTATAGCTGTACGCTAAAATATTTGCAATATAATATATGATTCTAATTTATTCTCCTCAAATTATGTCCATTTAATTACATAACGCAGATAACTGACTATTAGTTATAATTGTTTTAAAAATTTATTAAAAAAATATGAGTCATGACATGAGTCTAGCAAAAATTACAAAGACTAACACAAAATATTTCATTGCAAGATCAATACTGAAAGACTTAAACGTATGAGCCTTTCAGTCTATATGCTCATAATTTTTTATTATTTTGAATTTACAATTAACAAACGCTGAAAGTTTATTGGATATAATATGTAAATACTAATTGTATAAAATAAATAGTTTTTCTTTAATAATTTTTGGAAAAATTTCATGACTTGGCCAACCATGATCATGGCCAAGAATTCAGATCTTTTTTTACCATACCATACTATCACGCCATTTCTCTATTTGGGGTAGGCAGAGAGAACCGAACGCCAGACTCCTCTCTCTTGACATATATTCCTCGCTTCATTCACATCCATACATCGTCTCATACACGCTCTTCTATTATTCTTACTTCTAACATCACCATGTTTCAAAATCCCATTTATGTGATCGTGCCAACTTTTTCTTGGCCGACCTCTACTTTTCGTTCCTCTTTTATCAGCCTTGTATACTTTTTTTGTCAGACGGTCATCACTCATTCTTTCTATGTGGCCGAACCACCTTAGGGCATTTATTTTCATCTTACTTACGATATTTCTTTCAATCATACATTTTTTTTTTTTTTTTACCATCTTTTTTTTGTTTAGTAATATTTATTACTACAATGTAAAAATCCTTTGATTCTTATTTCAAAACAAAGGCCCCTATATTAAACATGTTCCGAAATAGAGACAAATTTAATTTCTGTAATAAAATTGTAAATCTATTTAATATAATATAATGTTTATTTTCTTATTTATAATGTTATATAATTTTTATTTATTTATTTAAATATTTATTTATAGAATCTCTTTCTATACAGAACAAAATTTATATAATATAATGTTATTCAACCTCACTAGGATAAACCTGTTTCGAGGTTAAATAAAGTCACATCTGTGAAAGAAATAAATGACAAGATTAATATTTAAAACAATATGTTACTAGAGTCACCAGTTTGGTACCTACTTATAAATTGCTTGAAACAATTAACTTTAATTAAAGTGAAAATTATAATAAAAAAAATATAATTATCATTTAAAAAAAATAGTAATATAGGTATTATAAAAAAAATCCTAATTCTAGTAATATTATAAAAACGTTTGATGAAAAAATTTAAAAATAAACCGCTTTAGGTAACGAGATTAAAAGACTTTGGCATTCTCGTAAAATAATAATATTACCGTTCATTATTTCAGCCACTGGCATTATTCCAAAATCGTTAATCCGTAATTTAGAAATTATAGATTTATTGAAAAATTTAATAGTAAAAATGCAAAAAAACGGTAATAATGAATACATGTAGAATCGTTTAAGATTTTTTAAACGTTAATATTCGGGAATCAGTACCTAAGGTTGATAGGTAGTATGGAGACCTCCTCAGAGCCTAATCCTTTGATATGTTAAGTATCTGGATGGGTGAACTATTTTATTTTATTTTATATTTTTATTTGATGATGCGTTTGTTGCATTTTATTTTGCATTTTTAAATAATTATATTTTACAATTTACGCATTGCTCTGCTAATTCTTTTGAGGAAGTGTATAATGGAAATAATAATAATTGAGTGTTATTATTCGTAGTGCTTAATTGTTTTTAATATCATTAGTAAATTGGCCAGCGACGTTTAAAAAAAACATATTATAGGGTAACCATGACTATTGCAGATGAAATAAAAAAAAACTGAACTATTTAATGTGTATTTAAAATACAAAAATAAGGATGCGCTGTTTTAAATTATATGCCAAACATTCCTTCACACGTACAATAAAAAATTTAAACCAAATAATTTATTAATTAAATCTACCGATCGCGTACATGGTTTCCCATTTAACTGGTGGCGGAAACAGCCGAAGATCGATCGGGTAACATCGGTTCTTGTTAATATGCAAGAAGGATACTTTGTAGGTAGATTATGGCGAGATATCTTTATAATTGTAATTCTAAGCAGATTCTGGTTAGATTAGCAAAAATTATCTATGACAATGATTAAATATGTATAGACAACATCAGACAGTCCGTTGGTAGAATACCATAGTTAACATATTCATAGATTACGAAACTCGCTTTCTTTATTTAGTTTTTGATAACTATAAAGTAATTAAAAAATAAATTCCTCTATTCCTCAGAGAATAAAATAATTAGTGTGCACTTTTAAAAAAAAACATTTTTTTTAACATCCTAATAGAGACGAAGTTGGGATATTATAGAAGAAACAGGAGCACTAGGCACCTACAGGGCTTACGACCTGTCATCGGTTGGTTTACGTGATCACTTTATACGCTTTAGCAACGTAGGTAAATGTCTTATTTTCAGATGAATTGTTAACAATTATTTAAATATATACTCGTAGAACTTTCAAAAATAACATCGATAAGGGAACTCAATAAGAAGCCATATCTGGTGAACGTTGCGCAAGCGCGTAAAGTGATCACGTAAACCAGCCGATGACAGGTCCCAAGCCCTCTAGGTGCCTCCAGTTCCTGGTTCTTCTATAATATTCCAACTTCGTCTCTATTGAGATGTTAAAAAGTTTGTCAATAAAAATATCATTTGACTCCCAAAAGGGAAAAAAATCCAATGTTTGCGTATATGCAATTAAAAAAAATATTCGTTAAAAATAAATCACTTTAATGCGCAAGTGGCGAGTTCATTGCCATATGGAGCTTAGATGGGTGGTGGCAGAGTGGTTAGCACGCTGGGTTAGTAATACAGTGGGCGCGAGTTCGAATCCTGCCACGGCTGATTTGCACAAGCATTAATGCTTAATGGAATGTATTGCGATGTACCTACATATATGTAATTGTTATAAGGATATATTCATTCTTTAAAAAAATATGCAATTCATTTCAATCTCTGATAGCGATTTGCTGGCCTTCGTGGCGTGACTGCTGATCCATAGGTCCCGGGTTCGATTCCCGGTGGAGACACAGTTTTTAATTGTGTTTTCAGTCCGGATCTGTGAGACGATTAATATCGTAAGTCTCCATAATGTGGCAACTTGTTATTGGGTGCGTGTTAAATTAATATTTGACATGAAAAAACCTATTAGTTACCCGAGAAGCAAAAATAAATAGTTAAAATAAATAATGTAGTGTAGTAGCTAGACAAACGCCTAGATTTATGCAATTAGTATAGCTTTTGATAAGCATTTATTTGTTTTATATGGCAATTCACCCTATATAGAGTGATATATGCCTTGGATTAAAATCTAAATAAGGAAGGTCAGGAGCAGTTTTAGGAGAATATTAAAAAGTTCAAAATAAAGTTACAGTTCAATGTTGTGTGTTCTAAGAAATTTTAACAACAAGACATTAATTTTTGAATTATTAAGAGATAACAATGTGGGAGATATTAATTGGAGATATATGAACAGTATCGATAAAGGATTGATACAAACCACTGATATTGGACCGGATATTATAATTAAAAAACATATGGTCCAGAGTCTCCTCCTCTAGACCACACTCACAGATAGATACATGAATTTTAAACAGGTGAGTAGCCACAATACAGTAACCAATTCTCATCCTAGTTAAACAGGAAATGTCTCTTCTGGAAAACCCTCTTCCATGAAACCAAGGTTTTGAGGGGATCGTGGGCTGGATTCCAGCGTAGAAGGATCCTGTTCCAACTTATCATATTATTGTTTTATTGAGTAGTGATAATTTCCAAGGACTACAGTATAAGATTAGTACAATATTTAGCCCATAGATGTACATATTGTTCATGTATCTATATTTATTACAGAGGTTATCGATTCGATGTGATTTTTTTAGTTTTTTTCATGTATGTATAACTTTTTACCATATTATTAGATTTCGATGATTCTTTTCTCATTAGAAAGGAGGTATCTACAAATAGTCCCATTTCAATTTGGTCTACATCTGATTATGGGATCTACGCGAAAATCATGATACTCTTCCATTTTCACTTCAGCGATAGTAATTGATTATTACCCAATTTTAATCATTCCATTTTTAATAGGAATGGATTGCTTCAAGAGTGATCATACAAAGAAGTTTCATCGAATTCTGATGATAGGAAAAAATCACCAAACTCAATTTCCGAAGGCGTCTGCAATTTGTATAACACGTATTATTGTATAGGCGAATTGTATGAAAGATAATATCGATTCATGCATAAATATCATCACGCCATGTCCATCGTGGGGTTGAACCGAATGACCATACTGAACCATATATTTTATCTATCTTGACACACATTAATTTTGAAGTTTTTTTTTATATAATTAATATAATCGAAATGTTGCCGTTTTGTATTAAACAAACATTCATTTTTTAAAGGAAATTAAAATTGGTGCCTACATCGCATTGCATATCTTATACGTATACGCTGTATAATAATATGTGTATTTATCATGTTACGTTAAAAAAGTATTCAAAGTATAAAAAAATATTAAGAATTATTTCTTCGTCTATCTTTGACAGTAGTTAGTTTAACACAGGAAGTAGATTAATTTCACTTCCGAGTCTCGATGAACAAGATGAAAATCGCCTTGACGATAGCTGATCTTAGTCAAACAGTCTTAAAGCACAAGACGATAAATTAATGTATGTTTGCACAAATGCAATAAATGGGTCGCGATTTAAATTTAGGTAGATTTAATTATGATCTTAGATTTTTTCCCTGATCTGATTGGAATCATTATTGAAAATCACTTTATTGTCTGCTAAAACAACCTTCCTGTTTTTAATAATCTTGCGTACAATCGTCTGATTTCCTTCTATTGAAGTGTTTTTTTACAAGTTACGCTATCAATAGTATTAAACAGGAAATCCCGTTTTGTAAATAATCCATCTCGTTTTTTCCTATTGGACAGAGTAATATTATTTTACAAATAGCGAACAAACGTGACGCTTCAAACAGTGGACCGACTTCCTGCGCTATCTATAACTGTTGAAACCAAGGTTTTCAAGATAAGAGTTGAACGGCGGATGTGTGGATGATCTCTTGTCTTCGGTTTTGTATCATGTGGAGGTCAAACAGAGAGATCACAGTCTAATAATGGTATGATCTTCGTTATTACAGTTGAACCGTAAAATAGTCTAACATTGTTACGCATCGTAAACGGTAATGAGTTGTATGCAGAGGTGTACCACAGGGTTCACTATTGGGGCTCCTGCTGTTAATGATTTTTATACAAAATTATATTTATTCAGTAGTTTCAAGAAAATTCTGCTGGTTATTTATTTATCATTAAGATTTTTAGATTTAATTTAATAAATATCTTTAATATATTAATAAAAATGTTTTTATTATAATTAAATTTATCTAATGCGTCATTTTTTTAACATTGCATTAACCTGAATCAAATTTTTAATAAATTTCTAAGGGGGAATATCTATATAAACTGACTTTTCTGTATAAAAGTTATACCAAAAACTTAAAATGTTGATATTATATCGACAAAAAAATTTTCATGGCATTTAGTTACAACTACGGAGCAATGGGACTGTTTTTTTAACTGTTTTTTTAACGAGTCACATTTTCGTTGTTTAATTTGACTATTGACATGTTTCGAATAAATATTTGATCAGTCCAAATTTCACAAAGCAATAATTCTTACCTGATCAGTGATGAAACTATCAGTTTCTATATCGTTATTGCAAATTTCAAAAATCTACCGACTGAATATACGACTCTTTTACATCTTTTTTCAGAACAGGCGATAGTGAGTTCATCTATTTTGAGCTCTACAGTTCATGATTAGATGTGAAATGTCCTAACATAACAAACTAACACTCTACTCTTAACATTGACAACGAGTTAACCTTCTACTGCACTTACAGTTATAATGCTTCCATTGCAAAATATATATTTTATAAAACTATTGCCGGAGGTATACACCACTGTCTATAAACACATTATTGTATGGAGTGTTATTTCAATAATTTGTATTTTCTCCTCAAAGCAATAGATCTGAATTGCATCTTGCGTACTTAAATCTTGAAATTACTGCCTTATTACACAAATTGCTGCCTCGGGATAGGCCACACATGCTCAATTGACGATATCATCAACAAACAAAAGAAACTTTGTATATAAATTAAAATAAATTACTATTCTTGGAACTGATGAGAATGACAAAGTATTGGAGAAAATCTATAGGTAATAAGCTTGATATATTCAATAGGACAGAACTGAATAAAAATATACCTACTCTTCAATCAATTAAAACCAAAATGAATAACACGAGCTCAAGAATTGATTAAAAAATAAATGAAAATGTATCGCATCAACTGTATGTTGAGATCTTAATTGTTGTTTAACACTTAGAATCAATTCTGGATGCAGTTTATTTTGCGTGAAGAAGAATATTAAAAAAAAAGAAATATTAAAGAAGTAACGAAACTGGGGATTCTAAAAATGGAATATTTTTTACATTAATTCTTTATTTATTAAAACCTAATTTGTTTTAAATCGAATCAAAACATGTTTCAAAACATGAGTTGAAACCGAATAAAGAATTTAAGCATCGTTTTTGGGCTGTATAATTTGATTCATGCAATATATGTGATTTGATTCAAAATGTACCTATGCGAAGGTTTTTTTAGCAAAATAATAGTTTACAATTATCAATTTCAAAGGAATAATAATGAATATTTCCTTGCACGCTGTAAAAATGGCGAGTTCATTACCAATATTTTCCAACTAACCAGTATTTCGAGGCCATAGATGCAATAAATGTATATTTATTTTAATATTTTTAAATTAATTCCTAAGTACAGACTTTTGTATTATCTGACCGCAAGAATTAGGCCTAAATAACATGCAAACTCATATATTATTGTATTTTTGTGGTGCTTACCATAGTCGCTGAATTCGTCGTTGTGGTCTGCATGTGTTTCTCTTTTGTAGACAACGTGTTTAGCTCCTGATAACGCTTCAATTAAAGCTTTTCTCAAATCTGCAAACGATGGTACCTCATCTTTAATATTGATTTGTCTTTTAGTGTTATCCTTAGGCACATTCATTCTTATTTCTTCTTTAGCCGCTTCGTCGTCATATATGATGTCCATGTCTTCTCCATCCATCTTGTTAATTGTTTCTGTTCTATTAGTTGTTTCTACGATGAACGGTCTTGCTTCTTCATTTGTTCCTTTGTCTTTTGGTTGATTCTTGGTTCCGTCGGAGTTGTGGTCTTTTTTGGCGAAGAGGTTTTTCTTTGACATTTGGTTCCTTTTGATCGGGAGACCGGTGTCAATTGAAACCATGTCGTCTTGGTTTGGCGACATGAACATTTCGTCGTCCTCTTCGGGTGGGATTCCCTTTCTGATCGGTTCTTTAGGAAGTGGATTAGGTGATAGAGTCGATGGTAGAGGTTTGATGACCAAGTCATGGCCGATGGATCCTTCCTGTAACAAAAATAAAAATAATATTAGTTACGTTAATGATAAATTTCTTCACACCATCGATAACCGATTGTTTTTTACTTTTATGTCATTTAATTAATTGAAAAAAAAAATTTTTGAATTTGAAAACAATGGTCCAATACAATTTCTAGAAACAACTTAATATCAAAACTTCCAGGATAGAAAATCCGTTTTATATGAGTCATTGCTACACATATTTACAAAGCGTTTGACTTTGATATGAAGGGAAAGAAAAAAGGGAAAAAGGAAAATTAATTAATTTAAAGGAAAAAAAGGAAAATTATTTAATTACACATATTTACAAAGCGTTTGATTTTGATATTAAGGGAAAAGAAAAAGGGAAAAAAAGGAAAATGAATTGATTGCACATATTTACAAAGCGTTTGACTTTGATATTAAGGGAAAGGAAAAAAGAAAAAAAAGGAAAATTAATTAATTACACATATTTACAAAGCGTTTGACTTTGATATTAGAGGAAAGGAAAAAGGGGAAAAAAGGAAAATTAATTTCAAACAAGGGAAAGCCCTGCTTTTTAAAATATTATTTGTGACATTTTGTAGTGTTTTGATGTAAAGTTCATTCATTCATTCATTCATTCATACCATCACGGCATATCCCACAATGTGGGGTAACATTGTGGGATATGCCGTGGCATTGCCATATAAAAGGGAGCACAACATATCTGTGTATACCCACACACCAGTCTCGTCTCACCTAAAAAGGCACTATATTCAGAATGGGTGGTGAACCTCATTGCTGAACTATGTGAGATGTTATTGTTGCCTGTTGTATTTTCGATTACCCGGCTCTTACGGGACACTCAAAAACAATAATAGAAAAGAGTGGAAGCACTATTCTAAGCCGGTGCCTCACAGCTAACTTGCGCAGGGTGCAAGGAAGTGTTCATTAGTATTATTATTAAAAAATAAAAAATAGACTATACACAACTAATAATCTATAGACATGATAAAAGCAAAATTTACTGTTACATACCGCTACCAAAATTTGGTGGCAACAATATATTACTTATTTGATTATTTTCGGAATGGTTCGGAATCAAAATTGAAACACCATATTCAAAACTTATATCAAAAAGTACATGATGTCAACAAAGGGATTTTAATTTCGAAAAATACATTAACTGTGTATAAATGTGTCATTAATATCTTATTTATATTTAACTAGTTGCATGTAACACATGAGATCCAACTGTCGATAGTGATAGTATGTACAGTTGAAGAATAAGTACCAAACTATAAACCCATAAATACAAATTATTTAATATTTTAAGATATTTGGTTTTCTATACAACACATGTACCTAGGTATGTATGTCAAGATAGGATAGTATGGAGGTCAGTCCTTTGAACCCAGAATATGAAAACAGCATGATGGTATGTATTTATGTTTGGAGATTAGTATCAAACTATTAAGTCTTCTTAGATTATTGTGTGTAGCTATTGCCATACAAATTGTATGAAGCAATGTCGTCACTAAATTCAATTTTTATAAAAATTGTCAAAAAAATTTGAGATGTGCTAATACAATGTTAATATTTTTTATAGAAAATTAAATTATCTAGTTGGGATGTTTTGGCTTTTTTCGATATTTAAAAAAAAAATGGAAATATAGGCAGTTAAACTCATAAATTCATCATAAAAAAAATATTTTTCTTAATAAAAAACGTTTGAGAAACCCTGAAATTTAAAAAAAAAAAAAATTTGAGATTTTGTATTTGTCTATGTTTATATCAATTTTCAGCGTTCTAGCTTTTATGGTTTCTGAGATACATGGAAAAATGAACCAAAATTTCAAAAGTTGATAACCCCTGATTGAAACAAAAATTTACACTTATGAGTATAAAAGTTTTGTAGGCCTATAACTGTTTATTTATTCTGAAAATTTGGTCTCTGTAAATTGAGCGGATCAAAAGTTATAAGGGGGGGACGGACACACAGACACACAGACAGACATACAGACACACACACAGACACACACACAGACACACACACAGACACACACACACACACACACACACACGCAAAACTCACATAAAATGTTCTACTCCGAATTCTGAGTAAATCCATGTATGGGAACATATATGCTGCGAGGCCTCTAGTTGGTGTTATTAGCTTGCAAAAAGTCCACTACTCCATACAAAATTTTCCTTCGTACACGCATCTTGGCTTAATAATGTCAGTTCATTAAGAGAATTGAATTCTCATGAACGAATCGACAGTTGGAATATTGAATGTGTTTGGGATTTCTCACCTCATTTTGTGTACCAATTCCCTGATTTAAAGTCGTAGCTTATGTCAGCTTTGTACATATGTTTTAACTCCTCACTAATCCAAGGGGATATAGTGGGGATTTCGCAATTTAAGGCTATTTTTTATTACAGATTATCAACTAGTATCATGCCGAAATTGTATTCTTAAAGTTTCATCACAATGTACATATCTGTTTGTGAGTGGGTGCTGTGTACTATGTGCAATGTGCTATGTTATACTGTATGCTATGGACGGCGTGTTTATTTTAATTATAGACTAAATTACTCATTCGATTATTTTCAAATTTTGCTAATTTGTATATCTAATACTCGATTTGACCCCATTAGATTTTGAAGGATATCTGAATAGTGAAAATAAAATTGTAATAAATAAATTTAAATATTTTGATTGATTGCCTCGTCGCTCAATTCCTGTTTCTTCGTAGTTCTGGATTCGATTTCTAGCGGAAGAGAAAAAGCATTCACATCCTTACATAACTTTTATTGGCTAAAACAACTATGTACATAGTTGCATGCTACAAAAAATCCATTAAAACCCGTTATTTTCACTGAACTTAAGGAAGTACCGTCTAATATTATGTATTTTTATGTTGGCATTAAAATGTATCAGATTAAAATAATTATACTTTTTAAATGATACAGTTTGTGACAAGATTTACAATCGAACTATGTGAAATATGATAAAAAAACATACAGTCTGTCTATCTGTGTTGGTGAGTTTTATGTAATTTCACGGCATCCGGTTCAGTTGACTTAATATTACGAAATAAAATCACCGCGTTTATGATATTTTCTTGTCCACTCGATAAATCAATAAATAAAACAAGTCGAATTTTTATGTATGTCAGCGTTGAATTTATAAACGAATCGAGTTCTGATTGGTGATTGATATCAATGAAGAATAATAGAAGAATAATTTTGTGCAAAAAATAATGGAGTATAAAGCTGGTATTCAAGTATGCTTAACGAACCTTAATTTACTATAGGTAAAAAAATAGATATTTAAAGATAGGTACTTACATAATATTTAAGTGTCGTAACCACAGAGTAAACGAGTGGGTTGTGGCCAACGCCAAAAACCTCACTAACAAGTCATTCTATTTTGTATGGAAAATATTTAACATTTTCATGAAATAAGTTTGTTGAATTATTTTTTTATTTAAATATTTTATTATGAAAACTTGATAATTCTACAATGCCATTCCATGGAAATGATGTGCCTTTTTATCAATTTGAAAATAAAAATTTCAAATTTTAAGTTTCCTGAGCTTGGGGTCACTTTGAAATATTTGATTCAGATATCCTTCAAAGTCTAACGAGGTCTAAGTGAGTTTCAGTTATACAAATTTGTAAAATTTGAAAAGGATCGAACGAGTATTTTAGTCTATAATCGTTAAAGTAAAATAAACACGCCGTACATAGCACACAGCACACACACAGATACATCGTGATGAAACTTTCAGAATACAATCTCAGCATGAATTGCGAAATTATTACTCCCCACTATATCCCATGGGTTAGTGAAGAGTAAAAGATCCTTAAAATAAAATATGTAAGTCGCTTTTTTGCATATTTAGGGGAGAGTGGGGATCATTGGGCAGTAGGGAGGATTGGCCACCCCTAAGTATCTAAAAATATATAGAGTTAATGGCAATTTTTTCACTCGTTTTCATTATTTTATTCACTAGCAACACCAACAAACGTCAAATCAACTATCAGTTATGTTACATAAAAACGCTACAAGTCGTTGCATGTTTTCGTGTTAAAAAACGAAATATTTGACGAGTTTTTGTTACAATTTTTACTTAGGACTTTATAAAGAGGTACGTATTTTAATTATATTATTTGAATAATTAACCATTTAAGTTCTTTATTGTAAATAAACTATATTAATAATTGATAACCTAAAAAAATAACGAGGGTATATTTCAAATAATGAGTGATAGGGATCATTGGGCACTGTGTTTTGAGGGAGGATTAGGCATGCCCAAAGCTCCCTCTCTTATATTTTGTTTTTTTTTTTAGAAAATGCCGTTTCAATATAAAAATATGGGGAAAAGGCAAATGATACAGAAAAGTGTTATTGATAGAGCTGTAAAAGAAGTAAAAACAGGGGCTAAAATTAAACCAACAGCCATTAAATATAATATTCCTAGATCAACTCTACAAAGATATTTAAAAAAGGGAGATGTAAATAAAGCTTTTCCTAATAAATATACATCTAAACAAATTTTCAACACAGAGGAGGAAATCAAAATAGAAGAATATATTTCAATATCATCCAAATTAAATAACGGTCTTTCTAAGATACAAGCCCGTGAATTAGCGTACAGTTATGCTATTCCTTTGAAAAAAAAAATACCCGAGAACTGGGCGAAAAACAACTTAGCTTCCTAAGATTGGTTACATGGATTTCTATACAGACACCCTCAGTTATCCGTTAGAACTCCAGAAGCTACCAGCCTAACAAGAGCGACTAGTTTCAACACAACCAATGTTGAAGATTTTTTTCGCAATCTCAAAGATATGTATGGACGGTACAATTTTGTGCCTGAATCAATTTATAACATTGACGAACCTGGGCTAACTACTACTCAAAAAACGCAAAAAGTTATAGCATTTAAAGGAACAAAGCAAGTAGGTCAGATGACATCTGCGGAACGGGGTACATTGATCACAGTATGTTGCGGAGCTAATGCAATTGGGAATATTATTCCACTTTTTTTATATTTCCAAAGGTAAATTTCAAAACATATATGTTGAATAATGCCCCTACGGGATCTGATAGTGCTGCTCATCAATCAGGATGGATGACTTCCGAATTTTTTTTAAAATACATACAACATTTTGCAACATTTTTTTTATAGTTATGTCAATCATTTTTTCTTTTTATATAGCTTTTTACTTGCAAATAAATAATTATTTTCTTATGGTTTGTGTGTTTATTACATTCCTTAACAGTTACAATTAAAATATGTACAAATGTGTTGCTTAAAAGAAGGTTTAGTGTGCATGGTGCCCAAACCTCCCTATGGTGTGCCCAAACATCCCTACTCCAGGGAGGTTTGGGCACTTTTGAATTGCTTTGGAAAAATAATAATAACTTTTAAATAAAAGAAGATGTTTATATACTGTCTTTATGGAAATACTAGCTAAAGGTGTGGACTAATGATTAAAAAAAAAATATTTCAGTTATTCAAAAAAGTAAAAATTCTAAAATTCAAAATGTAAAAACGTGCCCAATGATCCCCACCCTCCCCTATATATTTTTACAGTTTAAAGGGAAGAAAATAAATAGAAATTCAATAATGATATATATTTTTTCATTTTATTATGGTAGTACTAAGGTAGATTTTTCTTTTTGTTTTTAGTTAAGTTAATTATTTTTTTCTTCTGTCATTATGTTATCAATATGTTTTTATGTATGTTTATAAAAGATAATATAAACCGTATGATTAAATAAATGATTAAAAAGTAAGCACTCCCATATAAGTAAACATGTAATAAACAAACTTATTTGATGATGATTTTATAAGTTTCTCAATAGATGGCGTTACAAAAAGGTTTCATCGTCACTCTATAGATTGCGATGGTGTTCAGCAGATCTATGATTAATATACATAGAACTTTCAAAAATTGGAATGATAAGCAAAAGAAAGACATAATCGGTGAAGGTTGCGCAAGCGCATAAAGTGATCAAGCAAACCAGCAAATGACAGGTCGTAATCCTTGCAGGCTCCTTGAGTTGCTGATTTTCCTGTAATATTCCAAATTCGTCTCTATTGAGATGTTAAAACAATTTAAGGTCATAATGTATCCCCCCCCCCCCCGACCCCCGACCCGATATTGACCCCCGACAGGGAAAAAAACTACTATTAGAAAAATATTCGATTAACGAATGATTAATGAAAATACACCATACTCCTGATTTTTAATTGTATCGACATGTTTTGCTATTTACCCAGGCAATTATTAAGAAAAGGAAATTGCTTTTAAACGAAAGTGAAGTTAGCAACACAAGTTTAGCTCAAGTAGGTACCTACCTTATTAAGAGATACACGACAGTAACTATAAACCGGAAACTAAATAGCTCCGATGTTGTCGAGTTAACAATAATAACGTATTAATTGATACAACGTGTATGTGTGTGGGTAAAAGTGAAAATACATACTACTATTCTAACTAAATTATAGCTGCCATGGTAACACGGGATTTTCTTTTGATAATAATTCATTAATTATTTAAATAATTTAATTATTTAAATTTGAGAGTGAGTTGGGAGGTTTTTCAAAAATATGAAAAAACCCGTGGCATCAACAAAAACACCAAAATAAAGAAAACTACTGCTTTGTAGATTGCGTGGTTGAAACAAATGGCGCTTTTAAATTATTAAAATTAAAATATTCTACAGTATACCTAACCGTAGTTATAAGAATAACAATGATAAACGAATGGGTTGTAGCCAACACTAAACTCTCCACTACATTGCAAGTGTATAGTTTTTCTTCTTGAAAGGTTGACAATCTCTAAACGCATTTTTATGAAGTATATTTCTATTAGATTCTTAAACAAATTTAAGATTCCCAGAGGGCAAAAGTTTTCACAATACAGTATACACCATACACACAAAAACATTGTCACGAAACTCACTATATGCACTTTCTACGTGATACCTGTTGAGAAATTTATGCATAACTAGCAAGATGAGCATGTATGAGACAGTGTATCGATGTTGATGAGGCGATGGATATGTGTCAATGAGGTGTTCGGTTCTCACTGCCTACCCCTTGAGGAAAATAGAAGTGGAAAGTTAAAAAAACACTTGTCTATACAGACACATACAATATCAATATGAAGTTGATCACTCAATTTTCCCATACAGAGGCTATTTTTCTTCTGTTATATGTATACATTTTTCGAATATTTTTATTATTGCATATGCGCAAACATTGGATTTTTTTTCCCCTGTCGGGAGTCAAAGATATTTTTTATTTTGCCACCAGCCGATGACAGGTCGTAAGCCCTGTAGGTGCCTTGATTTCCCGGTTCTCCTACAATAAATATTCCAACTTCGTCTCTATTGAGATAATTAAAAATCTGTTAAAAAATATCTTTGACTCCCGACAGGGAAAAAAAATCCAATGTTTGCGCATATGCAATAATAAAAATATTCGATTACTTACACATTGGTACAAGTAGGTAAATAAGACAAAAATGACCTTATAAGTCTGGCGCAATTCAGGGGTGACTTCTATGCGAAAAATGCATTGTCACCTCAGATATAAGAATTGTAGCTTTCATTATTTACAAAAAACCAATTCTCTCAATAGATGGCGTTCCAACAAAATAAATAAAAATAATAAGATTGTTGTTCATAATTTCACCCATAGATGGCTGTAGTAAAAATTCCTTATTTTCAAGCGAAAAGAATTTCAGTATTACAATATATAGAACTTTCAAAATTGAATTGATAGGGATCTCATTAAAAGGCATAATTGGTGAACGTTGCGCAAGCGCATAAAGTGATCACGTAAACCAGCCGATGACAGGTCGTAAGCCCTGTAGGTGCCTTGATTTCCCGGTTCTCCTACAATAAATATTCCAACTTCGTCTCTATTGAGATAATTAAAAATCTGTTAAAAAATATACATTTTTCATACAAATATGAAATTTATTTTTCATTGATATACATAGCTGACCATAGATTTTTTCTCTTTAAATGTTGACAATCCTTGAATGCATTTTTGAAGAGTGTATTTTTATTATATCAAAAGTTCAAAAATATAAAAATACCTCGATTTATCAAACCGTGAGAGCATTTTTAAAATTTGGACAGGCGCATACGCTTAAAAATTGTGAAATCGTAACTCTCCACAATTCCATAGTGTAGAGACTAAAAAACAAGTCATAAAAAAAACAATAATATTTAAAAAACATTTTTTTCTACTTTTTTCATACGACGAAAAAAATGAAAATACCTGCACCACATTAGGTAACGAGATTAAAAGATTTTGGCATTATCGTAAAATAATAATATTACCGTTCCTTACATCAGGCATTATTCCTAAATCACTATTCTCGGGTCTTTTTACTCTGCCAGACTTTGCTGCCTTTTACTAGTACTAGTCTGACGTGTAGGTCAATCTAGCACAATTTATTTTCCACATGATTTAGGTTAACAAAATACAGTTACCGATAATAATATCAACTTCCAATATAAGTTTTCAACAATACACAGATAAATATTCACATTCAAAATATACCTTTGCGTCTGTTGTTGACATTATTCATCTTAAATTAATTGCGTTAATTACCGTTTTAGTACACATTTGAAGAATTTATATAATTTCAAGAGAATAGAATATTAGTATTGTTGCATGGATGTATTTGTGCCAAGGATATATTTGTTACATGCCATTGTCACAGAATAACTATTTTTTATGACAATATTTAATGGATTTCTTTGTATTGTTCTTCTGCTGTCACCGTTCATTCTGCTTATGCACTTTACACGGAGGAAGTTGCCAACGGGGTTCAGGTTTTCGACGGATTGTTCAACGCGTTTTTGTATCGTTGTTCGTAAAACAGAAATCTGTAAAATCTGACGCATGTAAGAGAAATGGTACGAATATTTAAAGGAATTATATGAGAGCACAGAATGTGTCAGAGTGAGATAGTGGACATGTCTCGTAGATTATGAGAATGAATAGATTAATGGAGCTCATATCTCTCTGCCCCCCTTGTCAGGGGAATGACGTAGTAGTATGCATGTATTAATAATTTAATGCATTTTTTTAGATATAATGATGATCTGTATGCCATCTATAAGACTCCTAGGCTCTCTGTTCATGTCAAATTGAGCAGATTTAGATGGGCCGAACATGTATAGAGAATGCCACAACAGCAAATATCAAAGAAAGTCCTGTGTGGACATCCAGGTGGAAGAAGAATGAGATGGGAAGTTGGAAGGGATGCTTCCCAACTATTGCAAGTGCCTGGCAGTTTGAAAGTTGCAGCGGACGATGGAAGAAGCTGGAGGCGAAGACTGACGGAGGCCAAGGGGCTCGATATGGTCTCTAGCGCTAGCTAAAAAAAAGAAAAAAATGTATGGAAGTGACAGTTGCTAGTCACGTGACAACTGTCACTTACATACATTGAGTTATCTTTTCTTGTTTCTTTTCTTGAGCTAAATGACACGTTGTCTAGGAGGGCTAGAGCGATATTAACGACAATATGAATTATAACTTTTTTAAAAAAATCAGAATTTCAAAATAATATTCTAACGCATTCAAAGTGTTTACGTCATATTTAACAATAACTTTGTTAAATTATAGTTTTACATCTAAAAAAAATGGTAGGTAGGTACCTACTTTCGGATTTTTTTTTATCCAGAGAATTTTCAAATATAATAATTCTAGAACTGTCAAACTGTAGACAAAACCATCAGTTAATCCTGTCTTTAGTTTCAAGACGATTATTTAAGTATTGGCTGAGTAAATGAGGAAACGCCAATGCAACTTTCCGAAATTTTCCGAACGGCAATAAGCCCGCTAGTGTACCTACAATATGTATTTAAATATACACCAATTACACAATTAAAATGTTTTCATTGCAAATATTTATTATTAAAAGTATGTATAACCAAATTCAGCTGATAATGTCTAATTTAAATTATGCCAAATACACAACTTCAAACTAATAATCAAACATGAACAGTTCAAGCGCCATAGTTGTGTAATAATATTTTTTGCCTAAGTAGGTAACATACATTGCCTTAGGCAGTAGTGGATTATTTAAAAGTAAACCAATACGTACCATCACTATTTAGTGATGTGCTAAAAGTATCTCTTGGTCAAAATACAAATACGACCAAGAATCAAGCAAATACTGCCATAAATTTAATCAAAAGTGTGGCTACCCGACGCCTGACAGCTATGCAACCAATGAGAAGCGTATATTTTCCGTATAGACAGCGGAACCAATAAACAAGCGGAGAACTTTCCATAAAACAACGTTGAGAGACGTTATAAGCGGCTTATCGAGCAGTGTCGAATCAATCTCTCTCTGTGTTTAATATTTGCATCTTAGTAAAAACGTATTGTGACATTCTAAACATATGTAGTAAGAAAAATATAGTAAAATAACCCTAATTAGCATTTGGATAATTTATTAAATATTTGAGTGGATAATATAAAAAATATATTTAATATAGATTCGATCTATTATAGTATACAGAGATTTGATCTAGTTTGGCAAGTTCAAACCTGTATACTAGGGAACCAAACCCGTGTAAAGTTCATTTGAACTGAATCACTTGAAACTTACCAATTACAAACACACATCATATGTACACAGTACACATATCGAATCGATTTCGTGTAAATTTCTTGACCCGTTTCTTTTTTTTTATTGCCTGAAATTTTACGTTCTTAATAGACCCGTGGGTCTGTGTGACAATATCTATGCTTTCTGAGATGATGAGGTTAAACTGTCATCCATCTCCGATTGGTTTTCTTGGTGAAATTATTGGCTGCTGCATAAGCGAATGGATTACTGTTACATGGCTACATGGTCTCTCCAATATATTTTTCTGGACCTCCTCCACCTGACGGTGCCCTTTATTTTACAAGTTTTATGCTATTGGAAGAGTTTTCTCAGTACGTATTGAAAGTTTAGGTAAATATATGTAATTGGTATTTTTAGAGGCTTGAAAATAAAATATACTTTAATCGTAAGCGCATAGATTCATTTTATTGTTATAATCATACTTGTTGTCCTTCGTGGCTCTATTGGCTAGATATCTGACTCCTAAACGAAACGAAAGGTCTCGGGTTCGATTCCCGATGTAAACTAAGAGAGACATCTCTGAGACGATAAATATTATATCTATGTAAAATGTGAAATTTTATTATTTGATGCGTGTTAAATTAACATTTGGCATAGTACCTGCTTGTTTTTAAAGAAGCTACATATACAAAATATAATAAATTCTCGGTTAAATTTGACCGTTATGATTTTGGTCACGCTCATAAATATGTCCATCACCATACATTATTATAGACAGTCTGTAACAGTTAAATGAGTTAGACACAATCGTATGTATAAGAGTGAATCTATATTGAAAGTGAAAATATCCGTTAACCTGGTTATGTAGTATTTGTTGTTGTATCAGACGCTTCCCATAGCCTTGTATATTTCATCTTCAGGTTAATTATACCTACCTATATTAGAATATTGGAGGTAACCAAACACACGCTTTATTAACTTACGAGTTCGTTAACATTTTGATATCAACAAACATATCTGCTATATTATGAAGTTGTGTAGGTACATTGTCAGTGGCGTGTCGTCAGTTCAATTTTTTATAAAGTTTTATTACTTATATTTTTTATATAAAGAAAATAGACATAGCCCAAAAAGCTATTATAAAAGTTATACTTGAGGTACCTATTCGAACGAATACTGAAGAGATTTTTACTAAATTCAAAGTTCCAACAATTACAAAAATATATGCAAAAAATCTGCTAATATACAAGCTAAAAAGAGAAGACCAATATACTAGCTCAAAACAATATAAACACACTAGATTAAGTACAACAAATACCTTAAATATACCATATATTAAAACAACTTTTGGAAAACGTAGTGTACGATATTTTTCAACAAAACTTTTCAATAGTTTACCAACAAATATTAAAAACATCAGTAATGCAAAAGAATTTAAAAAACTATCACTAAGATGGGTTTATGAAATAGATGAAAAAATCCTTAAAGAAATAATTCTTCCAAATAAAATGTAAATGCACTATTACAAACAACAGAATAGACAATTGAAAAAAAGTGAAACAAATAATTTATTTCCACAATTTTTGGATGTGTGTGCATGACTCAAAATGAAATATTGTATTTAGAAGGAAAGATGCATACGTTTGAATGCGTAGCGTATGTATGTAAATGTACTTATATTATATGTAAATGTATCTATAAATAAACAACGTAATAGACAATAACATAAAACTAGCTCACCTTAGCACAGGCTATGCCTAGTGAGGGGGCTAGTAACAAAGATACAAACAAAAAGATATGGCTTAAACTATGTAAGCACCAGTGAAGTGGTAAATTGATATTTATTGAGATGAGATAACTTATATTCACATTGTATGTTAACTATGTATGAATAAGCTTATATTATCTTAAAATATTTTGTATCACATATATACTGTATATTTTTGGATAGAAATAAATAAATAAATAAAAAAAGTACAAAAAAGGGCTTTCAAGACTTTCTGTCTTAAATTCGGTGCACTCTTATCTTCACTATCAGTGAACAGTGAGCCAGTTGTTTCCACATGATTAGCTCTCTTTGGCACATTAAGTGCAGTGTCTGCAAGGTTTTAGAGTTCTCCAGACTCTTCGTATGTTCTTTATGTGTTCTTTCAGAGTTTTGCAAGGGGCCGTTATTAGTCCCCATAAGCAGAACGGGTGGTGGTGGAGGAAGAACAGTACAAAAAAGAAAAAAAAATCAACGAACAATAATGATCCGCTTTTTTTACCTCGATTGGCAACTATTTCCAAATGACTATTTCTTACCGCTAATCAGTATTCTCAGCTCAAAAAAGCAATAGATATTGTAATTTTTAAAAAAATAATTTTAAAGAATTTCTCCCCCAGTGGGAATTAAACCCAGGAACCTAGAAGTCAAACGACTTGTGTCTACGCCACGGTAGTCAGTGAGAGGATTCGGCTTATACATAACTCGACACAATATTCCCGTCCATAAAAATTTTAACATTACTAATAAATAAATTTAACTTGATTATATATTTTTTATTTAATTTTTGTTTTGAAAGGCTGACATTATTATCTTTATACACTTTTTTTTAACTTCACTTATCGGTCTGTACTGGAATTTCGCAATTGATTTTTAAATTACTTTTCGACCAGTTAGAGCTTCGAAATTTTCAGAATGTGTTTATTTCCGATGACAATGCATGTTCCAAGCGATTAATTTGATAAAATTGAACAATATCGTATTTCATACAAAGTAACCAAAGCTATGCGTTTCCGGCTGATTTAAAAATCATAAAAATATAGGTACAAAAATAAATATACATTAATTTTTCTCCATTTCATTTTATATTATTAAACACTTTCTTAGAGCCCTGCGTAATTGCATCTACATAACTAACCATTGTTTTTGGCCCATAGAAGCAATATTTGCGTGAGACATGAATTTATATAAATTTCTCCTATGCTGGGAATCTAACACAGGACGCCCGCACAGAAGTCAAACGGAAACGGAAAACTATGCCACGGGGGTCGGCACTTATAACTTTATAAGTTGAATATCTTCAGTGTGATGAAAAATTGTAGCAATTACATTTTTTTAAGGTATTTTTCAATATTTATTTATTTATTTATATATTTATATATGATTATTGTTAGTGTTTTGCACGCAACGCTTCGATTACCTAATGTTATAAAATATATTCGAAAAAACCAAGATTTTAGACCTTACGTCTTTTTAAATACATCACAATACAGTTACTCCCACCACCACCCGTTCTGCATATGGGGACTGTAAACGGCACCTTCACAGAACGCTAAGAGAACGACAAGAAAAAAAAATCATAGCACGAAAAGTACCTCATGGAGTCCTCTAGATGAACAATCTCGGCACCATAGTGCAAAAGAACAATCGATGAATGTTAATGGAAGATTCACACTCGTGGACTTCAGATCTTTTTAAATAAGAAACATCAGGGGTATGAGCAAGATCTCTGTAAAAAAATAACCTACTGGGAATCTAACAATAGTAATAAGGCACCATAACTATGACAGAACTTCTTAAAGGCTTTAAAATTGTTCTTCGAAGTCACAAAATCCGCGTGACCAATGGGACCTTGAAGAGCCACGGACACAGTACAGTTTTAATTTATATTTTTTTATAATCAATTTTAATTATATTTTTATATTATCAATTTGTATTGGTTCCTTTTACTTTTTATTATACGCCACTGAGCATTTTAGTAGACTGTATCTTATAGGTACTATAATGTTAAAGAATATTTTTGTTTTTATCTATGTAGGTACCTATATACCTACTTTATGCAAGAAGGAAATAGTTTACGATGCAGAATATAATAACTTGATAGTTATGTTATTTTGTTCTCATGGATGAATATTTGACAGCTACAAAATAATAGTTATTTATGATTTATATGAATTTAGAGGAGTATTCAACATTTTAGAGATAAAACTCATAACAAGAGGCTACTGATATTTTATAATAGTAGTAATAAATACAAAATTTATAAACTAGGAGTTACATAAAAAGGAAAGACTTATTTTACTTATTTTCTTTCTTAAAATACACGAGCGGGCTGTGGGCGTTGAGGCCATAGATATAGAATTATTTTTTTCATCGAAAATTTTCCACATTTTCACGAAATGACTTAGTTAAATTATTTTTGATTTAAATATTTAATAAAAAAAACGTGATAATTCTTCAATCCCATTAAAGTTGTGTGTCTTTTTAGCAATTTGAAAATGAAAATATTAATTTTAATTTTTCTTTGAAACTTTGAAATATTTGACAAAATTTAGAAGCAATGATCAGATACTCTTCAAAATCTAATGGAGTCTAAGAGAGTATTTGATATACAAATTTGCAAAATTTGAAAAGAGTCGAACGAGTCTATAAACGATTAAGTAGAATAAACACGCCGTAAATAGCACAGTGTAGGTACACATCACACATACACATAGATACATTGTGATGACACTTTCAAAATACAATCTCAGCATGATATTACATAGATATCTGCAATAAAAAAATAAACTTAAAAGTTGTGAATTGGCGAACGTTTCTCAAGCGTTTAAGTAATCGCCAATTATATGGTTTTTGGAGAAATATGGCAATTAATGAGGGTTGTCCAACAACAGTCCAATTGAATAGCATCAGACATGTCTGCTCGTTACTATAGTCGAAGGAATGACGGAAGACAAAAACCATAGATGTCGGCCTAGTGACAGTTATTAGTGGTGTGCTCTTTAGCTGCTGCCAAGAGATGAAGAGGCTGGCGGGCAACAGAGATATGTGGAGAGAACGAGTATCTTAGGATTGTGACCCGGAAAAGACAAAATATGGTCAAAATATTCAATTCAATCGAATTTATATCGAAAATGTTACAATTTTTAGCATTGTTTCAAAATAGTTAAGAATATAAAGAATAGTTATTGTTTTTTTTAAAGTACTATATACTTAAGTAAATAAGTGAAAATTTTAAACATAATTGGTTGTATTTATCAGATCCTGTCCATTTGGGATGCTGTGTTTCTGGATGGATATATTTTTCCTACTTGAATCTGAATAAGATACAATTAATATATAGTATTGAAATAAAGTTTATAACCACTGAATTCATACATATTTTATGAGTACACTTTTAACACGTGATTTTTTCCAGTTTCATAAAGGTTATTGATACATGAACAATTTAATGTTAAAATTAATATACATATGTTAATCAGTGTTAAAATATCACATATATCAATATATCATGTAAAATAGATACATATATTATCATGAATACCATTCAACAGAATAATTTGATCGGAAATTGAAAACACCTTGTAAATTATCATCCGTTTTTATTGTAATAATATTTATAATTTTACAAATTGTACCCACACAATTTAAATTGAGTTCAAAATCCTTGGAATTATTTCTAGAGCAGTCAATAACGAAGGCGTTTCGCGAACACGCTGCAAACTTGAGATATGTGATTTGCATATTATAAGAGCAAAATTCCAATAGAATTATAATGCAGGGGCAGATGGGCCCCTGATAGCCTCGAGAAGCTCGTCTTTATGCGAGGCGCGGAGGGTAGAAGATCTAGAGGTCGTTACAAAAGTTACAAAAAATCCAACATTTCTGTCATAAGAAACGCCCTTTTTGTGTTAGATTTTTCTCCGTGACATTGGCCAGATGTCGGATTCCAATTTATTTTGCAGATAACTTGGCTAGCGATCTTTTTGGAATGTCCTTTTTGAGTCCACCATAGGATCGTCAATCATTGAAGCCCTTTGATCTGCCCATGACCATCTCACATGATGGCGGATCATTCGTCGACAATTTAGTTTGCAATTGTCTATTTGTGGCGGAGTTTTCAAATCGTAATAGTCACTTACTGTTACGATTTGAAAACTCCGCCAGTCCGTCACAGTCACTTACGAATCACCCAGTATCTCGACACATATAAGACTATCGAGATTGAGATGGGCTGGACATGTTCAGAGAATGCCAAATATGCGAATTCCTAAGAGAATTATGACTGGTCATCCAGGAGGGATGCAGTACAGCTCCTTAAGCGTTACAAACTGGAGGACGACAGCTGTAGACAAACGGGGTTGTAGGCAAAAGTTGAAGGAGGCCAAGGCTCGACTTGGGCTGTAGCGCCATCGAAGAAGAAGAACAGTCACTTACATAAATAACACCAAAAAACAACACAGCGTAAGATTTTTTAATGAATAGAGGTACTTACAGGATTAAAGTTAAAGACTTTGCCACTCTGCTTATAGTAATTATAGAGAATAGAATCAAGTGATTTTAGAAAAATGGATAAAATAAAATACTAACATAAACAATGAAAAGGCATTACCTACTGATAAAAATCTTGGTTTTAAATCGGTTTGAATCTAATCCAAAATTCTTTCAAGTTCACTTAAAATATTTGACCCCTACAAGTAAATTGATCATAATGATATGTTTTTCACTGACCTTAGTTAAAATAAAACGTCTGTTAAATTAATAATTGTAGTCAATTACTCAAAACAGATTCTTGTGGATTATTTCATTAGGTATTCCAAAGGTCCAACTAATTTACTCGATAGAGAAATCATTCATTGAAAAATGTTGAAAGTTCAAGGGTGTGTCAGATGAAACAATGAATATTTGCCGTCCATAGTTCCAAACTATAAGCCTCAACTAAAGCAAAGCGACATGAAACAGCTATTAGCCGAATGACTATAATTAGTACAGCTTGAAGAAATCAAAGGTTCACATTTGTATAAAATTAAGTCGAAACAATTAGAGTTGTCATTGAGAAAGTAGCGTTTCAACTTTAACCTCGAACTTATAATTTTAATTGCTAATAATTAAAGAAAACTTTTTTAGATCATGATCGATAAAAAGTCGTGTAAAGTCGATAATAGGTTTGCGAACGTCAATAAAATGCTTAAACATACTAATTTCAACATTCCCGAGATAAATTGATAAAGAACCTGGAGTGACTTTTGATACTTTCTCGTGGTAGAAAAAAATACAAGATTAAAATTTTTTAATAATTTTTTTTATAAACTGAAAAATTTGCATTAAAATAAATAAATTCTTATAAATATTTAATCTACTCGTAATCATCCAACAAAATACATCATGTGGTATGTGGTATTTATTCTAAACTTTGATTTTTTTTAATGTATTTTTTATCGGACCAAAATTGAAACCTTGAGGACTTCCTCAATTTAATTTTGTATTATGTTTTCCATAATTCAACAAATTGATACAATATATCTTGTCTTAAATATTACTTTTGAATTTATCACCTCACTAAGCGAAGCTTCTGCTTAGGTAATATTAACAATAATTAAGTAATCTATTTTTGCTACATAAATTCTAAACGTAGGTATGCATAAAATGAAAGCATAAACATTATAAAAGTCTAAACTCATAAAAAAACAAGTGTATTTGTAAGGGTGAGGGTGTATTTGCAAGTATAAAAGGGCGATGTGGAGAAATGTGTAAAAAAGGATATATGAGGGTGTAAGAATCTCTTTCCGAGTGCAAATATTATCTTATAACAAAGGTCAAACGTTTTTGAACCTTTCCTCCCTATTCGAATCAGCCAATCAGTAACCAGAATTATGTTCACTCGGCTGTACTAAGCCCAAGATATCAGATGCAACCCTTTTATTTATTTTGGGTGCTAAAAATGTATAATGTCTCTGAGCAAATGCAGTCTGTGTATATTGTGGTAGACATTTTGAGTATTTTTATGTAGTTGTATCATTGCGATTAGATCTTCATTTTTTTCAGTTTCTAGCATTTTATTTTCAATTGTCTTTTCTTTAATGTAGGTATTTTCCTTTTATCTTCACCCCGATTTCGAACAAGGTCCAACCTCTTTCCAAATTGGCACAACTAGCCTATATATTATACTATGTGCTGTACAGTGTCTTTCAAATTTGATTCTCTACACACCATTATGTTCCGCTTGATTCGTATTTTCTAGTGATTCGTGTCCAAATAAATTCCAATTATCAGATTTCCAAAGGCACAATGTATATATATATATATATATATATATATATATATATATATATATATATATATATATATATATATATATATATATATATATATATATATATATATATATATATATATATATATATATATATATATATATATATATATATATATATATATATATATATATATATATATATATATATATATATATATATATATATATATATATATATATATATATATATATATATATATATATATATATATATATATATGTGTTCACTGCAAAACATTAATGTGCCTTTTTCTACATATATTATTTTTAGTTCTCATTGTATTGCGTTATTTTTTTGTAAGGTTGTTTTATTTGTATTATTTTTAATTTGAAATTGTGTGTTTCCCAGGAGGCATAGTTTCTGAAGAACAGACCAACTAGGTCTACTAAATGAAGCAGAAAATTAAGTGTTTTTTTGTGATTTATTATGTAAGTAACGAGCTGTTGCTTTTCAGAACGCAAGCTACTGAAGCTACTAGCTTAAATTAGGAAAGGTCACATAAATTGATTTTAATAACATGTAATATTATTTGTAATTCTTGAGTCTCTTCATCGATTAAGTTCATAGTAAGTTGATACTCTGCATTCATAAAACAGGGCAAATTTCAATATAAAGGTCAATAATATATGTACATAATGTAGTGTAGTAATATGTAAGACGAAGTATTCTCTTCCTGTCTTGTTAATCACAAGCTTTATAAGCAGTTGAAATACTCGTGGTTTTGGTGGAATAAAAGAGAAGCAGTGAATTATTACACCAAAGGTTAGACACAATTGTTGGATTATTCTCAAACCACAAAAATATAAATGTTGGTTTAGCATTGAGCCGCAAACAATGACAATTACGACTCAAAGTACTTGCGGTAAATTTGACATTACTATTGAGGTGACATAACATCGTTATCTAACTCCAAGAGTCGTGATTATAAAACAGTAATTCTTGGTTTTCGACAAGAATAGCACCCAAAACATTAATATTGTATCAAGAAATAACGTAGTTCGTTATAATAATAGCTTATCATCGTGATTGAAGTAATCTTACATAATTGTATTGAATTTTTTAAGATATCTACTTAAGTTATCAATGGGCTACTAATATTTTGTTTGGATCAGTTGACTTTGTCAAAATATATTAAAAGTTTAATACAAACATATGAACATAGAATAAACTTATCGAAAAATAATATAAGAAAATCCCACAGGAACGATGTTACCTTTCTCAGGGATATAAAATAAATGAAAAAATAGACAGAGGAATAGATAAATAAAATGCAGTTCTTGGTTAAGAAATATATTCAGGGATGCAGTTCTTGGTTAAGAAATAATATATTCTGTTCCCCTAGACAACGTGTCATTTAGGTCAAGAAAATATAAATCAATGTGTGGAAATGACAGTTGTCACGTGACTGGCAACTGTCACTTCCATACATTGAGTTATCTTTTCTTGTTTCTTTCCTTGAGCTAAATGACACGTTGTCTAGGGGGGGCAGGTTCGTATTGCTTAAATTGAATTTGGTTGAATGGTACTAATTTTGAATTTTTAAGCTCTTGTTTATATAAGAAGAATACGAGTACCTGCATATATGTATGCATGTAACTGTCAAAGACATGATTGTTTTTATAAGATGTTTGAAAAATACATCAAATAAATTAATATTCTTATAATTATATTAAACTCTCTTTAACTAAGCATTCGTGTTGGTAATTGTACAAATAAACTCAAAAAT
Organism: Molanna angustata; assembly: GCA_963576475.1. Taxonomy (NCBI): domain Eukaryota; kingdom Metazoa; phylum Arthropoda; class Insecta; order Trichoptera; family Molannidae; genus Molanna; species Molanna angustata. Next base: position 33,736,496 of record OY754979.1, read on the forward strand.
GTTAAAAGTTAATGGGTATAATTACTTTCTTGATTTTTAGTGTTATATTAATGGGACAGCATCATATAATTTTGTCAGGTGTCAAGAAAAGATGCATGTAAGTTGAAACACCTCTGTAGGTATGTGTTTAAATCACCGGTGATAGATGAGGTTACGACACAGTCTCAGCAAACTACTTACCTCTGTATTATGAGACAAGACACGCCAGTCATGTCTTGTGACTGACACACATTGTGTCTTTTATTATTATCATCTGATGTAACAATCCTAGCTCCACTCTTGGCTGGGACATGTAATGACACAAAATCTCCCACACGTGTAATAGAGGTATGTAGATTGGTACAACACCGCGTTGTTCATTTTCAAGTCTCTGTACTCGTATGTCAACGAGACTTTGTCTCCAATCAGACAATGATTTGTTATTTCCATGAACCTTATTGTTTCCAACAGATTATTATTCCATTATTGGAATTTACATATTCACGAGTACCTTTACATAACCAGATTATTCTGATTGCGTCTTTGTTTCTACACGTAGAAAATTAAGTTTGTAACATTTTTTTTAGGAAACGATCAACCTCATGTAAATAATTTAACCAAAATGATTTTGTAATACTTTTTTAATTGTACATCACATCTCAAGTGACAGATTGATAATGTATCAATTATTTGAACATCTCACAAGTCCAGAGTGTAAAAAACTGCGTCTATGCCTGGAATTGAACCCAGGACATTTGACTCAGGAGTCAGATATCTATATAGCTATCTGAGCCACGAAGGCCAACAGTATTTATTGATTATTTACATTGTTTTTCATAATTTTTGGTTGAAAGTTATCGATTAAAATATTTTTTTAAGGGTAAATACATAAAAAAAACAATCTTACTGATAGTAAAATAAAGATGTAAAATAACAACTGCCGATGAAATTGGTTAAAAAAGGGGATTTTAAAGGAAATTAGGATAAGAATGGTTATGTGGAGGAAGAGAGTGACTTCATATGCTTTTTGAATAGGTACCGCCAAGCCAGGGGCATTTCTGATAATTTCAGGTACTTAATTATTACCAAAATCGATCTGTATAAATTGTGAATGACTAAATGTGTCGTTTGTTGGTATAGTGAATACATACATATTTCAAATGTTATAAATCAGTGTGTGTATGTTAATGTACAATAAATTGGCTGGGCCGTCTATGTATGGAGAATTGTATTTTTCAACATAATATCTTATCGAAAAGGGTTTCAAAAGTTGCGCATAAATATTAAGATTATAACTAAATTTTTAATTTACAGATTCAATAGTACTTTTGGCCCTCCACTGGTACTTGAAGCAGAGTTTTGTGGGATGTCTTTTTGGAAAATATGGATTATTTTGGATGTTTGAAATTTCTTGATCTTTTCCAAACTAAATAATAAACAATTTTTTCGAGTAGAATATAATTACTAACAATATACATCCGATTAAATTAACTTATACACCGCGGCTGGCAGGTCGCTGACGATTGAAGACGATTTTACCGATTTTAACGATTTAGCACACTAAAACAACACGACGTATTGCAATGACCATAAATAATTATTGTTATAATGTAAAACTTGAAGTAGAAAAATGAAAAAAAAATGGACTGTTAAAAGTATAGAATTTATTTTTATTGTTATTTTTTTAAAAATAACAGTATCTATCCAAATAAGAAACTTTTAATACCCCTTTCATATGTGGATTCGAAAAAATTTGTACGACCCAGCCTAATGTACAAGGGGCAGTACACAAAACCTTGCGGTACGCCAGATATCATATATCACGAACATCAATTATAAATAATTCGCGTTTTACGATGGCTTTAACAGCAGCTAACATAATCATCGACTTCCTTTTATCATATTGCAAAATAATCTTGCAGATTATTGCAATTTCAACTAAATAATAGCGAGACGTTTACCACAACACTGGGCATATATAACCTTCCACTGTATATATTCAAGTATCGCGAAAATCTACAACGAACCCATTCTATGACCTTAGTGGAGTTTATCCGCTATTTAAAAACAATTTCAATAATAATATATGCAATTGTGGATATCAGAAACGCTTAAATCCCGCTGAGATAATACAACATTACTCTTAAACGTTGCATTTAACTGGTGACATCTTAGTCATAATCCAAGGCCTCACAATAAATTCTATCTAGGAAAAATGTTTTATTTATTAAATTTTTTCCACGAATGCGATATTGACTTGTCATCTACTCTGAAAAAGTCGAAAATTCGAAACTAATTGTATGAAATAATTTATACTTTGTTTAAACACAGTGAATAAATAAAATGGTTTAAAATGCATCAACATAAAAATCTGTCAAGTAAAGTATTTCGGTCGTTTTGATAGATTATCAATACAATAATTTTAAACATCAACTTATACTTCTGAAAAATCAGTTATAACTACATCTGTTCTCAACAATTTTTTAAAATTACTTCCATAACGCAAACGATTGTAAACAATACAACTTGAAATATTACAAGGGAAAATATCACCCCATCACGTGAGAGCCTATTCTGAGGAAATACTAGAAAAAATCATGCAATACGTTTTTGATACACAAATGTTTAATAGATTTATAAAAGGTTTAATACAAAAGTAAGGATTAACTCTGTGGCATCACAAAGGGCCAATAGGCCGAAGTGTGTTCTTCTTAAGAAAAAAAAATAAAACAAAACTAGAATTATGAAAAAAATATATTATATAATTTTAAGTTCTATTTATTTTTTTCGCAAACGCAAAATCCATTCTGACGATGCTCAGCATAGAGCAATACCGGTGAATGGGAGTCGCATTTACGAAAAATTTAAATAGAACTTAAAATTACATAATTTTTTTTAATGATTCTAGTTGATTATTGAATTATTTTATGAAGTGACAGTTTCAAACATTGAAAAAAAAAAATAAACAAAATTTTAAACTCAATTCAATTCAATAAAAAATAACAAACCAAGTGTAATTGTGAAGGTGTGTGGTTATGTATATTTAAGAGGCGATGTGGGGATATGTGTAAAAAAAATAATGTTTGACGGCGTAAAAAAAATCTCGTTTTAAGTACAAATCAATATTATCTCAGAACAAAAATCAAATTCAACCAATAACTTAAACAATTTTTATATTCTGCTCGCTTTAAACATTATATGCTCCATCCACTACAAGAACGTCGATTGATAAGAGACAATATCCTAAATTATCGCGTTGACTCCCCATATTTACTGGGAAAAATAAATCTAACAGTTCCTACACGATTTACCAGAAATAATGATCTCTTCATTATTTCGGCAGTACGTAATAATTACACAAAAAAATTGTTTATCACAAGAGCTTGCTCCAAATTTAATTCACACTATGAAAATATCGACATTTTTTTTAATCTTCAAGGACAATTAAGCGATGTCTACAAAGCAATTTAACGATGTAATAAACTTACTTCTAATGTGTGTGTGTTTGCGTTTGTATGTCAATAATGTAATTATTATGATAAATCGTTACGGGGAAATCGAGTTCTCATCATGGTGGCATGTTACATATAGTAATATTGAAATATTGTCAATCTTCCCTTTTAATCCTCTCCTAGATCCATTTGATTCAGATGGACCATCACTCACATGTTTTTATTAACTATGTATTATTGGTGTTACATATTCTGGTCCTTATGAGGGTAATTGTCTTATTTAATATATTTTTGTAATTGTGACTGTTTGTAACCATAATAAATAAATAAAATAAATAAATAAATAAATAAATAAAAAATAAAAACTAACCGTTAGTAATATTCATACTATGAACATGCAAATATACCTTATTCATTCCTCTTCTATCGGATTTCTTTACGAATCTCGAATCCCAAATTTTTCGTGTTCTAAATTGTCTCGATTTCATATGATACAGAAGGAGTTGAGCGAGACACAACAAGTAGATGAAGCGATGGTGCAAGACATATAGGAATGGAGAACAAACATAAGGAGAGCCGACCCGAAAACAAATAGGTGAGAGGGATAATGTAAAGAACAGAAAGATTTAAAATAAATAAATCGTTTGATCCCTTCTAAAGAAAGCTCAAGGCCCAGTCTGGTGTTAATTGGCTTTAACACTACATAATAGATAATTATGGCACCAATGGATGGGGAGATCCGACAGATTAATCTCTTCTTAGGATCATAACGTGTTACTTAAATATCTTTAAAGTTGCTTTGCTTTCGTGATGTCATTTAAAAGGGTCATACCATTTAAGTGTGACATATGTGCGTATTAAATGTTATGTCACGTATCTACGTGTGTGTGTTGACACTTGTGCAATATGATGCAACATTGTTGGCAGAGAACCTATCGACCCACTGACTAAAATGGCAAAGACCTTCAAGCTAATCGTCCCAAGTTTCATAATCTTTATATATCATTATTTAGTTCACAAGCTGTGATAACTTGTAATCCTATCTGGTTTATCAATCATACCAAAGACCATTTGTCATTTTGCCATAAAAGTTGAGGCAAGCAAAGCTTGCGGTACACAACGGTATCGTCATTCCTTTAAAATTCCTACAAAAAAATCGCTGATTTCTTCGGGCAGGCTCTATGCTGAGCACCCTTAATATCTGACTTATTTCATACCTTCTAATTCATTTCTTTTATTTAATCTAAAACTTTACTTCCTTATCTTTTGTAATCTTTTTTTTAAACTACTTGAATGTAACATTTGTGCACCTTATATATTCTGTCACTTTGTTATCTGCTTGGTGGAAGAAATTGCCTAATGGCAATAAGCCCGCCAGTGTGCATTATATTTGTTTATATTATGTACAAAAAGTTACATAAATAAATAAATATTATGTATCCTATATGTGTAAATAATTTGTATACCTTATTGTGTAAAAGAAACAGCTCCAAAACAGGTCTTGCCTAGAGGGCGTTACTTACTTAACCTAAATATGTAAAAATGTTTGTGCATTAAAAATAAATAAATAAAAAAAATACTGACTAATGTATGCTAGTGAGACATGGACATGGTAGAAGACGCATGAAAATAGAATTAACTCGGTTGAAATGAGGTCACTAAGACGATTGTGTGGTGAAACGGTGTATGATAGAACAAGAAATGAGGATATAAGACGAGAATGCATGATTGAAAGTAAAATAAAAATCCATGCCCTTAGGTGGTTTGGCCACAGAGAAAGAATTTGTGATGACCGTCTGACAAAAAAAGTATATAAGGCTGATAAAAAAAAATGAAAAGTTGGCACTATCACATAAATGGAATTTTGAAGATGGAGACGTTAGAAGTAAGAATAACAGAATAGCGTATATGATAAGATGCATGGGCGAGAATGAAGCGAGAAATATATGTCAAGAGTATGGCGTTCGGTTCTCTCTGCCTACCCCAAATAGGGAAAGGGCGTGATGGTATGCTTTGGTATGGCCATAAAAGTTATAGCATAACTTCTTCAAAAATCACAAGGGAACGCAGAATACAAATTTGGATTATTTGCTTGGTGTGTGCGCAAACAGTCCGCCTCGAAACCGAAAAAAACAATTTGCTTGACTTGTAAAGTACATGGAGTAAAGAATATATGTACAGAGCTGACTTAGGCCAGGCGATTGGTTCACAAAGTGAGGTAGAACGGGGGTAAACCGAAAGTATTCAATGTTTCAATATAAATTGGAAATTAATGACACATTTATATTATAGTAGTAAAAGTATTTGCTTATCGACATTTAAATCCCATTGTACTGTTTAGTGATTTTTTAATTTTCATTCCGAACTATTCGAAAAATATTCAAATACTTTATATTGATTGCCACCAAATTTTGGTGGCGGTATGTAACAATAAATTTGTCATGTCATATATAGGTCTGTGTTAAAGTATAATTGAACCGAGTCATTTGTGATTTTTTTACCAAAAACATATACAATTTTTTCACCCGAGATAGACAGATGACCACGTCTGTATCATATTGTTAAAAAATCTAATTTACATTAATGTATCTACTTGATAAAAAAATGCAACCCTTAAAATATAATCCCTTAAATGTAACTTGTTTTAAAATAAAGCTCTCCACATTACATTAAAAACCAGTAAGACTAATCGAACATACAATCACGCCATATAAAAAAACAATAGATCAAAACAACGCTATACACTTGACATGCTAACTCGACTTGAAAGTATATTCACACGTAATACTTTTATTTTTAACGATTTTATAACACGATGTATAATGCAACTCGCTTACGCGACTCAAATTAATAACTAAGTACTAACCTAACCAACCTATTTTAACTATTTTTTTTTAATTTATTGGATACAACAGCGTTTTTTATTTTTTTTCACAATAATATAAATACATCTCAATAAAAAAGTAAGTCAACACCAATAAAAAAGTAGGTAAGTACAAGTTTAGTTTTTTTTCTTTATATAATATAAAATCTAAAAGAAAGCAAGAAGTAGATAGAAAGCAAGGGGGATGAGAAGAATTTTACTTTTTGGTTTAGTTATTTGGTTAGATTTGTATGTAGTTATTATTGTGACTCGCGTGAGCGGGTCGCATTGTATGTTAATTGTATTTTAATGCAAAACCACTCAAAATACAGAATTGATAATGCGGAGAAAAAAATAATATATCTTATATTCTCCCATAAAGAGCATAATATCTTTGAAACGTTTAAGATTTTGATGAGCTCGAAATAAACGAAAACCCATTCAACTCTATTATGTATAAGCTATCACTATTGCTAATATATTTTTTTGTTCATATCCTTTGTACATACGTTATTATATACCTAGTTGATTCTTCTTTAATGAATGCCGGTTTGCGGTGTCAAGTTTCAGCCAAGATAATCTTCAACTTCTGTCTAATTAATAACATCTTCTGACACAATACACATAAAATTTATGCAATACCATTATTTGGAAAGGAGCAGCATAAATTTATTCACAAGGATCGTAAATAAAGCTAAAAGCAACAAAAACACAAAATGATGTTATAAACTTCAACAGAGACATTTCACCGCCAATGTTTTAATCGAACTTTTAATCGCCAGTTACATAATATACCAATGTTTTTAAACGCCACGTCACTGTTCGGCTGTGTTGTTTAAAAAAAAAGTATCGTTTATGTATAGTATAGTTATAATACTTTAATTTCATGAAATTGTTCAAAATGCGTTGTTTGGCGGTATTATATTTCAATGAAACAACCAAAATATTGAACAATTTTATGAAATCAAAGTATTTTAACTATACTATTACTTTAGCTGTGAGGCACCGGCTTAGAATAGTGCTTCCATTCTTTTAAATCATTGTTTTCGAGTGTCCCTTAAGATCCGGGTAATCGAAAATACAACAGGCAACAATAACATCTTACATAGTTCAGCAATGAGGTTCACCACCCATTCTGAATGTAGTGCCTTTTTTGGTGAAACGAGACTGGTGTGTGGGTATACATAGATGTGTTGTTCTCACTTTTATAAGGCAATGCACACCCTCACACCTTTAGCTGGTTACCCCACATTGTGGGATATGCCGTGATGGTATGAATGAATGAATGAACTATTACTTTAATATTTGTTCGAGAAACACAGCCTCAGTAATGGAACGCCACACATCCTCTATCTTTCTAATCATCCGTACTTTTCTTCTACTTAAAAAAACTGAGTAGTTTGATATAGTGATATTGTTTTGACATTTTTATTTAGTTTTTAATGATTTATTTTCTGATTTTTCACTATTTTATTTTTCATAACTGGTTACGTATGATAAAAACATTTCAATATTTGACTTATTTTTTGATTATATCATGGTTAATCGCCATGTGTATGAACTAATTGAAAATAAACAAATTCCTACTTAAATAAAAAGATTAAATTTGTGTAGTTGGTAATTGGTGATTAATTTTCTTCGCAATACACTCCTCCGGCAGTACGTCCCATCTGTGTGTATTATGCAGCTTTTTGACACTAAACAAGTCAACGCGTGTTTCCCGCTGAGCAACAAAAGCAAATTGATTATGTTCTTTGAAGAACACCTGACCTGACCATCGTCATATAGTCTGCTATACATTAGTCTGGTCAGCTGTGGTCTGAAATGAACTTTTCTTTATTAATAGCGACTTTGATATGCAATAATTTACGTAATCGTATAATTTCGATGTTTTTTTTTAAATAATTTTCATTTTATTTATAAAGTTTGTAAACGGACATTTCATTGTATAACTCTTCACATACTAATTTTTCAGTGGGCGAAACGATCGTCCAATAAAAATGAGAATTGATCTCGTGAAATAAATCATGATTGATTTTCGCTACAATAAGTTGAAATGCTCGAAGTTACATATAATATATGTAAATTGTAGCTCAAACTCTAAATTCGATCGACTTTTACAAAGTTTCTTCTTCTTCTTCCTCTCGTGTTATGTCAGGTCCCCCCGACGTTGATCCTCGGACAGTGTGAAACATCTCCTCCAAAATTCTCATATCGGTCCATTCCCGTATGTTTCCAAGCTAGGAAAGTTGCCTTCTTTCGACCCCTCTACGACCCTTGATCTTCTTATTATTTTGTGTACCGTGCTAGCATTCTGAGTGTAGTTGTTATTGCAATTAGAAATATAAAAAGTGCTAGGATATCTGGTTGTTCTGCTCGACAGTGAAAGCAAATTTATTTCATCGATTGATTCAGCATAATCACTAAAGTTGAGAAATCAAGATGAGAAGTAAATTTTCGCTGGATTCTTTCGATTCTGTCGATATAAGTTGTCGATATAGGTCACCGACATTGCAGAAGGTCACCGACATTGCAGAAAGAGTGGGAAGGCTGAAGTGGCAATGGGCAGGTCATGTGGCAAGACAGAGAGATGATAGATGGACCCTCAAAATTCTGAATTGGAGACCCTATCATAATAGAAGAGGTGTAGGGAGACCACAGAGGAGATGGACTGACGATATTGTCGAACTGGTGGGACATGGGTGGAGGCAGAGCGCCCAGGATAGAGAGAAGTGGAAAACTAAGGAAGAGGCCTTTATCCAGCAGTGGAGTGAAAGGGGCTGAAGAAGAAAAAGAAGTTGTATATTGAGGATTCCAAACCACAGATCCAAACTCTATATGACTCCTAACAAGAGAGTTGTAAAGGACCTTCAGGGTAACAACTGATCTAAATGGCTTAGAAACTCTTAAAACAAACCCAAGCATATATAGAGTTGACAACAAAAAAGACGATAAAAAGAAAAGAGAAAAACATCGGAAATATATAATTAAAAACAAACAAATAAAATAATTTACGCATATTCTCAATTCGTTTCTATTTCGAAATAAATTTTGTCAAAAAATAAGATTTTATTAATATCTCAATAGAGACGAAACATGATTTTAAATTATATGATACAATCAGCAAACAACGATTCAAAAAAATATACATTTTCACACCTGCTTTATATTGCTTAAAAGTCAACACCTGTTGGTCTATTATTTGACTTATCGCTCGAATTATTCAGACGAAATCTATGCTCGTAAATTGGATATAATACAATAAATAACGCGAGATTTTTGAATACATTTGCATTTCGCAAAGTACGGATTTAGACTTTCCAACCCGGATCGACATGAAACTAGACAGATTTTACAGACAGACAGACAGTAAGTAATAAAATATATTTCAAATAAAATTAAATACCAAAGCCATCAAATGATATAAGGAATTATTTCTCACACTTTATGCCCATAGTGGATTTAATTTTAATACCCGAATAATCCAAAAATAAATATTATTATTATTATTGAGGTGACAAGCAGGCAGCAAATGTGCTTGAATGAGTCCACAGAGTCACTGCAATCCATCCAGTCCGTTCTTAAACGAGTTAACGCTCTCAGCAACAATCAGATCCTGAGGCAGCCTGTTCCAAGCATCCACCACTCTATTACTTAGGAAGTGTTTATGTGGATTCTGGCCAAACGCACTTCTATTCAACTTCAGGCTATGGCCACGCAAGTGCTCGTTTTGATTCTGAGTGTATATATGCGGCAGTTCAGGACAGTCATAATGATTGTTTAACACTTTATGGCCCGAGATATCAGTTGGCCGTTAAATCGTTGGATTTAGTAATCCAAGTTAAAAGTTTAGGGAAGATTAAATTTCATTCGCGTATTTCAGTGCAAAATGAAACGTCAGTTACGTAATCTTCAACTATAGATATATTTTACTTTTTCTATGGTTATTGTCTATAGCGCATCTATCAAATTTTCAATAACCTTAAATGATACGTGACGCGAAGTTGTGACTAAATATTATTTTATTATTATAACAACACATTATTTTATTTGGTTCATTACACAACATGTAACTTTTTCAATTTTTTATACCGATCGATGTTTTTTTTAATTAAAATCAATCATTGTAGTGACAAAATGTCATTGAATATGTACTACATACGTAGTACATATAATTCAATGCAAAATGTATGTATGTATATTTTACAGATGAATATGGAACTAAGTGATAATGGTAAAATAATGTCTTATGTAGAAAATTTAAGAATACACATTATATATAGAAACAGGATGGATCAATTTAAAATCAAAATCAAAATGATGGATCAAAAAGTGGGATGAAAAAACATCGCAAAAATAAAGCTTTAAAATGCGTGCCTGACGTTTCATTATGGCTGACAGTTTATTTCGTTTGTTGTCAGGCAATACATTATAATTATGTAAAAAAGAAAATAAATATTAAATACATGAACCACTTCTATATCAAGTCTTTTATTTTAACAACAAATATAAATCATGATTATAATTATTATGCATTGTTATTTGTAGTATAAAATTAAATAAATCATTAAAGTGTGCGGCGGTTAGTACGCCACCTGGCGAAAAAGGCTAGAAACAATACTTAACTCAAGATTAAGACACGCGATCCGCCAGAAATGTTGAGTTAAATATTTGTCGTTTAGTGACGTATTTAAGGGAAGATTAGGTACTGAAATACGCAATATTTTTGTTAAACTTGAGTTAAACTCCTAAGGGCCGACTGAAATACCGGCCCTATATGTCTCAATGAGGTCACCCCTCGTTCTTCTACAATTTTTCGTTTTTTCTACAATTATTTTATTCCTATCCAGGATATCATTTCCCCTAGTGAAGTCCTTTTCAACTGGTGAAGTACATGATATGGTTTTTTCAATATATACAAACTTAACAAATTCAAAGGGTAGGGTAGTTTTTATTGTTAAAATATTATATCTAGTCCCAATCTATTATTCTCATCTGAACAAAATTAGATTCAAAAGTTGCAGCTGTTGCAAAACCTTATTATGTACTTCACCAATTGAAAAGGCCGACCATAAGAGGACACATAATGCTGAAGCTAGTGACCGAAAACGTAATATATTAAAACCGCCTAATGCACTATGAAGTTACGCTTTAGTAAGGATAACTATTGCATGCGTAAAAAAAGGTTTATACGTGATTTAAATGATCGGAAACCCAAAATTTGTTTATTTTTTGCATTTTAAGAACAAACCTTACATGAAATGAAAAAAACTTTATCAGTCATTCACTTTGTTTTTATGCACTATTTAAGCTAAAAAAAGATTTATTTCTCTACGACACATAGTTATGGAGTAATTTTAAAAAATATATAAAAAGGATATTTGTAATAATTCCTTTTAGGGGAATTTAGGCCGAATTTTAAAATTGTGTGACGAACATTCACTACAGTAATGTTGAAAACATTTATGGCATTTTTTCTAGAAACACACTAAATACTCCAGTGAGGTTACGAGATAGTATTTAGTTTCCGAGGACTCTGCATTCGGTTCTCGAGAGAATGAAGAATAAAGATATATTTTCATGACTTACCACTAAAAGTCCAGCTTTGGGATCTCTTCTGATGACCAGCGCCGCAAGACTATCCTCATCTTGAAATATTTCTCCAATGTGATCCTTTTCGTCACCCATCTAGAACAACACAACAAAAATTTATACATTGATAATTTTCAAATTGATATCACAGAAATTCAGAGCTTTAAATAAGAGCCGACTATTTTGCCATAGACAATGTTCAATGTCTACTCAGTAATAAGTAGGTAGGTAGGTACTGAGCGTATTTTTATTGAAACTTGCAAAGATTATTTGTAAAAGCTCTGATGAGCGTTGAAACATTTAATAAATAACTAACAATTTTCATCTATTTGATGATGTATTTTTCTTATGATTTTTGTGTTGGAATAAAACATGGATGGTTTTGGCGGAATCAAAACCATCCATGTTTACCCATATCGTGGCTATAATTATTATATGGAGTTCCATAACATCTTAAGATATTATATGTAGAACTCCATATGATAAATCCATGATATGGGTAAACATGGAAGGTTTTGATTTCGCCTGTTGGCCAGATACGCCCTCCAGAGCTCTTGCCATAATCAAGAATGGTGTTGATGGAAGCAGAGCAGTTATGTTTAAGTAATTAGCTAAAATTGCCAAAATTTAAGTGGATACAGTGGTAAACACCTTTTTTAGAAATATTATTCCTATGTATGATATACCTAACTAACTATTTCTACTCACATACCTATAGCTACACAAATATGTAAGATCCGGTTATGAGGAAAACCGCAAATGTTTGTGGTTTCTCGGAGATAAAGATCTCTCATGATAAAAAGTAAAGAGATGTGAACGTGAATTAACATAAATAAGAAACTTATGTCGTTTTCCGTCACAAGTGATGTAATAAAGCTGTTTAATGAGTATTACAAGGACACACATACACACAAGGTAGGTATCCACTGAATTATATACCAAATATTATACAACTATAATAGGATCTGATCTTTCGAATATTTTAAAGAGTTAACTAGAAGTAGTGGACTCTTGAGAACAAATGGACTATAAAGTGTGGCCGACGGTCGAAATCTCTGCGTGACCTGGTTCAGGACTACGTTCAAAATGAACGCCGAGTGCACTTAGCCGTTTATGACCGGAAACAGACGCTCGAAAGACACTCTGTGGCGTTCAGATTGAACGTCGAGTGTACGCACTAAACGCTCGGTAAAATTATCGGGTGAAAAACGCTCTGACAGTTATAGTATCTGTTGACTTATATATTATCTGTGAAATGATGACTATTTTATTTCTGTGATATCTATTATGTCAGTTGACATTATTTATGATGACAATGTGCATTCACGAAGAGGTTTATTTATTAAAATATCATTCAACAATTTCCAATAAAAGGTCAGAGATCATTATTTACACCACTACCCAATTGTTGTCTTTCGATGTAAATATAACCTAAAAAGAGACATGTATGATAAATGGCATTTGATATTCAAAACGCTCGATGTAGCGTTCAGATTGAAATGACGCTCGAAAGCGTTCAGTAAGATTGGTGTAAAAAACGTCATAATCTGCAACTTCAGGTACATTCGACGCCCGACGTAGAGCGTTGAATCTGCCCCGCACTACATTCAAGAATTGTGTCAAAATAATGATCCAACAGTTTGAGATCGCCAAATCACAGAATACCGACACATTGAAACGATTAATTGGTCAAAAAAAGGCTTATTGAGTCTACCTATACTAAATTACACTTTGATATAGGTGAAGCGCAAAGTCTTGAGTCTTTCAGTAAATTACTTAAGACTGGGTACTTTGTTTTTCAGAGCTATCAATCTTGCAGAAAGGCCATTGAAATTAATTTGTAGGTACTCATAAAACAACGCTATATAAATTTTAATTATTATTATTTCTAATTTTTCGACTGCTTATACGTGATGGACTTCCATTATCAATATTATAAAATTACTTAAAAAAAATAAGTAAAAACACAAATTTTTAACTTTCTTCCACTAATTTAAAATTTTGACCACTGACGCGTTTCGCTCAAAGAGCATCTACTGAATGGTACTTTTGAATTAGTGGACCATTTATTTATATACCTACATGAATTCATTGCTAGCAAACCTTTTGTACTAAATATTATACATAAAAAAATACATTTAAAATGAGTGGAATAAAGTTAAAAATTTGTCTTTTTACTTATTTTTTTAAGTAATTTTATAATATTTTTAATTATTATAATTAATAGTGAACGTTCAGAGGTAAATATTCTATCGAAATTCATTAAATGATGAAATCAAACTCTTCGTGATAACCCATATCGTTGATATAAAATGTAATTATATCCATGATATGGGTTATCATAAGGGTTTTGATTCCATCGCTTGACCGGACCTGCCCCCCATGATCTATGATTAAAAAAACATCATGTATTCATTAAGGGGTTTAAAGTTTTCTTTTCACATATTGTAAAGAGTAATTATGTCATTGGACCTGATCTATGATAAAAACATCATGTATTCATCAAGGGGTACAAAGTTTTCTTTTCACATATTGCAAAGTGTAATTATGTCAATGGACCTGATCTATGATAAAAACATCATGTATTCATCAAGGGGTACAAAGTTTTCTTTTCACATATTGCAAAGTGTAATTATGTCATTGGACCTGATCTATGATAAAAACATCATGTATTCATCAAGGGGTACAAAGTTTTCTTTTCACATATTGCAAAGTGTAATTATGTCATTGGACCTGATCTATGATAAAAACATCATGTATTCATCAAGGGGTACAAAGTTTTCTTTTCACATATTGCAAAGTGTAATTATGTCAATGGACCTGATCTATGATAAAAACATCATGTATTCATCAAGGGGTACAAAGTTTTCTTTTCACATATTGCAAAGTGTAATTATGTCATTGGACCTGATCTATGATAAAAACATCATGTATTCATCAAGGGGTACAAAGTTTTATTTTCACATATTGCAATGTGTAATTATGTCATTGGACCTGATCTATGATAAAAACATCATGTATTCATCAAGGGGTACAAAGTTTTCTTTTCACATATTGCAAAGTGTAATTATGTCATTGGACCTGATCTATGATAAAAACATCATGTATTCATCAAGGGGTACAAAGTTTTCTTTTCACATATTGCAAAGTGTAATTATGTCAATGGACCTG
Source organism: Molanna angustata (assembly GCA_963576475.1). Classification (NCBI taxonomy): domain Eukaryota; kingdom Metazoa; phylum Arthropoda; class Insecta; order Trichoptera; family Molannidae; genus Molanna; species Molanna angustata. The sequence continues at coordinate 33,751,553 of OY754979.1, forward strand.
ATCTATGATAAAAACATCATGTATTCATCAAGGGGTACAAAGTTTTCTTTTCACATATTGCAAAGTGTAATTATGTCATTGGACCTGATCTATGATAAAAACATCATGTATTCATCAAGGGGTACAAAGTTTTCTTTTCACATATTGCAAAGTGTAATTATGTCATTGGACCTGATCTATGATAAAAACATCATGTATTCATCAAGGGGTACAAAGTTTTCTTTTCACATATTGCAAAGTGTAATTATGTCATTGGACCTGATCTATGATAAAAACATCATGTATTCATCAAGGGGTACAAAGTTTTCTTTTCACATATTGCAAAGTGTAATTATGTCATTGGACCTGATCTATGATAAAAACATCATGTATTCATCAAGGGGTACAAAGTTTTATTTTCACATATTGCAATGTGTAATTATGTCATTGGACCTGATCTATGATAAAAACATCATGTATTCATCAAGGGGTACAAAGTTTTCTTTTCACATATTGCAAAGTGTAATTATGTCATTGGACCTGATCTATGATAAAAACATCATGTATTCATCAAGGGGTACAAAGTTTTATTTTCACATATTGCAATGTGTAATTATGTCATTGGACCTGATCTATGATAAAAACATCATGTATTCATCAAGGGGTACAAAGTTTTCTTTTCACATATTGCAAAGTGTAATTATGTCATTGGACCTGATCTATGATAAAAACATCATGTATTCATCAAGGGGTACAAAGTTTTCTTTTCACATATTGCAAAGTGTAATTATGTCAATGGACCTGATCTATGATAAAAACATCATGTATTCATCAAGGGGTACAAAGTTTTCTTTTCACATATTGCAAAGTGTAATTATGTCAATGGACCTGATCTATGATAAAAACATCATGTATTCATCAAGGGGTACAAAGTTTTCTTTTCACATATTGCAAAGTGTAATTATGTCATTGGACCTGATCTATGATAAAAACATCATGTATTCATCAAGGGGTACAAAGTTTTCTTTTCACATATTGCAAAGTGTAATTATGTCAATGGACCTGATCTATGATAAAAACATCATGTATTCATCAAGGGGTACAAAGTTTTATTTTCACATATTGCAATGTGTAATTATGTCATTGGACCTGATCTATGATAAAAACATCATGTATTCATCAAGGGGTACAAAGTTTTCTTTTCACATATTGCAAAGTGTAATTATGTCATTGGACCTGATCTATGATAAAAACATCATGTATTCATCAAGGGGTACAAAGTTTTCTTTTCACATATTGCAAAGTGTAATTATGTCATTGGACCTGATCTATGATAAAAACATCATGTATTCATCAAGGGGTACAAAGTTTTCTTTTCACATATTGCAAAGTGTAATTATGTCATTGGACCTGATCTATGATAAAAACATCATGTATTCATCAAGGGGTACAAAGTTTTCTTTTCACATATTGCAAAGTGTAATTATGTCAATGGACCTGATCTATGATAAAAACATCATGTATTCATCAAGGGGTACAAAGTTTTATTTTCACATATTGCAATGTGTAATTATGTCATTGGACCTGATCTATGATAAAAACATCATGTATTCATCAAGGGGTACAAAGTTTTCTTTTCACATATTGCAAAGTGTAATTATGTCATTGGACCTGATCTATGATAAAAACATCATGTATTCATCAAGGGGTACAAAGTTTTCTTTTCACATATTGCAAAGTGTAATTATGTCATTGGACCTGATCTATGATAAAAACATCATGTATTCATCAAGGGGTACAAAGTTTTCTTTTCACATATTGCAAAGTGTAATTATGTCATTGGACCTGATCTATGATAAAAACATCATGTATTCATCAAGGGGTACAAAGTTTTCTTTTCACATATTGCAAAGTGTAATTATGTCATTGGACCTGATCTATGATAAAAACATCATGTATTCATCAAGGGGTACAAAGTTTTCTTTTCACATATTGCAAAGTGTAATTATGTCATTGGACCTGATCTATGATAAAAACATCATGTATTCATCAAGGGGTACAAAGTTTTCTTTTCACATATTGCAAAGTGTAATTATGTCATTGGACCTGATCTATGATAAAAACATCATGTATTCATCAAGGGGTACAAAGTTTTCTTTTCACATATTGCAAAGTGTAATTATGTCATTGGACCTGATCTATGATAAAAACATCATGTATTCATCAAGGGGTACAAAGTTTTCTTTTCACATATTGCAAAGTGTAATTATGTCATTGGACCTGATCTATGATAAAAACATCATGTATTCATCAAGGGGTACAAAGTTTTCTTTTCACATATTGCAAAGTGTAATTATGTCATTGGACCTGATCTATGATAAAAACATCATGTATTCATCAAGGGGTACAAAGTTTTCTTTTCACATATTGCAAAGTGTAATTATGTCATTGGACCTGATCTATGATAAAAACATCATGTATTCATCAAGGGGTACAAAGTTTTCTTTTCACATATTGCAAAGTGTAATTATGTCATTGGACCTGATCTATGATAAAAACATCATGTATTCATCAAGGGGTACAAAGTTTTCTTTTCACATATTGCAAAGTGTAATTATGTCAATGGACCTGATCTATGATAAAAACATCATGTATTCATCAAGGGGTACAAAGTTTTATTTTCACATATTGCAATGTGTAATTATGTCATTGGACCTGATCTATGATAAAAACATCATGTATTCATCAAGGGGTACAAAGTTTTCTTTTCACATATTGCAAAGTGTAATTATGTCATTGGACCTGATCTATGATAAAAACATCATGTATTCATCAAGGGGTACAAAGTTTTCTTTTCACATATTGCAAAGTGTAATTATGTCATTGGACCTGATCTATGATAAAAACATCATGTATTCATCAAGGGGTACAAAGTTTTCTTTTCACATATTGCAAAGTGTAATTATGTCATTGGACCTGATCTATGATAAAAACATCATGTATTCATCAAGGGGTACAAAGTTTTATTTTCACATATTGCAATGTGTAATTATGTCATTGGACCTGATCTATGATAAAAACATCATGTATTCATCAAGGGGTACAAAGTTTTCTTTTCACATATTGCAAAGTGTAATTATGTCATTGGACCTGATCTATGATAAAAACATCATGTATTCATCAAGGGGTACAAAGTTTTCTTTTCACATACTGCAAAGTGCAATTATGTCATTGGACCTGATCTATGATAAAAAAATTATATTAGGTATGTACCTACAGAACGATAAAAAAAAATTCTTCCACGAATTGTGTGTAAATATTTTTTAATGATTTCTCCACTGCCGGGAATCGAATCCAGAACGCCCGCACAGAAGTTAAACGGATTACCACTATGACACGACGGTCAACAGTTAATAAATTTCAAGGCCATTTTATAAATTGGTTTAGTATCTTACCACGCATTGAGGTTCATAGCCTGAAGCTACAGTCCGACTTTGTTATACATACGTTTCACATTTTGACCAAATTAAGTGAGTATATAAAATATATGAAACTTTAAACGACAAGCTTGCTGACATAGTAACATACATTGCCATATGCACAGTAGGTATATATGTACATACTCAAAATTATATAACATACAACGTGGTTCTATATTGGCACATAAGATTACGTCATTCATGTGGGTCACTAAATCGGGTGTCAAGTGTACAACTATTTTGGGATTTATTGTTTGTCTAGTCTAGGAGTTTGGTGATGTATTGAGAGACAGACACTCCGGTAAATATTATAATTTATTAAGAAAGCAAATCTTACCAATTTACAGTGTACAATGCTTTAATACACTCGACATATCAGCGAGCTCTCTTAGTGCGTTTAGGACAGCTGTCTACTCCTTTATTTCCTTATACTTTCATTTAATCAGCTGTCTTATTTTGGTGTTTTTTTTATATACTAATTAATTGATCTTACATTATTTGTAATCAATGTTAATTATCATATTGAATAATGCATGGAGTTTTCACTGGTCCACTAATAAAGCAATGTACATTGTCTGTTTTATAAATTGTGTAGACTGTATAACTATCTATCAACCAATAAATAAATATTATCCTATTGAATAATTCATGGAGTTTTCACTGGTCCACTAATAAAGCAATGTACATTGTCTGTTTTATAAATTGTGTAGACTGTATAACTCTCTATCAACCAATAAATAATTAAACTACTTTTTTTCAAAACTGCCTTAGTATGGGATTAAGCCCAAATAGTAAATAGGACTGGATTAATTTATTGACTTTTTATTTTGCATTGCTTTTCCGGCAATGCATTATAAAACCGCCAGTAGGTATATAAGATTGCACTGGACTACCGAGTTCTCGGCAAAATACCAAAACCTGTCCCAAAGACAGTGGAAGAGCTTGGTGGTGGAGGATATGCGGGCATGTGATGTTTCTGAGGACGAAACTTACCAACTAACGGGGGTTTTCAGCCCAGAGAAGCAATATTAATTGGTGATTTTTTTAAACATAAATATTATGTTGACTTCCGTGGCACAGTTTGTTATATTTCTAGCAGGGTAGAAATTTGTTTTAAGTTGTGTCTCACGCAAATATCGCTTCTCTGGGTAGGTTGGAAGAAATTTCCAAATGGCAACATGCAACTTGCGCAGAGTCCAGAAGTTTTATTTATATGCTGGGATTCGACCATGGATGCTTGACAATCTATATACCTACTAGCAAACGATAGTCCAACTGTCGAATCGTTCATGAGAATTCAATTCTCTGAATGAATCGACATTATTAAGCCAAGATGCGTGTACGAAGGAATATTTTGTTTGGCGTAGTGGACTTTTTGCATGCTAATAACACCAACTAGAGGCCTCGCAGCATGTATGTTCCCATACATGGATTTACTCAGAATTAGGAGTAGAACATTTTATGTGAGTTTTGTGTGTCTGTGTGTGTGTCTGTGTGTCTGTCCGTCCCCCCCTTATAACTTTTGATCCGCTCAATTAACAGAGCCCAAAATTTCAGAATATATAAATAGTTATAGGCCTACAAAATTTTTATACTCAGAATTGTGAATTTTGGTTTCAGTCAGGGGTTATCAACTTTTGAAATTTAGGTTTATTTTTCCATGTATCTCAGAAATCGTAAAAGCTAGAACGCAGAAAATTGGTATAATCATAGACAAATACAAAATCTCAAATATTTTTTTTTTTAAAATTCCAGGGTTTCTCAAACATTTTTTATTAAGAAAAATATTTTTTTATGATAAATTTATGAGTTTAACTGCCTATAATTGACTGACCTCCATACTATCCTATCTTGACATACATACCTAGTTACATGTGTTTTATAGAAAACCAAATATCTTTAAATATTACATAATTTGTATTTATGGGTTTATAGTTTGGTACTTATTCTTCAACTATACATACTATAGCTATCGACAGTTGGATCTCATGTGTTACATGCAACTAGTTAATAATAATCCAACTGTCGATTTGTTCAGGAGAACTTTGTTCTCTTAACATATCGACAATGTATCAAGCCAGAATACGCGAGAATTGTATGGAGAGGTCTACTTTTTTCACGGCTTTTCCAACTTTGAAGTCAAAAAACACCAACTTAGAGGCTTCGCAGCATATATGTTCCATACACGGATTTACTCAGAATTCGGAGTAGAACATTTCGTGTGTCTGTGTGTGTGTCTGTGTGTGTGTGTCTGTGTGTGTGTCTGTGTGTGTGTCCCCCCCCCCCTTATAACTTTTCATCCGCTCAATTTAAAGAGCCCAAAATTTCAGAATATGTAAACAGTTATAGGCCTACAAAACTTTTATACTCAGAATTTCGAATTTTTGTTTCAGTCAGGGGTTATCAACTTTTGAATTTTTATTTTATTTTTCCATATATCTCAGAAACCATAAAAGCTAGAACGCTGAAAATTGGTACAAACATAGAAAAATAAAAAATCTCTAATTAATTTTTTCAAAAAAATTCCAGGGTTTCTCAAACATTTTTTATTAAGAAAAATATTTTTTTTAAGATAAATTTATGAGTTTAACTGCCTATATTTCCAAAACTTATACAATTATCGAAAAAAGCCGAAACACCCCAACTAGATAATTTAATTTTCTATAAAAAATATTAACATTGTAGTAGAAGATCTCAATTTTTTTAACAATTTTTTTTAAAAATTGAATTTAGTGACGACATTGCTTCATACATTTTGGATGGCAGTCGCCTATACACAATACGTAAGAAGACTTAATAGTTTGATACTTCATCTCCAAACATACATACCATCATGCTATTTTCATATTCTGGGTAGGAAAAAAGGAACTTCCTCCATACTATCCTATCTTGACATACATACCTACATAATATATGTTGTATAGAAAACAAAATATCTGAAAATATTCAATAATTTGTATTTACGGGTTTATAGTTTGGTACATATTCTTCAACTATACATACTATCGCTATCGACAGTTGGATCTCATGTGTTACATGCAACTAGTTTGATACTAATCTCCAAACATACATACATACCATCATGCTGTTTTCACATTCTGGGTAGGATCAAAGGACTGACCTCCATACTATCCTATCTTGACATACATATACCTAGGTACCTACATGTGTTGTATAGAAAACAAATCTCAATTTTTCTCAAACATTTTTTATAAAAATTGAATTTAGTGACGACATTGCTTCATACAATTTGTATGGCAGTCGCTTATACACAATATGTAAGAAGACTTAATAGTTTGATATGTACCTACTTAATATCCAAACATACATACAGAACCATCATGCTGTTTTCATATTCCGGGTAGGAAAAGAGGACTGACCTCCATACTGTCCTATCTTGACATACATACCAACATATGTTAAAATATTAAATAATTTGTATTTATGGGTTTATAGTTCGGTACTTATTCTTCAACTATACATACTATCGCTATTGACAGTTGGATCTCATGTGTTACATGCAACTAGTAATAGTAAATTTTATTTAGACGTAAAAACATATTATATAAAAATTAATACATCTAGTATAAACAAAAAAATATATAAATTTTTTTTTTTGAAACAATACGTATTGTAAGAGTTTGACAATTATAACTAGTTGCATGTAACACATGAGATCCAACTGCGACAGCGATAGTATGTATAGTTGAAGAATAAGTACCAAACCCATAAATACAAATTATTTATTATTTTATGATATTTAGTTTTCTATACAACACATGTACCTAGGTAGTCAAGATAGGATAGTATAGAGGTCAGTCTTTTTTTCCTACCCGGAATATGAAAACAGCATGATGGTATATGTATATTGTATGTTTAGAGATGAAGTATCAAACTATTAAGTCTTCTTTGATATTGTGTATAGGTAGGTGACTACCATACAAATTGTATGAAGCGATGTCGTCACTAAATTTTTATAAAAATTGTTATAAAAAAATTGAGATGTACTGCTACAATGTTAATATTTTTTATATAAAATTAAATTATCTAGTTGGGGTGTTTCGGTTTTTTTCGATATTTTAAAAATAAATGGAAATATAGGCGGTTAAACTCATAAATTTATCATAAAAAAAATACTTTTCTTAATAAAAAATGTTTGAGTAACCCTGGAATTTTTTTGAAAAAATTGATTTGAGATTTTGTATTTGTCTATGTTTATACCAATTTTCAGCGTTCTAGCTTTTATGGTTTCTGAGATATAAGGAAAATTAAAATAAAAATTCAAAAGTTGATAACCCCTGACTGAAACAAAAATTCAAAATTCCGAGTATAAAAGTTTTGTAGGCCTGTAACTGTTTATATATTCTGAAATTTTAGGCTCTGTAAATTGAGCGGATCAAAAGTTATAAGGGGGGGACGGACACACACACAGACACACAGACACACAGACACACACACACACACACACACACACACACACACACACACACACACACACACACAGACACACACACAGACACACGAAATGTTCTACTCCGAATTCTGAGTAAATCCGTGTATGGAACATATATGCTGCGAAGCCTCTAAGTTGGTGTTTTTTGACTTCAAAGTTGGAAAAGCCGTGAAAAAAGTAGACCTCTCCATACAATTCTCGCGTATTCTGGCTTGATACATTGTCGATATGTTAAGAGAACAAAGTTCTCCTGAACAAATCGACAGTTGGACTATGGAGAACAATAATAGTTTTTAAATATGGATTCAGAACCTAGCCTTCTGGTTTCTTTTATGTTTGGTGGCAAACTATTATATATTTTTAGACCTTTATGGTATAAACTATTTTGTGTAGGTACTTGTTAATCTCGTTTTTGAAGTCTTAAATCCTGACATCCTCTCGCCGGGTTAATTAGGTACCTTCTATCTTTCCAGTTCATATGGGATCAGCCCTTGTAATACGCAGTCTTCACGTCTTTCTGTCCCGCGTAGGGTTCTTTCTTAAAACTGGATATTACCGACCAACGGCAAAAAAATAAGATACTTACCTATAAAATTTGAAAAGATTTTTAATGAATTATTTGAGCTCTCCGTAAAACGATCTCCTAATTTGGAGTTGCTCTTCAAATCTGTATTATCCGTGAAACAAAACTCCAATATATTAAATTAAAACTTAATACTTCGCAAATTTTAATTAATCTGTCAAAAATAAGGTTTAATCATTGTGAATATAAAATGCCTGATTTATTACTAAATAAACGATGTCAACGAAATATTCGTTGCAGCTTAATAAACATACATATCTGCGTCGAAATATAGTAATGATCATTTAACAAGTACACCATATTAAATAATGCAGGTAATACTATTATGCAATAGCTTTTTAATATAAAAATAGCCTCTAGCAGTATACAAACCGGAAATCAACAGATTGAAATATCAACTACCAATCTGTGCTAAAGATGAAGAGAGAATGTGCACACATAAGTAGGTAGGTACTTCAACTGCATATAATAATAATAATAATAATAAACACTTTCTTGAACCCTATGCAAGTGGCGAGTTTAATGCCGTATGTACCTATATATTATATTTTATTTATTTATTTATATTATGGAAAACCAGCAGTACACACAAAAGATAATATACGGCAGTAATACATTTATTCCATCTATTGAGAATATTTTAATTATCACTAGTTGCATGTAACACATGAGATCCAACTGTCGACAGCGATAGTATGTATAGTTGAAGAATAAGTACCAAACCCATAAATACAAATTATTTTTTATTTTATGATATTTAGTTTTCTATACAACACATGTACCTAGGTAGTTAAGATAGGATAGTATGGAGGTCAGTCTTTTTTTCCTACCCGGAATATGAAAACAGCATGATGGTATATGTATATTGTATGTTTAGAGATGAAGTATCAAACTATTAAGTCTTCTTTGATATTGTGTATAGGTGACTACCATACAAATTGTATGAAGCGATGTCGTCACTAAATTCAATTTTTATAAAAATTGTTAAAAAAATTTGAGATGTACTGCTACAATGTTAATATTTTTTATATAAAATTAAATTATCTAGTTGGGGTGTTTCGGCTTTTTTCGATATTTTAAAAAAAAATGGAAATATAGGCAGTTAAACTCATAAATTTATCATAAAAAAAATACTTTTCTTAATAAAAAATGCTTGAGAAACCCTGGAATTTTTTTGAAAAAATTTATTTGAGATTTTGTATTTGTCTATGTTTATACCAATTTTCAGCGTTCTAGCTTTTATGGTTTCTGAGATATAGGGAAAAATAAAATAAAAATTCAAAAGTTGATAACCCCTGACTGAAACAAAAATTCAAAATTCCGAGTATAAAAGTTTTGTAGGCCTGTAACTGTTTATATATTCTGAAATTTTAGGCTCTATAAATTGAGCGGATCAAAAGTTATAAGGGGGGGACGGACACACACACACAGACATACACACACACACACACACACAGACACACACACACACACACACACACACACACACAGACACACACACACACACAGACACACGAAATGTTCTACTCCAAATTCTGAGTAAATCCGTGTATGGAACATATATGCTGCGAAGCCTCTAAGTTGGTGTTTTTTGACTTCAAAGTTGGAAAAGCCGTGAAAAAAGTAGACCTCTCCATACAATTCTCGCGTATTCTGGCTTGATACATTGTCGATATGTTAAGAGAACAAAGTTCTCCTGAACAAATCGACAGTTGGACTATATTTACATATGTAATACTCCGTGCAAAAAGTGAGTCATGGAATATCGCGCGTTTGACGTTTTGGTTGGCAACATATTTCAGTTTTCCTTATATTTCTACACATCCTAGATAACTGTTCTCTAAACTTAAATAATTAAAATGTTTTTAGACAAATTAATCCGAAAACAATTCACATTAGTCGTTATTCTCTATAGAAAAACGATGTAGTCTGGAACCAAAACGTCAAAAATCCCCCGGAAAAATTACTCACTTAGTTTAATACAAAATTTGCTAACTACGACATCTTCTTCTTCTTCTTCAGCCTGTTTTTATCCATTCTTGGACATAGGCCTCCCCCTTGATCCTCCATAACTCCCTGTCTTGGGCACACTGCATCCATCTCCCTCCGGCACATTTCTTGATGTCATCAGACCACCTTGCCTGGGGTCTGCCGACACCTCTTCGGCTTGTTCTCGGTCGCCATTCTACGCCATTCTACATATTGTATATTATAATAAAAACCTATCATAGATGTCACTAGTAATAAAATTGAAATATTTTATTAATTACAATAAAGGTACTTAGAATTGGATATAAAATATTATATCGTTTTAACGACAGATGCAACTCAGATGTTATGACAATCTATTCTTGTCAAGATGGCGGATGCCGGAAGTGAACGGATTGACACGCGCGCTAAATATGGCGGAAGTTTAAGCTGAAACATAACATCGGCTAAAAGATAAAATGTTTCTAACGACGCTGAATTAAATAAAACGTAACTTTTCCTAACTTAACCAAAAAGTCCAATTGTTAGGTATTATAAATTGACGAGAGTTAGTTTTATTATTCTTAGTTTGAAAAAGATTTGTATTTATTTATTTGTGTTATTTTTGTAGAAAATTGGTGCTATTATTCATTTACGTGGTATTTTTGTAGAAAAGTGGTGTTATTATTTTTTGTGAGGGGTGTCATTTTATTATTATTGGGTGTTATTTTTGTAGAATTTTTGTGCTATTATTCATTTGGAAGCAGGGTGGTATTTTTGTAGAAATGCGGTGTTATTATTCTCGTTATTTATTTCAAGAAGGCGTGTTCTTTTCGTAGTTGGTGTTATTATCTTTTGAAATTGGGTTGTTGTTTTTGTAGAAATTTTAAATGTTATATATATGGATGAACTCAGAATTTGGAGTTGAACATATAGTGTGTTTTTGTGTGATCTAATGTGTTCCATGCGACTAGTTATGAAATAGTTATTATTGAAACTAGTTATTATTTTGTTGTTTTTTTCTATTGGTACCTAGAGTTGTATTATATATAATGTTACTATGTAATCGATACTAAATAAAAAAAAATACGCAATTGTTTTCTACGCTGTAAGAAAATACTAAACAAAACTTTATATCTATACTTAAACTAAATAAGTACCTACTTAGATAGTTGAACGGAGATAATATAGGTTCTATGTCAATTGTGATAGTTTCACTTTCATAATATTATTCAATAATATGAACCAATATCATGAGTGGTAAGGAAGGCAGAATACTTTGTTGTGTTCAACACAAGTACATATATAGGTACGTCAGTTCAGCATATGGACGATATACAAAGAATAACTGAAGCGAGAATCAGACAACGTAATATAAAATATCAACATTGTGTATTAAATATACATAATATATACCTGCAATATTATCAACAACTATATGTAGGTACTTCCTACTTCCTATATTGTATAAACAACATTACTCTTGTTGGATTAAAAATCAGAGCTAGCTGTTATGGTTTCTGAGCATCTTATGTACCTACAGCGAGAGGTTTAAAGAAACCAAGAAGATATTGTAAAATATATTTGGATGTTTATTTTTATTGTTATGACTCGGGTTTTGAATATCGTATATGCAGATTCAATTAGATCGGAACCCAATTGAATCTTCATATATTGACACAGATTTGAAAATATATTATTTAAATTTATTCATTTATTGACTTGATCAAAGCACCTTCAGTCATTTTATATGAAAGGTACCAGGTTCGTAAAATAATTGAGTGTAAAGAAATAAAATATTCGCACTTTTCAATCTTTCGATTGTGACGGCTTCTAATTTGTAGAATTCCATTATGATAATGCAGCACAGAAATTACTGTCATATAGGGGAATATTATTTTACAATGACCTGCCCACTTCCATTAGAGAAATAAAAATACAACTGCAGCACAGAAATTACTGTCATATAGGGGAATATTATTTTACAATGACCTGCCCACTTCCATTAGAGAAATAAAAATACAACTGCAGCACAGAAATTACTGTCATATAGGGGAATATTATTTTACAATGACCTGCCCACTTCCATTAGAGAAATAAAAATACAACTGCAGCACAGAAATTACTGTCATATAGGGGAATATTATTTTACAATGACCTGCCCACTTCCATTAGAGAAATAAAAATACAACTGCAGCACAGAAATTACTGTCATATAGGGGAATATTATTTTACAATGACCTGCCCACTTCCATTAGAGAAATAAAAATACAACTGCAGCACAGAAATTACTGTCATATAGGGGAATTTTATTTTACTGCCCACTTCCATTAGAGAAATAAAAGATATAAATAAATTTAAAGTAGCATTAAAAGGGCATATTTTTGGCAATACATAATCCTATATGTTGAATTTTTCTTTCTGTATGTAATTACGATACTCCTCTCTCGAATACAAGTTTTTAACTCTATCGAGAGAGTATCAATACTGTAATTTTTGTCATATATTGTAACTTAGTCAAATATTGTGTAATACTCTTATAAAATAAATAAATATATAAAAAAAATATATAATGATGAATATGAACACATATATATAATTCCACAATTTATTTATTTTACTCCTGACGACCGTTTCGGCTTATAAGGCCATAATCAACTGGATGATTATGGTCTTATAAGCCGAAACGGTCGCCGGGAGTGAAATAAATAAATTATGGAATTATATATATGTGTTCATATTCATCATTATCAAATAAAATACTTAAGATATTACTTACTATATATTAGTAATAACTTACGTACAAAATAAATTCACTAAATAATACACGCTGAAGTGCGTCGCTTGCGCATTCAGTTAAATGTACCCTTAGCGCCAAATTCTAGAAATATCAATACTCACTGATTGGTCGCTAGGAGGAATATGAATCCATCTAATAGGCCGGTCACTAGGCGCTGTGCCGCCACAGTTGCTAAACAAATATTTTCATTTGATATGTTATAAAAATATAAAAATACTTGGTATTAATATAAATTGTTCTATTGTATTTTAAATATAATAGAACTATAACCAAGTATTTTTATATTTTTATAACATATCAACGTACAATGGAGTTCTATCAAGAATTGTCGATCGACAAACTAAACTTAGATAAATATTTTCACTTATTTTATTTGCAGCTAAGAACGGTGGAAAGGTAAATAAATGCATCAATCGATTATGTTCTCCTACAGCAAAAGTGGAGACTGAGAGGCGATAAGAGACCACAAGAGAGGCCATATAACAGATGGATGGACAAAATAAAATGATTCGTTAGACCTTAGTGTATGAGAGTCGCACAGGAGGAGTGGAGTAAGAGAAGAGAAACATTTGTCCTACAGTGGAAAAGCACGGGATGAGATGAGAGGAAGACTAGTGTCACATCACCTGTTGAGTCCTTTCAACAGCGGAGAGAAGAACTCTGGTGACTGGATTCTGGATCTGCACCATGGATGGAACCAAATGAGAGAGTATCGGAGTTGGAGAGCACTTACCATACGCCCTATGGAAGACCCTCAATAAACTTAGGGTTGGCGTCACCCTCAATAAACTTAGGGTTGGCGTCTGCTTCAGATGACATCCGATGCGAATGCGGCGCAACCCAGGATGACAGCCACTTGCTGATGTGCCCACTGATGGGAGTGGTCTGTAGTCCTGGGGATCTGATTATGACAAATGACAACGCGATGTCAGTCGCTGCTTATTGGAGTGGTAGAGCTTACCCGGACGCGAAGAAGAAAGAAAGAATGTACTATATAGTGTCAAAGCCTTATTATACATATCAATACAAGTCGTTCAAAACGGCACCGATAACCGAAAATTCGAAAGAAAGCAGGATGAGATGATATGGTCACGTGATGCGTAGAGATAAAGATTATTCGGTAAAGAGAGCCCTCAAAATCCCCGCTAGACCTAGGGGTAGAGGTAGACCCATAGTAACATGGTGGTCCAGTATTGAGAAGGAGCTGGTGGCTCAGAGTGTTCCCGTTATGACAACCATGGACAGAAGATCCTGGCGCATACGTACAAAGAGTCCCGATCCTGGATAAACCGGGATAAAGGTGCGAGAAAAAAAATACACATTAATACAAGTACCTATATTGTCAAGCATCGAAAAAGAAGAAAAGTGCACACTAACTGTTTTTAAACATAAGTTATTGTAGCTCATGGACATATATAAGATAGACAGCACATTAACCTTGCTATGCCGAGACTATCAATATGGAATAAATCACAGTGGTTGACATAATGTACTCCATTGTTATTTGGTTCTTGGACATTTTTACTTTCATTTTCGCACGCCCTCTGAGGGTCACATGATGCAACTAAAAAAAAACACTGGTTGTTTATATTGTATATACGAGCGCCCCAAATTATTTTGTTTAAATCATCCACTGACGATATATTGTATGGAAAATAATAGTTATTTATCCATTGCTTTGAACAATATGAGCCTATATTTATTTGTCTTCTTCTTCCTCTCAGCCATTTTTCCACCGCTGTATGTAGGCCTCCATCGACTTTTTCCACTCTTCTATATCCTGGGCATCCCTATATCATTTTTTCTCGTAACTATTCCTTCAGCCCATTTTCTTTGAGATCGACGTACTCCTCTTTTGTCTTACGAAGGTGTCCATTTAAGAATTCGTGGTGTCCATCTGTCAACTTCTTGTCTTGTCACGTGACTTGCCCACTGCCATTTGAGACTGGCAATATGGTCTTTAAGTTCAAGAAGCTACAAACGGCGTCTAATTTTATCATTCCGTATTTTGTCCCTAAGACTTATACCCGGCAGTTATTTTTTGTCTAGCTGTTTTGAAAACCAAATCGTAAATTGAAGGTGCAGCGGTATGAAATATGGCTAATATTAGTTCCTTGTGACGCTTGACGAGCAACCGCTCCCAATGGAGTAAAGTAAGAGACTGCAAAATTCCTCTCAATAAAGGCTCACGAAAACCTCGATTGTCAATCTCGAAAAATTGAAATTGAAAAATTGGTTAACGATTTTTATGTAAAGGGTATCAGAGAAGTCAATTTGATCTTTTTAATCGTTTTTATTTAGGTTCTCCTTGAATATAATAATGATTATTCTAAATTATTCTAAAAAAAGTGATTTTTTCTATTGTATCATGTACATGAACTTTAATAACAAGGTGACAATTTTAAATCTGCGTTTCTACCGTAAATCAACTCGGGAATTTCGACTTGGGAGTCAGATAAACTGACCCAAGAAAGCCGTCAAAGGTTTAGTAAATTAAAAACGATGAAAAAATATTGCTTTAGCTGTGAGGCACCAGCTTAGAATAGTGCTTCCACTCTTTTCTATTATTGTTTTCGAGTGTCCCGTAAGAGCTGGGTAATCTAAAATACAACAGGCAACAATAACATCTTACATAGTTCAGCAATGAGGTTCACCACCCATTCTGAATATAGTGCCTTTTTAGGTGAGACGAGACTGGTGTGTGGGTATACACAGATATGTTGTGCTCCCTTTTATAAGGCAATGCACACCCGCAAACCTTTCGCTGGTTACCCCACATTGTGGGATATGCCGTGATGGTATGAATGAATGAATGAAAAACTATTGTATTTAAATTAAATGATATATGAAATTTGAGGACGACTGATTTGAACTTAAATAATTGAGACTCTAATTAAAATTACGAAATGCCTACATCAAACAAGTAAATTCACAAAAGGTATGAAGCAAAAAAATAGTTTTTTTTTCGTTGAATTTCGTATTGTTTTGAAGCGACGATATAAACTCACACCATATAATTAGACAGATCATTAAAACTATAAGTTGAAGGTCACTTGATGTGCTTTCAAGACCTTCAAACTGAAGATACGTGTAATGGAAACCAGCCAAGATTGTTGGCAGAGAAAATGATAGGTGGAGTAGTAGTTTTGATAATGCGACGTCAAGTCGAAGAGTATCAAAAGATTTATGAGTTGTAATTTTTTACACAAAATCTGCATGATCAGGAAGTCGAAGTTGCTGTATTGTTTATAACGTAAAGGTGAAAGGTTAGATCAGAAAGAGGCTTGGCGTATTTAAATGATTTTTACCATTGATGATTGATTCAAATATGCTATAATTGATGATTCGTCAAGGGACAAAACATTATTTTATTTTATAAACACATGAAAAGGTCATTTTAAAAACCTCTGTTTTGTTATGATATGCTAAAGGTTTGTTATATATTGACTTTGATTGCTCGCCAGTAAATGTTTTATATAAAATCAATCAATCATGAAGATGTTTCTTATGAATACTATCCATTCATCTGCTATCATAACCCATTTACAGACCACCGAAAGATCGTGAGAAAAAAATATAAGATACAATATCTTTTTTTATTTGGGTATCGATATTGTGTTGGGAAAAATAAAAAGAAAAAACAAACGGTCAATCATAGATTTTTTAAATGACTTGAATTCACCTTAAATGAATGAGTTGCTTGAATTCACCTTTTCCTATAATTGTTTACCATCCTATTATGCTAGTATGATATATGGCTTTAAAACAACGACCCTCATAGCAAAAAGTGTCCACAGGTTGTAAGTGACACAGCGATCCATGGAAAGTCAGATGCTTGGCGTGAGTCTACGCGACAAAATACGAAATGAAGAGATTGGGTACCGTACTACGTTTGCCGATATAATTGGACCGTGTAGATGGATTAAAGTGGCAATGGGATGGACAATGGATAAAAGTGGCAATAGACGGGCCATATAAGGGGATACTAGGTGGGCACCCAAAATACTACAGTGGTGACTTTGGATAAATGATACGAGTGTTGGAAGATCCGCTAAAAGATAACCTGACAACATTGTCCAAGTAGCCAGTAAAACCTGGGTGCGGAGGGGACAGAACGGAGACGAGAGGAAGTGTATGGAGGGAAGAGGGCTAGAGAAGAAGAAGACGAAGAAGAAAATCCCAACCATTCCATAGTGTCCACTTTCGCAAAACCCTTACAATCGCTTCAACGTTGGTTTGCGGTGTATGCGATCATTTTATGTACTTTCAGCTAAGCAAACATTTTTTGGTGACATTCCAGTTATCCAATATAGGCATCACAAATGCCTTAGTATTTTTGAAACAATTTTGGACACACTACGATGGATAGAGGGTACGTTTATTTGTTATTTTATTTATATTTATTTTCAATCACACCATAAAATTATTGCTGCACAACTAGAAAATCCTGTTCTAGGGCTAGCATTTTACAATTTTTAGTGACAATATTAGCAATCATGAACCAGGTGATTGTACCCGTTCCACATTCAATAGACACATAATCTTAGTATTCTGCACTCACAATCAGTACCTAAACAAACATCATAGGAGGTATAGCTCACACAAAATAGATCCTAATGTCCACCATAATACCTGCCATCAATCCAATCTCAGACGCAACTTTTCATTTCAGAAGCATAGAAAAGAGACTAGTTAACTACATTGGTGTAGTTAATACGAATCACATCCGTCCCAAATCAAATGCCAAACCAATAGCAAACATAATACGGGATTGTTACAAATATTATTGCATTAAAATTGAATCAGTTTTCATAGAGGTACCTATTCTTTCATTTTTGTTTGAATAAGTATATGAAGTAAGTTTGACAGGGCAATATTCAGACAATTTCAGTTTCCAGGATAAATTTCACATAGTTTTTTCTTCATGGCTGGATGGTTTTTTTTCCGTCCAATGATCTCTTGCTTAATCCACATTCAAACACAACTGCTGTTTACACATTTATCGGTATTTCAACATGTCTTTACGATTGTAGAATTTGCCTCCAGCGACCACCTTTAATAGTCATTATAAAGGTTATATTATAGTTGTTGCTAATAAAAAACCTAATGAGTTGGATGGATTATCGCGGAGAGTCTTACAATACACGATTGACAGGTTTGAATTAAAAAATTATACCGAGAATTCGCATTTTCATATTCAACGAACAAAGATATTAAACAGATTTTGCATAACATTGTATATTTTGGTCAAACAAAGACATTTGTTCGAAAATATTTCATCGATGACGGTTAAAAGTTTAACCGCAAGTAATATATTAATAAAAAAATATCATATCTTTTTAAATTCTAGTCACTAATAGGCCATTCATTTTCATTTATATTTCATTTCTATTTTTGTTCAGCTAATGAAATCTTCTTCTCTTTAGCCTATTTCCGTTCACTCCTGAACGAAGGCATCCTCACTTTGACTCCACGTCGTCCTGTCCCATGTGGTCTGCTTATGAAATATATAATTTAAATAAGGTTTCACACAAAAAAGATAAATAGAGAAGCTCTGTAATATCAAATAGGTAATTTTATCACACAAAATTAACTATTGTTGGACTTATATACGAATCTCAAAAACTGTTATTATTGCTCATGTTATTTTTTACTTCTTCTTCTTCTTCTTCTTCTTTTGAATAGACCTTCAGGTCTGTTTTTTAAGAGGCCTGCTCTTCCTGCGAAGTGGACCCCCAGCAAATCTAAAAGATATTTGCTGAAACTTCCCCAAAAATGTTAAGAGAAAATGATTATAAATAAAACAAATTCGTTATGTCAAGGTTTAACTACTGTAGATACTGCCAGATTTGCTGGTTTTTACAATTGTCCAGAATGCAAAAATAGAATGAAAACGGTATTTAACACAGCTGTTACATAAGTTTATGTATAAAGCTGACAAAATAAGTCACAATTCACTTCTCCTTAATGAACTGCACTGGCTGAAGTTCCCAGAATGAGTAGAATTGATGGTCTTTAAGGCTCTGAATAACTTTACTCTACATTGCATTCAACAACTGTGTAAATAGAAAATAACGACATTAAGGGAGTTTCGAAGACTCTATGCTCCACTCCATTGGAAAAGTTATAAGAATATTGTCCATTTCGTTCCCGAGATGGCTGCTTGTTGAAAAATGAAATATGCTAGACTTAAGATGGATACAAGAGTATTTCGCACTCTCCCATTCCACCTTATTATTTAGGAACGTTATAGGACATATTATAGATTGTCCTGCTCGTCCCCAAAGTGAATGCTCAGCGGCCAACACAAGGATTACTACCAAGAGTCCAACAACTGCCGAGGTGTATGATGTAAGATGGACATTGAGAGGTTTTTCGCAGATCTCAAACTCCATACCATTGGGAGCATTATAGGATTTTAAGTCTTATTAATCCCCAGAGCAACCGCATGTCGTACAATAGATGGACTACATTCATCTTCATTTTGTAGTTCATTTCCATTTTTGTATGCGTTATTTGTTTTGTGTTATGGTTTTCATGATGTTTTTATTTATTTATTTTTATTTTTTATTGATTTGAAATGTGAAATCTTTTTGTTTTACTTTTGGTTTTAAAATATTTGTTTTTTTATAATTGTTAATTAATTATTTATTTCAGTTAAGTATTTTTATTGTGTAAGCAAAGAGCTGCTGCTTTCGTAAACACTAGCTTCCAGCTTAAATTAGGAAAGGAAACATTAATAAGCTGTTTTTTTTATAACATGATGTATTAAATGCAATTTATATATTCAAATAAATAAAAAAAAAATCATACCACTACCCCTAAGAGGCCAACCTCAAACATAGGGACCCACCGAATCGATCATGGATCAAGTACCGACAAACCGCTGGCGGCTGGTATGTACATAAGTTAGACAGTCAATGCCTATTGCTAGAAATATAAATTCATAAAATGTAATATCATGTAACCTCAGATGTAAATATCATCTTTTTGCAGACGATCTTCAATTATATTTCCATTTTAATATCTCTGATATTAACAATGCAGTCCTTCACATGAATGAAGATCTTAAATTTATCTCTTCTTGGTCATCGGATCATGGTCTTCTTATTAATCCGACTAAGTCCCAGGCAATTATAATCGGTAGTCCTCGTCTGCTGTCATCTATAAGGAATTTACAACTCCCACTGCTGTATATCAATAACCAATGCATTCCTTATACCAGGGTTGTAAAAGATCTTGGAATCTTCATCGATGATGACCTTTCGTGGCATGAACAGGTATCGCATGTTAGTAAATCTATTTTCTTTGCCCTACATTCACTTAATAAACTTAAAAATTTCCTTCCGTTCCGTTGTAAAATAACTCTTGCTCAATCACTTCTTCTTCCATTGCTTGATTATGCCGATGTATGCTATTTGGATGCAAATGAAGTGCATCTCAATAAACTTGAACGTCTTCAGAATATATGTATCAGATTCATCTTTGGGTTGAAAAAATTTGATCGCATATCACCTTACCGCAATCTTCTTTGTTGGCCCAGGATACGCCAGCGGCGCAATATACACATTTTGTCACTATTGTACAATATTCTCTCGAACCCAAACCTGCCACAGTACCTAAAAAGCAAATTCACTTATTTATCCAATCATGGACTTCCACTCCGATCTGCTGAACGTACAACACTATCCATACCTATCCATAATACAGAATTTCTCAGCTCTTCGTTCGAAGTACAATCAGCAAGATTATGGAATAGCCTTAGTCCGGATATTGCGTCGTCTAACTCACTTAGTATTTTCAAGAAAAAACTAAAGAAGGAATATTTATCCTTGAACACCTGATCCCGATTTCCTCTCCTGTCCTTACCATATCCTTTTTATTGCTATGAATTATAATTTTTTTTTTGTTTAATAGTATTTAAGTGTTATACGTATTTTATTTGATTTCTTTTACTCTTTTTTATTTGCTGTTGTACATACACAATGTTGTCATACTTTGTAATCTGGTTGGTTGGAAGAAATTTCCTAATGGCAATAAGCCCGCCAGTGTACAATTATATTTGTTTATATTATGTACAAGACGATGAATAAATAAATAAATAAATAAAAACATCTTCGACGTATTTTTTCCGTCGGTCTCGATGAAATGCGCGGCGATGAATTTTCACGATTAAACGGTTATGGTTTGTAGCACGCGGCATTATAATGGAGTCAGTGTTGACATTTGACCCCCGTTCATATTGTCCATTAAATAATGTCGGTTAAGCAAGGATCCTGTTTTGGACAAGTCACCGTAACTTGTCCACTGTCCACAGCTCGCACCAACTATCACCGCAGCTAATTTGGCATTTGTAACTCTGTCGATTGAGAGAACAGATTCTTGAAAGTGCCAGCAAATGAGGTGCCCATCCACTTTATTCCGATAAATAAGTTCAATATCATTACAGATATCTAGTAATCTAATAGAGTTTCATTTTATCTCCTACTAAAAACTCAGAAAATGATGAGCTCTTGGAATGACTTGATCTGGCGCAGTGTCAACAATTTAAGATCAAAAATTAATTTTCTTCTTCTTCCTTGCCTCTTTCCAGTTCATCTGAGGTCTGCCCTTCTGGTACGCAATCACAAATAACACAAAATAATTACCTTCTCAAATTAAGGAAAGGAACAAAAGGACAAAGAAAGGGAAAGGATATTCGCCGTCAAATCGAACCGAGTAGAAACCAGCTACTATGGAATCCAAGAAACAGCTACCAGGTGATCGATGACATGTGGTGTAATAGCTACGTATAGATGAAGAGGCTGACAGAGAAATGGCAGAGTAGAGTAGAAGAAAGGCAGCCATAGCTGTTACAGACTTATCCTAGGATTGCAACTGAGAAGAAGTCCATGAAATCTGAAGCGCCTCTCATATGGCACTTTTATATTCTGTATTAAAGTATCTGATATGTCAACAGTCCTAAAGAAAATTATCAATATCATAAATCAATAAAAAATATATACAATAACTTTGTATCAACCATGAGTTTGAGTATTATAGGTTGAACTATTTCGAAGCTAACCGCTTCTTCCTCCGGGCAAATTTATACGATATCAAAACATGTGCACGCGCTAACGGCTGTGTGATTTGTTGAAACTGGGAGAAGAAAGTTATAATTAGATTTTGCTGATATATTACTAAACGAAACATTTTAAATAGTGGTGACTTCATTATTAAAAGGTCTTTGGTGGTGACTTACTTAAATTTATTTGATTATTGATGATATTTTCATTGCTATCCAATGTTTTTCTTATTTCAAAAGCTTCCGAATTGTCTAATTTTAATCCCGTCATTTGTATGTAAAAAAAATAAACCGGTTTCTTTATCAAACGTGTGATTGTTATTAATTAAATGATTCGTGAATTGATAGAAATTGTTACTTTTGAGGCTAATTGTTATTATAATGCTCCCTTACTTAGATTTCCGAATTTCTTCCCGTTTTTCCGATATAAAATGGTGAAAAGCCACTACAATTCATTCTGAATAGCCCGGAATTGCTATTACGTGGATTATAGTCAATATAATTTCTTAAGAAGTCACCTAAATTATTTTTTGTATAAATAGGTGGTTATATTTCCAGCGGTAAGTCTTTTATATAATACTATCTTTTTTATTTATGGTTGTCCGGTGGAAGAAGCGGTTAGCTTCGAAAACGATTGACATACAATATATAATCGCGTGGTTAATACAAAGTTATTGTACATATTTTTATTTATTTAATTTGTAAAAATGTACCATAAAGTAAAAGCAAAATCGAATGAAGATAAGAATGATTATATTATTGGTCCTGTAAGGATTATAATTATTATTACATCATTCAAATAAGGTGTAATATATTTCAAGAATATTATAAAATCGATGACAAACTAATTATCTTATAATTTTAAATATTTTTTTTACATTCTTCTTCTTCTTCTTTAGCCTGTTCTTTTCCATTCTTGGACATAGGCCTCCCCCTTGATCCTCCCCAACTCCCTGTCTTGGGCACACTGCATCCATCTCCCTCCAGCATATTTCTTGATGTCATCAGACCACCTTGCCTGCGGTCTGCCGACGCCTCTTTGGCTCGATCTAGGTCGCCATTCTACGATATTTTTGGTCCATCGTGAATCCTGGCATCTGGCAATATGCTCAGCCCAGATCCACTTAAGACCAGCAAACCTTTCCGCTACATCGGCTACTTTGGTTCTTTCTCTTATCATAACATTTTGAATTCTGTCCCCTATCTCTGTCACTAACAGCTTGTGCATTATTCGTTTTGTTAGGACTGATATTTCCATTCCAAAAGTAAGCACTGGGCGAATACATGCATCGAATAGCTTCTTTTTCAAATAATGGGAGTATCTAAAGGATTTCAGAATGTATGATAATTTTGCAATATCTGCCCAGGCAAGGTCACGTCTTCTCTCTATTTCTGCCTCTTAATACCTATACTAAATACCTAGTACTATTTCCCTAAACATGTAGATCGATAGTGCAATCATAATATTCTTTTATTAGGTTCTACTCGATTATTTTATGAACTTTACTGCTCTTTATAGAGTAAGTTTTGCGATAAAATTGAGTAGGGCTGTGCTAAATATAAACTAAAACTTGATAAGTGTGTTAAATTTTAAATTATCAAGTATCTGACTCCGGTACATAACTTCAATAACATATTACATCAATATTTGTTCACAAAATCACAGTGTAGTTTAGTTTGATAAAATCAGTCACATTCTTATTAAGTTAGTGTCCTAATCCAATCCATATCTACTTATATCTTAGTATTTTATTTGTTATAATAACAAGTAAATGCCAGAATTATACTTTCAATTGGTGAAGTAAATCTATTTTTTTCTTTTTTAAACAAATATCATTAAAAAAATTAAGTAGGTACATATTATATACATTAATCTTAAATGCTTGTGATATATGTTTAGGTGAATGTCGTAGCAGTATTCGAATTAGTGTCCACTGGATTAGGTACTAACCCAGCGCGCTAACCTCTTTGCCACCACCCATCTACATATTACACTCCATTGATGATATACATTTGATATAACTTGTACATGGGGTTGCACATACATATGAAACGATATTTTTAATAGTTTGTAATAGGTAAAATATTTTATAATTTTGACCCGAAGCTACCCGACGAGGAGTAGACGGGACTTTAGACTGCCTCAGAATAACCGGACAGTTACGCAAAATAGTATGTATTACAAATGTTCATCAATTTTCCAGAATATAAGAAGGAAGCATCTAGCCGTTTTTCGTCACCTAGGTGTTGAATACATAAAGGAAAAAGTTATTCTCATATCCATCGTGTTCCTTTTGTTTTTTGTGTTCTTTGATAGGTATTGGATATTTTTTTGTTTTTATATAAAACATACAACGTAAATTTGTTTTTTTAACAATATGTTTTTTAATATTATTTCGTTATTTTTTATATGCTTTGATATAAATGTTTTACATTTTTTTTTATATTATTTATCGAGGTTTTTTTTGACAAATATTTACAAAATCTATATCCATTCGAGGATTTACGTTAATAAAAATATATATAACCCCGGAGTGCCAATTTCGAAACTCTCTTAATTTCGTACAATTTCGTACTAAATATAAATATTTTTTTTACACTTATATTTTTCACTCGACTATCTTCGATTCTACATAACAACCTAGTATTTTTTCGTAAAATAAATCAATTGGTATATATTGTATTTTTCACGATAATACAATTTTTATATAGAATACTTCTTTGACAAAAAAACAATTATTATTCCATTTTTTTTTATTTTTCACTTTTCTGTATCTTTATTGCATTTTTTTTTCAACTGGAATTAACTGTTTAAAACCAGCGTCATCAATATGATATTCTTGACGAAAATCAAAATGTCGAATACATATTCACATAAACGAAATTGCGTAATTTTTTATAAGGAATTGAATAGAAGATATGAATTCACTTTCTGTCGAGGTTCACCATTGTAATGATTATGGTGTTTAAGGAAATATATATAATAACAGGTGTTAATATAGGTCGAATAGTGAAAATCAATATCAATTATTTACAACATTTATTTACAATATATTATAATATATACAAATTTACACGAGATTAAGACAACTGACGCGTGAGAGTTCTAGATTAGCACTGGCCGTCTTCGTTGGTTTTCCAGTATTTATAGACTCTCGTTTTTTCATTAACATTTTGTTTTCTTAGTAATCGTTCCATGTTTCAAATTATAAATATTCCGCCACAAATATGTAATAAATTCTACTTTTTTACATCTTAATGACATTATGTTATTAACTTTATTACATTAAATATACATCATGTATACAAAAATATGAAGATGAAACTCGATTGTAATCTCAAAATAGGCACGGAGGAACATATCAAATTAAAAAAATAATTCAGAAGTATACAATTTATGGTTCGGACATAATTTACGCGCGTGACATCCCTATTTGCACATGTCTTACGCAACATATAAAGTCATAAAACACGGCTATGGGAAGATGCACTTTTACATTACTCATTCTTCATACAATTTCTACTATATCTTAATCTAAATGTGAACATGGCGATAAATAATAAGAGTAAATACCTACCACGAAACTTGCGACAGATATACAATACGCCATTGACTAAATAGGTATAAATAATAGTCATTTCAAAATAAATTAATACCGTAAATGGTTATGCAGCAATAATAAAAGATACAAAATGGATTAACTACAATGTCACGCTTTTGAAACGCGACTTTTAAAATTTATACTCTTAACCCAATTCGGTGAAATATGAAGAGCATTAATTTTCAATATAGTCAACATGAAACAGCCATTCATTGCGATGGATGAGATAAAACAGTAAAATATGTGATTATGATTAGTTAACAGGTCAATAAAAGTAATTTCTGTAACCAATTCTAAATAAGTTGGTATACAAGAATAAATGGAATATATGGAAATAAGACATGAACGAAAAATTATATCAATTAGACTATGGAAGAACGGAATGTAAAGTAGGGTAGTAACATATATTTTTTTCTGTAATCACACGACAGCTGGTGCCAATTATAATGTGATATGCGGTTCGATGACGGCTATCTCTGTTTAAGGGGCAGGGTAAGGCATTGTAAGCGAGTCAAATGCAAAATTTGAAACTATTGTATGAGATTGTACGTCCTTAAAGATTACAATCGTGTGCGCCCAAGTAAGTGAATTTGAATCGAGCGTTACATAAAATACTATGGTTTATTTGATTTTACAAAAAAGTGAGAACATTGTGTGAAAACGTATCGAGCCAATGTTTAGATTTATAAAATACCTATCATTTAAAAAAACATTCAAGTTTCTAAGCCTTATAAGTTTTGAGTTATGGATAAAAATTCTGAGAAAACAGGTATTATTAAAAAAAATACTATGAACAAAGTACACAAAATAAAAAAAAAGTGTTTCGGGCCATTGTATAAACAAATAATGAGAAAATAATATATATTTTTATTGAAGACGTAACTTTTAAAAGTAAGGCGTAATGAGCATCCAAAAACTCCCTTGGAGCCTACCCCGTCACCTTAAGATACAATTTGAAACGCCCTATACTCCAATGGAAAATAACTACCTCGTCCGAGATTGCGATAAAATTTTCTATAATACGCACCAGAGTGCTGCGGGCCACTACATCCGTTCTGGGATGGGGAACATTCAGAAGATTATGTCCTTTACCCCTTATGTAGTTGGGTGGTACAAAAAGCCCTAGTCTTTCCAGAAGTTCTGGACAATCAATAAGATTATTGAAAATCTTAAAGCCGGTCAAAAGCAGTGCGTTATCACGCCTACTTTCAAGACTCATATAAGAACAGGACGTCAAAAGTTCTGGGTGGTGCATGTTTGTCGGATATACTCCGTGATCCACATGTACAGGTACCTCATGAACTTCTTCTGAAGATGTTCCAACATTTCAGAATATTTTCTTGGGTAGGGCGCCCAAACTGCGCTTCCGTACTCCAATTTGGTACGCACCATACAGTTGAAAATATTTTATAATGCTTCATGGTTCGAAAAGTATCTTCTAAGAAAAGTATATTATATTAAATTAAAGTTAATCATGTCGATGATGATGATGTATTCTATACAGCCTAAACTTCGAAATAAATCAACTTCTTATCGATATACGTATTTATAAAGATGAAATTGATCCACAATTGATTTGTTTTCTTGGGACAAAGGTTTGTTTCCTTTCTATGAATTCATCAAATTCTGTATAGCTCATGTACGTTAAATTCAAATACGTAATTTAAAATCATTAATGACCTGAGAATAATATGGTTCCATCTGTCAAAACCAAAAAACCAAAGTTAAAGACTCGTATTAACTTTTCAAAAAAAGACTAAAGCTGTTATAACTGTCTTATAACTCTTAATTGAAACTTCTTCCCCATCAACTCACACATACCACAACATCTATCTCCCTCCATTCTTTTTTGCTGTGATGTTACATTTAATAATGTTACGTGTTTATCTTTCTGTTTGTTTTTTGATATAAATATAATGTACCCACCACAACATTATTATTGGCCTCATATTGCTTTGGTTGGCTGGAAGCAATTTCCTCATGGAAATAAACCCTCCATTATACACATCATTGTACATGAAATGATAAATTATGTACCAAACATCCTTCCTCAAATTCAGTATCAATTAGAAACACCATAATAAGGAATATTTTTCACTTTTACTTGTACAATACAAATATCGGTTATTTCTCTTTCATTCCTCGCATTATCAGAGCTTACAACTCACTATATCATGTATAATATCGATATCTCCTCAAATCCCAGACATTCAAAAACCACACAATTTCTCAGTTCGTAACCTTTTGATTCTCTTGTTTAATTTGTGTTAAAAATTTTGGGTTCAATAAATGTTTAATCCTTAGATTTATATATGATAGTTCTATGGTTTAATCTTAAATTACCGGCTCTAAACTAACTGTGTAATTTCCACCCGTAACTATGGTTTAATCTTAAATTACCGGCTCTAAACTAACTGTGTAATTTCCACCCGTAACATAACATAATATAAAATAGACACTGCACCTACCGCACACTACACAATGATAGTGTAGTGTAGGTAGGAAATATTTACCCACACCATACTTATTTTATCTACCTATAACTATTATGCATAGAAATATTTGGGCATTCTTGCCTGTATCTATGAAAAAATAAAATAAAAGAAAATGAACTAAAAAATAATATATATTGAACATATAATGGATAGTAAAATAAAAACTTCGTCACTTTACGACGTTTTTGTTTTGTTATTAAAATAATAGATGAGGTCCGTTGGAACCCTTTTCACGAAAAAAACTATAAATGAAATTTCGTTTGTTAGAACCTTCTTATTCTAAGGTGTCTATATTCATAAAGTTTCAATGTAAGTTTCAATTACTCCAACAATTAAGTAATGCTAAAAATCTTACACGAAATACACGCATAATTTGATGAAGAATAATAATTCTAGTTTTAAAAATTGATCTTTACTCAGTATTAAAGTATTTCTCTTACCTCTTCAGTTTCAATAAATTCCACTCCGTGCGGCTGCGTGTCGTTACCGACAACACTCCACATCTTGAGTCCATCCCTCTTGAATAGTCCTTCCGTTTTCCTCAAAACTAATTCCACTGGTTTACCGAACGCTTCAAACTTTATTTTGTGCACTTCGTCATCCATATCATCATCAAAATGTTCCACATCTTCCATGTGCCCTCGGGCACCACTATCATTTCCTATTTCACTATTCACACTGATCGATTCACCACCAACTTCTCCGACAAATTCAACTTTTGAATTTTCGCTGTCAATCGTACTTTCTTTGTTGTCACTTTTAGAAACTTCACCGTTTAATCTATCTTCTGTTATTACTTTATCTAAATCCTCACTTTTGGGTTTACCACTTCCGACAAACACAAAGTCTGCTTCTTCTGCGGGCGATTGTGGTTCTCTGTCGCCTCTTTCAACCAATCTGACTGCAGCACCGTATCTGCCGAAGGATTTCATATCTTTGAACTTGTGGGCGTTTTTGATGAGATAGTCGGCGCTGGACACCTTGTCGTGGGCCGACTTTCCCGACCCACTTGAAGATATCTTGTTGGTGTCGTGGTACTTATCGCCTCCTGGCGAAGGTATGTAGCGCTTGGAGACATGGTGCAGTTTGACCAGCTGGTACTCCGGTACGAGAGAATGATGATCGACATGGAACACGCTTTGAAGTTCATCTGAAGACATGTGCTCGTGAAGCTGTAAAGAAAACATATAAATATTACTATCAAATATTTTATGATGGCAAATAATATATGTTTACATTGGACATTTAGCCCTGCTGAGAATCAATTGTTTTCTCCAACAGTAGGTACCCGAAATAGACAACAGATAAGACCTCCACTAATAAGGCCAATTTTTTGCCCAGCGACATTACCCCTTTCTTGCTCCTAGACTGTACAATAAAATATTACCTGACATAGAACACAATATCTCACGCGACGAAACAAACTTCAAAAAACTGGTAATAGACTGGCTGAAAAGAAATGGTAGAATACAATCTGCTCATGTCCTGTTAAATATCCTAATGTAATTCATTACTCTGTGCCTTCATAACCTGAAAATCTCTACCACAGCTTGGTGCCATCCATCATTTACACTATAATTATATGGGCTAAAATAAATGAGAGTGCACGGTATATTTTCTGAATATATTTCTTTTCTTTTCTGTTTATTTTAATTATTTCTGTTAATTATTTTGTATTCAAAAACATGTAACCACAGGGCAAATTGAAACAGTACTGCCTCAGAACAGACTTGTCTAGTGAGACAGTAAATTTCCAAATAGGAACAATTGTACATACTATGTTTATGATAAGTATTTTTAAAATAAAGTTATTTTTTTGTTATATATATATATATATATATATATATATATATATATATATATATATATATATATATATATATATATATATATATATATATATATATATATATATATATATATATATATATATATATATATATATATATATATATATATATATATATATATATATATATATATATATATATATATATATATATATATATATATATATATATATATATATATATATATATATATATATATATATATATATATATATATATATATATATATATATATATATATATATATATATATATATATATATATATATATATATATATATATATATATATATATATATATATATATATATATATATATATATATATATATATATATATATATATATATATATATATATATATATATATATATATATATATATATATATATATATATATATATATATGTTAACTTTAAGGTTTTCACGGGTATAAGATGCAAAACAACTTTTTGGGTAAACCCGTGTAGGATAGTCCTGAGAAGGACTGTTTGTCGCCTGACGTTTAGAGCTTAGCGTAGAGCTCTCGTTGCGAGCGGTCGTGTTTCGCGCGCGTTCGTTCTTTTCGAGTAGGTAACGTTAAGGCGGCTTTCGAAAATGCCCGGTGTTATTCGGGCGAAACGTCAGGCGACAAACAGTCCTTCTCAGGACTATCCTACACGGGTTTACCCAAAAAGTTGTTTTGCATATATATATATATATATATATATATATATATATATATATATATATATATATATATATATATATATATATATATATATATATATATATATATATATATATATATATATATATATATTTATATATATATATATATATATATATATATATATATATATATATATATATATATATATATATATATATATATATATATATATATATATATATATATATATATATATATATATATATATATATATATATATATATATATATATATATATATATATATATATATATATATATATATTATAATATTTTTATCTCGGTTTTCCCGTGTCAGTAGGTCTTGACTAAGACCATTTGTCTTCCGACGTTTCGCCTGAATATCACCAGGCATTTTCAAGGACTTAACGAAAAGCACGCGCGCGACACACGTCTACTCACACTGAAAGCTCACCGTCAAGTGACTCGTAGCGTACAAGATGGCCACTTATGTCAAATATTGTTAGCGCGACGTGATTGGCTCCTTGTGACACGCCCACCTGCTGTCGTGTTCGTTGGTAATAATATTTTATCATTATTTTTGTGTTGTGATTTATTGTTAATTTTAGTTGTGACATTAATATTATTATTGTTGTGTTTTGGGGTTATTTTCGCTATGGTATTATTAATATTATTATTGTATTGTTTGTCATATAAAATGTTCTTCCAGGTACTAGGCAAACGAACTCCGTCGTCCCGATTGTTCATTATATCCCTTCTCTTATATATTTCTATAGCTTCCCTGTAAATTCTGAGAGGTTCACTGTTTAAACTTGCTATTATTTTTGAATGGTCAAAATCTATTGTATGTCCTTCTGTGAGCGAGTGTTGTACAAGTGAGGATGTAAGTTTTTTGTTTCTCATGTCGACTCTGTGCTCCGCTATTCGTGCTTCAACTTTTCGATTGGTTCTTCCTACATAAGTCTTATTGCACGATCCGCACGGTATTTCATATACTCCATGAGCTTCAAGTGGAATGATGTCTTTCGGGTTTCTTAGAAAGGTTGATATTTTATTTGTTGTGCTGAAAACGGTACGTATGTTATTTTTGTTTAATAGACGGCTGATTTTATCGGTGACGCCTTTGATATATGGTAGTCGGGCCGTTGATAATGGTGTTTCATTGGATTTTTCTTTCACTGTTTTTGGACTCTTTAATGCTTTGTTTATTATATAGTCTGAGAAACCATTACAACGTAGAGCATTTTTCGTGTATTCTAATTCTTGTTTTTTATGCTCGTGGTCTGCAATTCTTTTTGATCTTGTTATTAGTGTTTTTGCGACTGAGCATATTTGTGCGGGGTGATGATTGGACGTTGCGTGTAGGTATCTATCGGTGTGTGTGGGCTTTCTATATACTGTGTGCCCCAGTTTACCGTTTGCTTTTTTTAACACTAAAACGTCTAAGAAAGGTATTTGTCTGTTATTTTCCTTCTCCATTGTAAACTTTATATCTTTATGAATACATATTGATTCAACCGCATTCATTCAGAATTTACAGGGAAGCTATAGAAATATATAAGAGAAGGGATATAATGAACAATCGGGACGACGGAGTTCGTTTGCCTAGTACCTGGAAGAACATTTTATATGACAAACAATACAATAATAATATTAATAATACCATAGCGAAAATAACCCCAAAACACAACAATAATAATATTAATGTCACAACTAAAATTAACAATAAATCACAACACAAAAATAATGATAAAATATTATTACCAACGAACACGACAGCAGGTGGGCGTGTCACAAGGAGCCAATCACGTCGCGCTAACAATATTTGACATAAGCGGCCATCTTGTACGCTACGAGTCACTTGACGGTGAGCTTTCAGTGTGAGTAGACGTGTGTCGCGCGCGTGCTTTTCGTTAAGTCCTTGAAAATGCCTGGTGATATTCAGGCGAAACGTCGGAAGACAAATGGTCTTAGTCAAGACCTACTGACACGGGAAAACCGAGATAAAAATATTATAACATATTTCACCCGTGAAAACATCAAATATAACATATATATATATATATATATATATACATATATATATATATATATATATATATATATATATATATATATATATATATATATATATATATATATATATATATATATATATATATATATATATATATATATATATATATATATATATATATATATATATATATATATATATATATATATATATATATATATATATATATATATATATATATATATATATATATATATATATATATATATATATATATATATATATATATATATATATATATATATATATATATATGTATATATATATATATATATATATATATATATATATATATATATATATGTTAAATCTAAGGTTTTCGCGAGTACAAAATATGTTATTATTAAGTATTTTGGGGATAACCCGCGTCAAATTCTGATTCCCGACAGAATCAGTCGTCTGCCGACGTTTCCGACGTTGCCGACTTCACTTGGTGGTAAGCTTCCGACGCGAACGGACGTGCGCGCACTATCCCTCGCGACGGAAATTTATTAACAAGGCGCCTATTGAAAATGTCTGATGTGATTCAGACGAAACGTCGGCAGACGACTGATTCTCTCGGGAATCAGAATTTGACGCGGGTTATCCCCAAAATACTTAATAATAACATATATATATATATATATATATATATATATATATATATATATATATATATATATATATATATATATATATATATATATATATATATATATATATATATATATATATATATATATATATATATATATATATATATATATATATATATATATATATATATATATATATATATATATATATATATATATATATATATATATATATATATATATATATATATATATATATATATATATATATATATATATATATATATATATATATATATATATATATATATATATATATATATATATATATATATATATATATATATAAATCAGAATTTGACGCGGGTTATCCCCAAAATACTTAATAATAACATATATATATATATATATATATATATATATATATATATATATATATATATATATATATATATATATATATATATATATATATATATATATATATATATATATATATATATATATATATATATATATATATATATATATATATATATATATATATATATATATATATATATATATATATATATATATATATATATATATATATATATATATATATATATATATATATATATATATATATATATATGTGTAAAAAATGTAAATAAATAAATTCATTTCATTTCATTTCAATATCTCAATAGAGACGAAGGTAGAATACTATATGAAAACTGTACGTTAAAGAAACTTTCGATATAGTTAAAACGGATCATAACGACTTCAAAAATGTGAAATGTTAATTTGAACTATCCTCTTCGCCGTTTCAATTTGACCTATGTATGAGTTAAATAACTTTTGATCCATATTTAGAAGTAAGAAAAGTGTTCAAATTGAGATTCAACAATAATTGTTCAATATTTGAACCACTGGAAGAGTCCTGATCCAGCATTTAAAGAAGCAAATAAATCTGAACTTGCTAGAAGGTCATAGTCACTCTCCGAAAAGAGATTTTTTGATCTTGTATGTGAAAATAGACAAATGATAATTGTATTTAAGTGTTGCGCTGATTTCAATGACAAATTATTTCTTCATCGAGCAAATGAACAAAGACCAGTTGCCTGTATTACAATAACAGTCCAACGGAACAACGCAATGGCACCAGAGCAGACGGAATTAAACGAAAATTACAAAATACACGCGAGAAACAGACTCAGTCACAGAAGGTTCATGACTAATTATAACGTTAACAATTGCATTATTGTGGCACCACCTGTAAATGTGCTAATTGTTTTATTTGATTAAGTCTCTGGGTGAATTATTTTAATTTAATTATGACACACTTCGCTAGATACAGTTTCGACACTGCTTCGTCGGGGCTGTTGGAGTTGACGACAATTACTTTTTTATAGATTGAACAGCAACGGTAATAGAACCCAACCTTGTCTACCTAATTTATCACCACACCTTTTAATCAGTTTTTTTTTATATTTATTTGTCTCGATGCCTTTTACAATTAAGAAAATTATAGTAGTTATACAGTATTTTAAATGATATTAAACTAAAAACCTTACTCTCTTCATCATCAACCCTTCAAGCTTTCCATTACGATGCGGATAAAAGAAGCTCTTATGGCGAATAGTATTTTTTTTAAATAATGAATATGTCCTTGTAGTAACAAATACACATGCATCCCCGTACATTCCCTATATAATAAGATATAGGTGAACGAAATTGGTCGTGGCAGGACTTGAACTTGCGACCACTGGATTACAAATCCAGCGCGCTAACCGCTCGTAATAAACTAACAAAGTACTGCCAGATAACTGATTCGATTCCGGATGGAATATGATATCTAACTTATTGTTGGGTGCATATTAAACTTATATTTGACCTAAATATTTTATATATAGTCTTACTAATAAAAATCTACTGCACACCCGTTTACCAGTGTTTTTGGTACACACCGTGTAAAGCCCGCGCAGCGATTATTTGAAAATCTTACTAATAAACGCTGTATAACGACTGTGTAGCTACAACAAGAGTACAACAAAAAATAATCCGACAACGTTGTAATTTCACACTCGCGCATGCGCAGAGCCGCCAGCCCCCATCCGCCATTATAATTTTGACGTTTGTCGTAGTTAATATTTTCATATGTTTTTCACATTTCAAAATAGAAATATGGAAAATATAACGAATAATTTCATCATACGAATATCCAAGCGAGCACCATTGTAGATATTATAAAAGAGCTGATTTTTTGTCAACTTTTCGCCCCTAAAATGCACAATTATCGAGAAAATAATAATTCATAAAGAGGTTTTGTCATATTATTCCAAGATATAACAATAAAAACACGCATATCAAAATCAAATTCGATTTTTGATAGATGAAATTTGTCTTGCAACACTGCTAAACTACATAGAACAGACGTGCAAGCGATGTGTAAAATTTGTATGAGAGATACACAGTCGTTGACTAACTGATCTGCTACACAGCGTTTATTGGTAACGTTTTTGCCTACATTGGTGTTAAACGGTCGTGTAAATTTTACAACACGTTTATTAGTAAGACTTAAAATAAAATATTTAAAAAAGTAATTAAATAACGATGCATAAACAGTTCAAATTGGCGGTAGGCAATTAAGTTGCCAGTATAAAATATAAATGTACCTACAATATGTGAAAAATAATATAATAAATATTCGTCAAGAGAAATACAAGGAAGTTTTGAGTACAAAAAGATCATAATAATTATTATAAAATAATAAATTCATACTAAAGTTAATTATTTATTTATGCATGATAAGATGATACCATTGATATTTACTCTTATGGAGGTGTCAATTGTGATGCTTAGAATAATTAACAGTATGAATAAATTAAATAAACAAAACATTATTTATTAAATATTTATTATTATTATTATTTGTGCCTCACAACGTTGTACATACTGTTCCAATATTAATTTAATATATGTTTGTACAATGTGCATAATATTTCCCCTTTTAAACTTCATGTTTACTGAATACGGAAAATTTTATAATTCACGATAGTCACCCGCCGTGACACCCCGCTGAGGGATTGAAAAATCTTAATATAGTTATTACGATTGTAATTATTTCAAAATACATATATTACATATGTACCTATGTACAGTTCAGTACTTGTGCGTCTGAGTAAAATTTTGTTATCAACGGTTCTTTGCTTAACCGCGCGTTGAGATTTTTTATAGTGGAAAAAAATAAGAGCATTTTCTGTAATGACAAATATTCATATTGTGAACATGAAAACGGATTTTTTAAATTGATTTGATATAAGTGTGTAATCCCCACCATAATATGTTTTACTATGTTATTTTTCATTTTTCGTAAATTTTCCATCAAATTTTGTCACGAATGAAACGTCAAAATATGTACTTTTTCGTATGCAAATATTTGATTATTTCAATTTCAGAAGTGCATTTTTACACGAATAACATATATTTGCAAGTATAACTTAGCGTTTGAGTGAAAAACATTGAGATTATTTTATTTAATTTTAATGTTATTCGTATTTATAAAATGTAAAAAATTTATAAGGAAATTCGCAATTTTATATATAAACAAATAGATCGAACCAGCAGAACAACTGACAAAATCGACCGGGAACAAAAAGTAAGTACTATGTAATATATTCGACGTACCTATTCTATTGGTATTCGTTTCCATGGTTACACAGAATACAATTTTCAAAAAACCAACCTATTGATAAGGGAATTTGTTATGAATCAAATTCACAGCTCTTGAATGTGTTGTGGTGACAGGTTTTTTTAAATCCTTCAACACTACCAAACAAATTTTCTAATCAACTCGCTCTAGACACTTCAACCAGACGCTTCCTAGAAGTATTAAAATCCATTTAATTTTGTAATTCGATGTTAATAAATTTTTGGTTTAGCCAATTCACCAACATCACACCAACAGAGCATTCACACAGCTAAAATGAGAATGCTGAGATGGGCGGGGGGCTTGACTAAGATGTAGTGTGGAATGTCCATGTTCGGAGAAGCCTTAGCTTGGCCTCAATCACCGAAAAATTGCTAGCAGATTGAGTTGGTATGGACACGTCATAAGACAACCAGAGGACAATATGATACGCAGAGTGATTGACATCCAAGTGCAGACCAGAAGACCAGGTAGACCGCTGACAACGTGCCACTCCACCATCAAAAGAGAGTTGCGGTAGGTTGCCTTGGCGTAAGAGACGCATAGGAGCGAAAGACTTGGCGAATGAGGACTAGGAGGGCTAACCCCGTATAATGGAAATAAATGGCCAGGGTGAAAAAGAAGAATTATGTAGGTATATTAGGTACCTAGAAAAAAATTGACGCTTGAATACTGACGTTGGAATACACGTAAGTCAGCTGATGACAGGTCGTAGCCCTGTAGGTGCCTTGAGTTCCTGGTTCTCTTATCATATTCCAAATTCGTCTCTATTGAGATTTTCAAAATTTTTCAAATTCCCGTCACGGAATAAAAAAAATGTTTCCGTATATGCAACTAAAATAATATTCGATTTACTGGAGTTATATTATTTTTAATCAAAAGTATAAAGAAAGAAATATGAATGATTGACAGTAATATAAAAAAGTCAAAAGGACTCAAATAATGTTTTAAAATTAAGAAAAAGTAGAATGAATCCAATTCCTTATATGTAGCTGGTGTTAAAAAACTTAGACTTGAATTAGATATGTATATGAAAATAATAAAGAACGAATAGATCAATCAACAATGTCTCTACAGCCCGTTGTGGGCCCTGGCCTCCAGCATTCGTCACCATCTACCTCTATCTTGACACATACGTCTTCAATTCCTGATGCCAATCGTGTATAAATTTCGCTGCACTCCAACGATGGAAAAAATTCCATCGACTCGTGAAGACATCTCGTCACGTTATTGAACTGACACTTCACCTAACAATTGGCTGACGTATGTGAGAGATGCGTGGTTATAAACATTAGGTATATTTACTTAGATGTCATTACATCTTGTTCAAATAGCCTAAGGATCGTCTCAAGGAAGTGTTTCTCACCTTGACCCAGTGAACTCAGGAAGCGGCATATCTACAAATATTTATATACCATTTGATTATATCACTCAAATAGATACATATTGCTATTATTTATTGTATTATCAATTAATTATAATCTTTCTTCTTCTTATTTAGCTCAATAATTCACGATCAAGGTGAAATGAAATAAATGTAAAATAATATCAGTAGATTATATTAAAATAAAACAATATGTTTTAGATTCTACGTATATTTTTTAATTCGTCGATAGCTATTTCGCCTTGTTAGGGCATCTCCAAGACTATGACGGCGTGGAGTTTCTGTTGGGTTGATGAAGAGAACGCGATACCACTTCCACGCCGGTGATGCTCTAGGACTCTATGGTCCTTTTCACCCCCGGACGCGGCCGCAACGTCGGACAACACAACTATCCACTATCCATCGGGTTCAACCACTGCCCCCGAGAATCCAACCTCAAACGGCGGGGCAACAGCTCAAGATCGGCAGCCGGGGCAAGCCCCTAGCACAACCGATCGAACGGAAGGGCTTGCCCCCGCACCCCTCGGTCCTCGTGTTGGCGTCCGAAGGTTCCGCGGGCTAACACCGGGGGCATCCGACGCAATCATCACCTGTCAGATATGACGTCACAGATGTCAACACAGGATGTCTGACCCGACGTCTGCGCCGGCGGTGTGCCCGGACCAAACAACAAATTCGCCACAGTTTGACGAGTAACTGCCGAGCGAGACTAGAGGCGTCCGTCCTGCTCTTCTCTAAGTAGAGAATTGACGAGGGCACAACAGCGTCGGCCGCCCACCCCCGCCTTTACTGCCTAGGCCCTTAGAGCCGCAACCTAGGCCCACTTCTGTTGGGTTATATAGGTAGAGGGTTGAGCATATCCTCCGCCACCAAGCTCTTCCATCGTCTTTTGGGACGCCTTTTTGGTCTTTTGCCATCAACGCCATTCGGATGATTGGAATAAAAATTGAGATAAATAATTATTCTATTTAAATCCTTTTTTGAAGTAAGATGGTTTAGCCTTTCAGTTTTTGCCTTGTAAGGGCATTTTTAACTATTTATATCAGTATTATAAAAAAATACTTTTACTAAATGAACTAATAGAGAGGATGAATCCAGAAAGACTGCCAAAGATTGCAATGGGACGTCGACCACCGGGAAGACCATCAAAGAGATGGAGGGAGGACTGGATATCCTTGTCCCAGGACCTGTAGAAACAGATCATAAATCTACCAAAAGAAGAAGAAGAAGAAGGCATTGTAGAAGAGTAAATGTTGTCAAACAAAACACCACAATGTTATATATAGGTAAATATATTATCTGCGAACTTTGTAAGATCCGTTTTTATTATATGTATATTTAATTATATTATTATGTAGTAGGCTGTTATGTTGTATTTGTCCAGTTTTACGTAAAAATCAAGCTGTGATCCGTTGACATGCGAGCTGTTCACAGATTGTATACATATATTATACACTTGTTCTCAAATGGAACAATATGCTGATCACAAATCATTTCATTTAAGAGTCAACAAATCAACTAGACTGGTTTGATGTGTCCAAGGGGTTTAGAACACAGAAAAATAGGATAACTTAACTGTGTTCGGCTACCGATACTTTAATCAGTAACTAAAGTTCATCCATTATAACTTTGAGTTTTGGCAGTGTGCACAAAAAAATTCATAGAATATTTAATTGTTTAGTAGTACCTACATAACCATAATTTGGTTACTGCAATTATGAAATTTCGTTCACAGTACCAGAAGAATATTGGGTAGGTATGCGTGATTGTCTTTATTTTATTTTATTAAAAAGGGTACATCGACATACATCCAGCTTAAAATTTTCATAAAAAGAAAATAATATTGGATATTATTATGAAGTTTTGAATGACTTGGCTCAACATTCAAGACCGCCGTCAAAAAATATTCTAACATAAAATATGCAAAGAAGACATTTTACTTTGAAGTCGTCTTAATCACAGAAAAATAGGATAACTTAACTGTTCGGCTACCGATATTTTAACCAGTAACTCAAATTTATTCATCATAACTATATGTTTTGGCTGTGTGCACAAAGAATTGCATAGAATATTAAATTTAAATGTTTAGTAGTATGTACCTAACCATAATTTGGTTACTGTAGCCATGATCCAATTAGTCTCGTTCCCCTTTCTAAGGGTTACGAAGGTCAGATGGCAGTCGCTTCAAAGTAATAACCAGACTCGCCAATTCAAGGATCATGGTACCTCGATACCCCAATAGAAACAATACAAGCGTACCCCGATAGTAACGGGACAAAAGCGCTAAGGGGATGAAGAAGATGGCACGCACATATTGCACGCGTAAACTACATACAATAAAAAGACTAACACGGGGTTCACGATACGAGCCGTTCTTACGGAACGCGCAAAGTGGCGTTACTATGACCTCGGCCAATCATTTGTTTCCCGAAGACATCCGACTGTCTCCGAGGATATACATAACTAGCGGAATTTTTTTTCTTTAAATCAATATATACCTATAGCGCTCATATAGGTATATTTATTTATTTTATTTATTTATATAATTTATGTACATGTGTACAAAGGCAGGTTTATTGCCATAAGGCAATTTCTTCCAACCAACCCGAGCAACGTGAAGTCTCTTAGTTAAATTGGTACAGTACTAATTAAGTGAGAAATAAATTGATAAAAAATAACATAAAAGAGTAAGAAATATAAAAAAAAAAATTACAAAGAGAAAAAAATGAAAAGAAAGTTTAAAAATAAAAGAATAATAAAAATAACACTGATCATAGCAATGAGGAAAAGGAGGTTACGGAAGGATATAGAAGGAATTTAGGAACTATTTGACAAATAAAGTTTTTTTAATTTACCTTTAAATATTTGAATGGATTGAGATGACGTATATTTCATTTTTATTAAAGTTACAGTGAAATTTGCGATATTGAATGTTTGATAAATTTGAGAACTAATGCGAGACACGGATATAGAAGACTAGTTTCTTGATTCAGTGACCTCTAAAATATAATATTGACATAATGTAGGTATATATTGGCTTGAGAGAACAGGTACCCACTTACCTACCCACAGAGAAAAACTACCTTATACATAATATGTTTATCATTTCTGCAACAAATTTCACATCAACACGTGTCTTAACATACGCAAGACCTTCAAAATGATATCATGTGTTGTCCTAACTATAGTCCATTTTATACAGAGGTTCATGAGTTCATTATAAAATGAACAACCGTCATAAATAGATAAAGATGTTTTTTAATCTTTATTAATAATAAACAAGCGCCTTCTTTCACACAAATAATCCTACCTCCTTTTCCTTTTGATGTGTTTATTTTATTTCTATACTAGTAAAACCCGGCAGACGTTGTCCTGCCTGTTTAATTATTTACCTCCAAATATGTAAAAATGCTTGATCTGTATGCTTTCTTTTAATTTCATAATATTCTTATCTAGGGTCGCTAATTATAATTCCGTCTTTTCAATCCCTTCCGTCCCTACAGTCCCTTCATTCCCTTCCGTCCCTATTCATTCATTCATGTATCATTTTATTTACTTATTCAAACAAGAAAAAACAAATGTATGTTTGCGCACTGAACAAATCCACTAAGTTTCATTTCAATACTTTTTTTTTCAAAAAAAGTGTTGTGAGACATCGAATAAATAAAAAAATAAATTATTATGCATTATCCTTCTCCTGTATGAGCTGAATAAATTCTCAAAGTTTCATCGCAATCGGATGGTTGGTTTGGAAGTCCATCGCAAACATACAAACAAACAAATATACGTACATCCATTTTTATATATAAGGATAATGATTTTTTACACGACGCTAACCGATTTATGAATGATATTGTAAACAATTAAATACTGCTAAAAATAATACTCATCTATTATTATTATCATAAAGCACTTACTCAAAAGAATTAAAAAAAAAAAAAAAATTAGCAGATCAATGCGTAAATTGTAAATTATTTTGATAATCAAAATTTGGGAATAATTCATCCATCCAGATAGTCAACATATCAAGACTCTGAAGAGATCCCTATACTACCTATCAACACAACTGATTCCTTATAATTATCGTTGAAAAAGTCTTTTACGATTCTATATACAGGGTACCAGGTTAGTCTTACAGAATATTAAAGGGCGTTATTATTCAGGTCATTTCTGATGGATTTGATGCTAAATGTTAGGTCCGAAACTTAACCGTTATGGAGATATTGAATTTTAAATATTTAAAAAAAAAATTTTTTTTGGATATTTTATCTTTTTTTTACGGATTAGAGGTCTTATGGTCCGTTTTTTTTTGTACCTAGTTAGAGGGCTTGTCAATTAATAAAAATGATTAACAAAAACTGAACCTACTACTAACAGCTTAAAAAGACAGCTCGACAACAGTTAGAATTAAAGAATTATCACAAAGTGTTTAATTTTGAAGCTCTTTGTTTGAAAAAAAATATATGGAACATATTCTGCAAATAATTGTAAAAACTTCTACGTTTCTTTAGCTATTCAAAAAGCTATAACATTTTCTATTAAATAGTCAAACCATTGAACAAATAACAGTTAAGGTAGTAGAGGGTACATTTTAGTTTGAGGAAAAAGTAGCTAAAATACGTAAACAAAACAAAAAAAACAGAGCAATATTTTTATAATTCATCTTAATTTTTAATCTTTAAAATTCAATATCTCCATAACGGTTAAGTTTCGGACCTAACATTTAGCATCAATGGTTCCTGGTTCGATTCCCGGAGGAGACGTAGTTTGCAATAATGTCTTTAGTCTGAATACGTGAGACTGTATATATCTTTAGTATCTAGAATGTGGCAACTTTTAATTAGGTGCATGTTAAATTCATATTTGACATAGTACCTCTATGTAAGTTGACCAAGAAGCATAATTAAAATAAAATAAAATATAAATTTGGTAAAGCGGCTACATAATTCGTATTTATAAAAATAACGTTAAAAATAAATCATATAATATTGAAAC
The DNA here is from genome assembly GCA_963576475.1 of Molanna angustata. Classification (NCBI taxonomy): domain Eukaryota; kingdom Metazoa; phylum Arthropoda; class Insecta; order Trichoptera; family Molannidae; genus Molanna; species Molanna angustata. The sequence goes on from OY754979.1 coordinate 33,795,222, forward strand.
GTGCATTGCAATGTCATGTTGTATGTATTTTGCAATACTTCTGAATGCAAAACCACGCGGAAGTTAAGTTGTTGAACTATACGTATGAAAGTAAGTGAAGTTTTTTTTTGTGTGAAAGCTAATGATGATTACTGCAGCGAATGTCCAAAACTACCACCAAAAGGAATAAAAATCAAATGTATGATATATTATATACCAACATCAAGACACGGTAAATATACTAAAAATACATATCGTAGAATTACAGTAATTGCATATTGTGCAAAAATTACATATATTATGTTCGTATATCTGTCTTGCATTGCAGAACTATAAACTGCATATTTTTCATTTTTAATACTAGTTCACTGGGACTCATTTTTTATTACTACATCGATGCTATAAGTTCAGAGGAGGTTGAATTTTATTGCATTTTAATATACAAACAAATTAAATGTCAATTTATCTTTAATTATGTCTCGTAGATAAAAAAAATACATATTTTTTACCATGGATTTAGTCTATTACACATATGTCAAATGTCAGTCACTAATACTACTAATACTTTTGAATACTACTTTTTTACTCCTCATTACCCCAAGGGGATATCGTGGGGTGTTATGGATTCGCAATTTTTAAGGTTATAGTATTATTGCTGATTATCAACTAGTATCATGCTGAGATTGTAACGTGAAAGTTTCATCACAATGTATCTGTGTGTGTGTGCTGTGTAATATGTGCAATAAATTGCATGTTTATTCTACTTTATCGATTATAGACTAATTGATAAATTTGATATCGATTATTTTATTTTAAAATAGCTAAAAAGGGTCCATCACTTTCATAAAATATGATTGAATTTCACAATGAAATATTTAAATCAAAAATAATTTAACAAACCTCATGTCAAAAAAAACTGAAAATTTTCCATTAGAATACTTTATGGAGTGAGGAGTAAAGCGTTGGCCACAACTCATTCGTTATAATATTCGTTTTCCGAGAGAACGACTTGACATTCTATAAACTTTTCAATTGTATTAATGAGGTAAAAAATCAACTTTTATAATATTTATTGATTTATTTATTTATTTTATTAACGACGTTTGCCATTTACATGAAGAATTCAAAATATACAAAATATAGTAGGTACATAATGTGTGAAAATACATTAAAAAAACAAACATATCCAATCAATTAACAATGAAAATAAAACAAGAAGAAATAAAAAGAAAAACTTTAAAAAAATACATACAAAGAAAATTTAACCAAAATAATAAACAGAATAACAATATGATTCTGAAAAATCATTTTTCTTTTTTTCGTCACGGTCACTGTACGATTAAGAACTGTACAAAAAATTCAAATCAAATGTTTAGCGTTATTATGAGAAGGAAGTGCCTGCGCATAATAAATCTCATTAGTTGGTCGATCTCTGGTGAAAAATGTGTGAAACAAATCATATGACAAAAAACACAAAAACGGGTAGATAAATAAAAGTATTGTCATGGTTTGAATAGAAAAATAATATTTACCTTTTATCTGTCTGTTATATGATTATGTTTATACCATCACGCCATGTCCCTTACGGGGTAGGCCGAGAGATCCTAGCGCCATACTCCTCTATTTTTGCACACATTCCTGGCTTCCTTTACATCCATGCATCGTCTTATACATGCTCTTCGATTGCTCAAGCTTCTTATGTTTCCTTTTTTCAAAACATCATTCACATGGTCATGCCATCCCTTTTTTGGTGCGGTCCCTGCTATTCACTCCAACTCTTACACCCATGTATGTTTCTTTGGTCAGTCGTTCATCATTCATTCTTTCAATATATCCAAACCACCTCAAGGCATTCACTTTCATTTTACTTTTAAAATCCTTTTTTATCTTTAATTTTTCTTTGTATCATATATCGTACTATTTCATACATTTATTCTACTTTCATGCGTCTTTTGCTACGTTTATGTTTCACTTGATATAAAAGTGAATATGGTTGTTAATAATTATTTAATTTATTATTGTTTGCTTTTATGTAAAATATTAATTTAATAACAATCTGCCACATAACGGGGACACATGATATTTATCATCTCACATATCCAGACTTTTCAAATTATATTTTTGACAAGATTGATAGATTTGATGGTAACTTTGTGGTAGTCCATGATTACAATAATAATAATGATGCAAATACTTTGCTAAATACCACTTATTGAGTACAATTAAACACTACTAGTTTCGGAAGTGCACTCCTTCCATCCACAGGTGAATTATAACTAAATAATGTTACTAAGATTCTATGTCTACTAAGTGTGTTGTGTTGATTGGTGGGGTGTAGTATGGGGTAGGGGTAAATTATTAATTATAATTAAAATATATTTTAACCAACAGTGCCTTAAATTGAAAGTGATTCCTAAATATAATTTACCGCTACTCCACCCTACACCCCACCAATCAACACAACACCCTTAGTAGACATAGAATCTTAGTAATATTATTTAGTTATAATTCACCTGGCGATGGGAGGAGTGCACTCCCGAAAATAATAGTGTTAAATTATACTCGATAAGTTCTTGCATCATTATTATTATTGTATATTTTTGACATTAATAATTTTTCTTATTTTTTAAGTTTCAGTGCTTTCCGATTACTGTATATTTTTTGTATTTTTGTGAGGAACTTTTTAATTTGCATTGTTGGCGCTGAGAGGAAAAGGAAAAACGTATATACAAGCTTGTGGCTCTTGCTTCTCTCTGCCTTCCCCACAAGGGACATATTGTCAATATTTACCACACCAAAGATCGGCTCACTAAGCATCTGTTAGATTCGCCGATCACAATATTATTGGTATATCGAATACACCAACTATAGTAAAAATCTACTTTCACTGATTTTTACACGGTGACCTTGTGTCATTACTAACGACCAAGTGATTTTCGCCTGTTGGGTCATACGAATGAGATGGTATACAGTCTACAGTTGTTTGCAGTAAAAGGCTATACTTGTCTGTTTCATCAGGAAATTTGTACGGCGTATTTTCAAACTTTGGTTTTTTTTTTCAAATAAGTAAAATGAACCTAAAATTTGGAAGGTTGATGAGGTGGATATGTGTGGTAATGTTTCTGATAGCCATTGGAAAATTGTTTCGAGATCTTTTAAATGCTACTTGCACCAGAGGTCAAAGCGATTTAGTCAAGATTTTGAAATAATTTTGGGTTTAAGGTAATACATCTGTTACTACGACAACTAACATACTATTTATAACCGCAATTTTCTACACTGTCTGTTTTCTTAGATTCGTCTCAGCTTTTACGTGTCGTTAATAAATGAAGTCTCTAAGACTGATGTGCGTTGAAATATTTTATGATAGGTTTTAAAACGATAACGCTAAACACTTTTACATTAGAATGTGATTGTTAGTAGATTCAGTTAACGTGAACCCATCATTAGTTACAGAATTTTTGATCCCTTTGATTCAGATAGCGTTTATACTGTCGAACTCCATTGATCGGTTCAATTCTGATACGCGCTAAAATTTAAACGAAATGTTCAATTTATTCTTTTTTTGTATTTTTTGCTATTCTTTGCTATGAAAAAAAATATCACTAGTGTAATATAAAATAGACTTAGCATATTTTGTTGTTTTTAATTATTTATATTCGTATTTGAACTCATTGAATACATATTTATTTGTTACTTTCTGTGTATTTAATTTGTACACTGGCGAGCTTATTCCCCAACAGAAATTTCTTTCAACCAACCAGAGTTAACTTTAAATATAGATATGTAAAAAATAAGATTTTTATTCGTAGAAAAGGTCATTGCAAGGCGAAAAAGCCGTTTTAATAAATTTCCTAGAACTGTCTTTAGATTGATTTTTTTGATAGAATAATTATACTGTGATTACTTTCTATATAACAATATAATACTGGAGATTTCTGAATTTTTACATCAACTTCTGTTTTTTAGAGTGTCTTATAGCTAGAAATCCGCCATTGTGCAATTATTTGTATCATACATTATGATGGAACCGCCAAGGGGCCAGGGAATGCAAACCTCCAGGAAGTCTTCCAAAGAAATGGAAGGACAGCCGGCAGACATATATAGGCCAATAGGTTTAAAAGGATTTAGCAGAACTTTTTGATGATACATAAATCAAATGAATAGAATGATATCGAAATGTCTAGAAATGTTGAAAGATGTCAATCGTGATAAAATTAAGGCATTCGTGCGTTCCTAACATGAAATCTGTTGACAACAAATGTGTCGTACAAAAAAATGAAGTTATTGAATCATTATGCAGATACTTATATGCATAGAAGATACCCACTCAGACACAGATACAAAGATTCAACTAAGACCAACATCAGATGTTTACTTTCTCTCTGACTGTGCAAAATCTCAGACTGGGTCAGGCTCCGAATGAGATAACACGAACGAACACGGGTTACATAATCCATTATTTAAGAAGTAAAAGTTTAATCGATGTACATAATCTTTTGAATATCATTCAGCCAAGAGTGGAGCCCGAAGACCCGAAGATCGTAAAACTGAAAGGTAAAGAACTGTTCATTGTTGGCGTCTGAGAAAATTGAGGACTCGTCCCACGAAGTCTTTGTTTGGAAGGTACTTGGATAGATTAAATGTCGAGATAGAGTTATCAATTTTGTTCAAATCGTTATCGTCACGATGGGAAATATAAAATAATTTGATTTGTTTCGCTGCAAATTATGACAGTTTGATCGGCTAATTGTTTGGGTACAAAACCATTATATATTTTTTTATTTACATTACTTCTCGGGTATCGAACAGGAACAAATATTAATTAAAAAAAACAAGTTGCCACATTCTGATGACTTACAATAATAATCGTCTCGCAGATCCAGACTGAAAACACAATAAATAACTGTGTTTCCACTTGGTATCGAACCCGGGACCTTTGGATCAGCAGTCAGATAGCTAACCAATTGAGCCACAAAAGCCGACAATATGCCTTTACTTTTTTTTTCGACAATATAACAAAAGGCCACAAATGCGTTGTTACTGTATATTTTTTTGATCAGTCGTTGATCTTTCACTCTTTCGATATGCCCAAACCACATCAAGGCATACACTTTCGTTTTACTTACGATATCTTTCTTTATTTTTCATTCTCTCCTTATGTCCTCATTTTTATTCTATCACTAGCTTTTATGTCCCGCCGTTGGCCAAGAATGTAAAATTGTGAAGGAATAAGCAATCGTTTTTATAATATTGTCACCCAATTATTTTGCAAAATCGGACCATGAAAAGTGGTTTGAAATTTGATTGAGTTTGAGCATTGTAAAATGTTCGTGATGGCCACAACCCATGCTTTTTTATATATTGCTATAAAGTGTGAATGAAGTATAATATATAATTTCTGCTGGCATGGACTATGCGTAATGGTTTTAAATATGACTGTTTATCAACGTTGTAAAGAGATTGGTTTGGCCACAACCCCCATTTTTATATATTATCATCGAAAACAAATTGTAATATGTACATATAAAAAAAAATTAGTAATTTTGGATGTTGGAATGTGGTTAAAATTTGATTAAATAATGCGTACTGAAAAGATCTAGTGTTGGTCACATCCCATTCGTTTTTATATTTTTTCATCAAGTGTGCATTATATTTTTGCACAATTAGACTGATAGACTTAAAATTGACACAAAAGTCTACATTAACGAAGAAGAAGACTTAAACTATAGTACACACACACACACACACACACACACACACACACACACACACACACACACACACACACACACACACACTCAAACACACGCACGCACACACACACACACACACATACACACACACACACACACACACACACACCCTCACACACACAAACACACATACAAACACACCCTCACCCACACACACACACACACACACACCCTCACACACACACACACACACAAACATATGTAACTTCTAACTCTAGTATGTAATCAACATTGTATTGTATTGTATTGTTTATAATAAATAAATAAATAAATAAAAGAAATAAATAAATAAATAAATAGTAAATAGTTTATAATTTAAATATAAACGTTGTGAAGAGTTCAGTAATGGCCAAAACCCCCATTCTTTAAATATCGTCAACGAAATAAAATATGAAAGCGTTGAAAATTATTCAAAATAGGATGATATAAATGGTTAAAATTTGATTAAACAAAAGTATTGAAAAGATTCTAGTGCAGATTACACCGTCACATCCCATTCGTTTTTACATATGTATTTTCATCAAGTGTGCATATTGTTAATAATATTTCTGCACAAAAGACCAGTAGACTTAAAACTAACCCAAAAGTCTAAATAAAAAAGAGAAGAATAAGTATAAGACTATAAGAAATAGTTTGTATAAAAAACTATCCCAATGGTCTACATAAAATAAGAAAAAATACATAAAATAGAAGAATTATTTGAAATAGATTGTATAAAAACAGACTAAAAGGTCTTCACAAAAGAAGAAGAAGATTAATCTATAGGAAATAGTTTATATAAAATTCACCAAAGTTCTACATAAAATAAGAAAACGAAGCAAAAGACCAAAGGAAATAGTTTGTGTAAAAACTGTAAGGTCTACATAAAATTAAGAAGAAAAAGAATTAGACTCCATGAACCGTCGCTTCAGACCCTTCAGAACCTCCCGTCCCTTCAGGCCCTTCAGTACCTCCCGTCCCTTCAATCCATCATTACGTCCCTACCAATCAGGCCCTTCAGTACCTCCCGTCCCTTCAGGACCTTTTATACCTCCCGTCCCTTCAGGCCCTTTAGTGCATCCCTTCCCTTCATTACATCCCGTCCCTTCAGTCGGTTAAGAAAAGTTAAATCTAAAAACCATCCTGGAAGAACCGCGAAGAGATGAAAGGACCTTCTTTTCCCAGGATACTCCACCTTCAAAGGTAATATGACTAAATACACGAAGAAGAAGAAGAAAAAAGTTTAAATCCAGATACCTGCGAAGATATGGAAGGAAAATTGGATGAAGAAGAAAAAGAAGAAGAAGAAAAAAGTCTATATCCAAAAACCGTCTTGGAAGACTTGTGAAGAGTTGGAAGGACAGTTGGACCTTCTTCTCCCAGGATTCTCCAACTTCATAGGTAAAATGACCAAAAATACACGAAGAAGAAGAAGAAGAAGAAAAAAGTTCAAATCCAGAAACCTGCGAAGAGATGGAAAGACAATTGTAGCTTCTTCTCCCAGGTTAGTCCCCCTTCTAAGGTAAAATGACCAAATAAACGATCAAGAAGAAGAAGAAAAAAGTTTAAATCCACAAACCGTCCTGGAAGACCTGCGAAGAGATGGAGGGACAGTCGGACCTTCTTTTCCCAGAATACTCCCCCTTCATAGGTGAAATGACCAAATACACGAAGAAGAAGAAGAATAAGAAAAAAGTTTAAATCCAGAAACCATTCCGGGCAAACGCTCGACAATTCACCAAAGTTTCATAATAATCGGACAAACGGTTTAGGAGCACATCGCATACAATTTTCTGATAGGAAATCAGTATATTGTTGTGTGATTTGTAAGTAAATAGTAATAGGTAGGTACCTACCTACAACAATGTTCTAAATAAATTCAATTCATAACAAATTTTATTTGAATATCAGAATCTTTCCGTTACCATAGTAACCATTCCAATATTAATATCAAATGGGCTCGATACATTTTTTGGATATGTAGGTAGGTACCTACATTGGTTTGTTCGAAGCCACAAAAACGAAAATTGTCCGAAATATCAAATATTATATACAAATTATGCAATTTTATTATGCCTATATCTTTACTAATAATTAACAGACTTTAACAATATATGTCTTAAAACTTGCTATAAAGTCTTGTGTTTCATTTTATTATTTCATAATCACATTTATTTCAAAGGTATATTATTTTAAAGAACATATTCATTCGGTGGGAAAATTAAATATCGTATGAAAAGATATTAAAATGGCGGGGTTATATGTACATTTGTACAAAACGCTTACTTTAAAAATAAGTTAAACATTATAATTAGACAAAATATTCACCATGTTTTTCACTTAAAAGCTAAGTTATACTTGAAAATATATTTTTTTCGTGTAAATACGTACTTCTAACTTTTAAACAAACAGATATTTGCGTGCAAAATGTACACTTTTTTGACAGATATGACTTGGAAAATTTTGTATGAAAAAAATAATTATTGAAATATCTTTAAAATTCAGCATTTTAATCGCATTATTTTTAGCGTGACACTGCATCAGGTATACTGGTACATGTTCGCACATAAATTAGATTTTTAGATGCTCTTGGTTTTTCAAAAGGCGTGAGACAAACACACACATACACACACACATACACTAACATATTGATTGCTTTATTACTTTAGATATACCGTTCTATTACATGGTTTTCTTAGTCACCTAATTTCTACGGTGACAGGAAAATTATTCGAAAAACAATTATTCGAATGCTCAATTTTACGAAAATCAATTTTACGAATGGCAATTATTCGAATCACATTTTTTCGAAAAACAATTTTCCGAACATACAATTATCAGAATTTACAATTGTTCGAATTTTTATGACGTCAGGTTGGTAGTATTGTGAGAGGAATAAACCATAGATTTTTATTATAATATAGGTACTAGATGTCGTAGTTAGCAAATTTTGTATGAATCGAAAACAAATGACTCACTTTTTGCACGGAGTACTACATCTACATACTATATTATGTTTAATAAAAATCTATGGAATAAACAACATGGCGACGCACCGCGCTGTCAGATATCCTAGGATGTACACCCATTTTTTGAAACCTAAAGCTACAAAACTTTGGTAAAAATAGGTTGGTTAGATTTGTTTGTAGTTATAATTGCGACTGGCGTGAGCCAGTTGCATTATATATTTAAAAAAGTAACTATAATATTAAAATAAAATAACTAAACTGGTGTGAATACTAGATAAACAGAAACTGGTGTACAAACTAGGCTATCCCGCGCTGTCAAACATCAGTTATTAAAAATGTGCAAGCATACGTACCCAACAATAATACAACAAGTAATAATAGTCTTCATCGAATATATTTTACTGGCAACAAATATGTCAAAGGAGGCAACATAATGACACAAAAATATATTAAATTCGGTTAATTGGTTTTCCAACAAATGTTAGTTCGAATAATTTGCTTTCGGACAATTGTCATTCTGATAACTGATTTTCGAAAAATTGTTATTCGTACAATTGCGCATTCGAACAATCGTGTTTCGAAGAATTTTCATGTAATCAATTTCTACGGCATTTATTCTACTTTCATGCATCTTTTGCCACTTCCAAGTGTTCACTGGCATATCTCAAAGTAGACACTACAATATTGCATTAGTGAATAAAGGATGCCTGCAGAACTGGCCGAAAATACAGGTGAGTAAATCTAAGATATTGGTATTCGAAAAAACTGAAAGTATAAATGCATGTAAGATAAAAGTAGAGAACGAATGTTTAGTAAATGTTGAAGAATATTTATAGATGAAGACCTAATAAAGATTCTGATAGAAGATTTATGCCAGGTATTAGATTAAACAGAGCACTTAGACCAATAAATAATAATAACCAAGTAATAAATTATGCATGTCTTGTTTGTCTTTGGTTAATAAATGTATAATACAATGAAGATATTAAAATTTGGAACCATCAATCAAACAAACAAGATCGGAGAACGGTCCTTTATAATTTTAGAATGCCATTTTTTATACAGAATATATTATTAACTACTTAAATTAAAATAAATGGCATCCGTCTTCCGCGTTCCTCGACTATCCAATTAAATATAGGTAATACATGGACTGACAGATAAAGGTGATGTTATAACACGCCTCTCTTCAACAGCAATCAGAAACTCCTCTCTCCTGCATTCACTCTTGGTCCAGCTACATACATATGTATGTTAGCCTTTTGATTTATTTTAGTACATACGATAAAAAGACTCGTCAATATTGTTTCATATGTTGCGTTATGATGTAATATATTGAAGACACGACTGTATTAGAACGATTTAAAAGTTATTCGCATAGAATCGTGGATCAACATTGTTTTGCTAGTAGGTTATTTTTTACTTTCTGAAGGTACTTTCTATGGAACAATATAATATTATGTAGGTACTGTATTGCCTTACAAATTGTATGAAACGATCTCGTCACTAAATTCAATTTTTATAGAAAATGAAAAAAAAAGTTTGAGATGTAGGTACTACTACAATGTGGATATTTTTTATAGAGAGTGTTTTGGATTTTTTCGATATTTTAAAAACTTTGGAAATATAGGCAGTAAACACATAAATTTATCATAAAAATAATGATTTTTTTGATAAAATTTTTTTGAGAAACTTTGAAAATTAAAAAAAATTATTTATTTTTATTTATTTATTTATTTAAAACTTTTTGTGTACCTACATGTGAACAATGGCGGGCTTATTGCGTAATGGAAATATCTTCCAACTAACCATAGAATTTGTATTTGTCTATATTTATACCAATTTCCAGCGTTCTAGTTTTTTTTGAGATATAGGTATGGAAAAATAAAGCAATAATTCGATAACCCCTGACTGAAACAAAAATTTAAACTTCTATAAAAGTTTTGTAGTCCTTTATCTTTCTATATATGTATTCTGAAATTTTAGGCTCTGCGAATAGAGCGGATAAAAAGTTATAAGGAACGGACGGACACAGACACACAGTTACACTAAATGTTTTACTCCGAATTCTGAGTAAATCCACAATCTTCGGAAGTATTCGAGAATCATAATATGAGGCTATACATGTTGCAGCCGACAAAGTGCTGCTACCATGAAAAATATAGACCTGGCTGATACTTTGTCGTTATGTTAAAATAAATAAATTCTCTTGAACAATTCAACAGTTATAATACATGATCATACTTCATACTATCATGTTTCGGTGTTTGACATTCATTAAATGTTTTTGAAACTGACGACCCAAGTGTTGACTAGTGACCCATCAGTTAAATATACTAACTCTGTAATGCGAGCCAAGTATGAAAGTGTATAGCTAAAAAAAACTATATAATAACTGACCAAGCATTTTTTACTTTGGGTCAACGTCTGTTTGAGTTATGTACGTACATTATTGCTGGCATGAATTAGGCAATCGATCAATAGGTGACCTTTCGTCTTTTTATTTCACCTCAGGCTGTGGATTGGATGAGTGTCTGCCGGCCTGACCTGATATTTAGGCATGGATGCACGATGCTACAATTGTTGCGCAACATACCATGTTGTTATGACATGTTGAGTAACACGGTGTTTACAGTCAATGGTGTTGCGGTTGTCGGTGTGACGAATTAACAGCTATACTAATTTTATTTTAAAGCAACTTATTATGAATGATTTATTATTTATTTTACATTGCCTACTTCTCGGGCAACTAACAGGTACTATGTCAAATATTAATTTAACACGCACCCAATAACAAGTTGCCACATTCTGGAGACTTACGAGATTAATCGTCTCACAGATTCAGACTGAAAACACAATTGAAAACTGTGTCCCCACCGGGAATCGAACCTGGACCTTTGGATCAGGAGTCAGATGCCTAACCATGTTAGTTTAAAGTAAACTATTATTTACCTATTATTTAGTTCTTATAGTTTTTATTAACGTGGCTACGTAGGAAACACCAACAATTACGAATATTTTTATTATTGCATATGAGCAAACATTGGATTTTTTTCCCTGTCGGGAGTCAAAGATATTTTTTAACAGATTTTTAATTAGGGGTGACTTCTATGCGAAAAATGCATTGTCACCTCAGATATAAGAATTGTAGCTTTCATTATTTACAAAAAACCAATTCTCTCAATAGATGGCGTTACAACAAAATAAATAAAAATTATAAGATTGTTGTTCATAATTTCACCCATAGATGGCTGTAGTAAAAATTCCTTATTTTCAAGCGAGAAGAATTTCAGTATTACAATATATAGAACTTTCAAAATTGAATTGATAGGGATCTCATTAAAAAGGCATAATTGGTGAACGTTGCGCAAGCGCATAAAGTGATCACGTAAACCAGCCGATGACAGGTCGTAAGCCCTGTAGGTGCCTTGATTTCCCGGTTCTCCTACAAAAAATATTCCAACTTCGTCTCTATTGAGATAATTAAAAATCTGTTAACCAACAATTACGATTTAGGTCCATTAAAATCTTCCTAAGAAGCGCATTTTGTAGCGTTGGGGAGGGTTTGCAATCTGCTCAAGAAAATATCAATTCGGGTTTTAAAAAGACACGGGTTGTAAGAAGGTGGAAACACAGAATTCAGAAGATAGTTCCACAGCCGGGCTTCTGTGTTAATAAAATAATTCGAGAAGCGACTGGTTCGTGTAAATTGAATGTTTACTGTTAACGGGTGTAGAGATTGAGTAAAACGATTGACTATTGTGAATGAGTGGAAGAGGGACAAGGGATGCAAGTTCTTCTGAGCATCTCCCGTGGTATGATCTATAGAATAAACTTAGAATACCGATCTTGTCTAGTGATTGCAATTCATCAGTCAATGATTGGTGGTCAATCAAACTGACAGGAAAAAGTGGAGAGTCTGTTATGTATTTGCAATTTTTAAAGTTGTTTTTTATTGCAGATTATGAACTAGTATCATGCTAAGTACCTACCTACTATGTACGGCGTGTTTATTCATCTATATCAATTATAGACTTAAGTAGGTACTCATTCGATTCTTTTCATTTTTTATGCTAAAATATAAAAAATATAATACCTACTCACTTAGACACCTTTAGATTTTGTAGGATATCTGATCAGTGTTTCTCAATGTTTTAACCTGTCGAATATTTCAAAGTGACCCCAAGCTCAGGAAACTTAAAATTTGATATATTTTATATTCAAATTGCTAAAAAAGCACATCTTTTTTATAAATTGGCATTGAAGAATTATCAAGTTTGCATAACAAAAAAAAAAACAAATTATATATAATTTAACAAACTTATTTCATGTAAATCCTGAAATTTTTCCATACAAAATTTGAATACTAGGTGGAGTGATTTAATAGTGAGGGGTATAGCGTTGGCTACAACCGTCTCGTTTGTGAATGTTTCATTATGTATAGGGACAAAAAGTGTCGATGCAACAAAAGAAGTATACGGGTTGAAAGTTGGTACAGCAGTGCCGACAATAATGCAATGAGAGGTCGGGGCCGCCCAAGAAATTGATGGCACGACCATGTGAACGATATTCTGAAAGACGGAAATGTTAGAAGCGTGAACAACAGACGAACATGTATGAGACGATGCATGAATGTTGACTAGGCGATGAATGTGTACCGAGGTATGTGGCGTCCGATTATCTCTGCCTACCCCGTGAGGGACATGACCACCGTTCATCCTGCGATCGGCGGTAGAGTTTGGATTTATTTTCTATTTGCTAAACTACACTATTAAATGACACCATAATATTTCTCTCAACGACCATAGATACAGCGCAGACAGTAGGCTATAACTGTCTTATTGCACCATTCATTTATTTCTATGATTAATAAATAATGAAAAATAAATAGTTAACAATATCTACAAATATTTCTAATGTTGACACTATGTGTTGAGTTGATCTGTCAAAACAATTGTTTATTGTCTATTAAAGTTAAACATACAATATAATTATGTAAATAAAATACTGACACAAATGACAATTTTCAATAAACAATACATATTATTTAATTCAGTATTTAAATGCATTGTTTTTATGTCACGTTTCCGTGGATTGAGGGTTAGCTTCCACGTAATAATTATAATTTATTATCTCTTTTTACACAATTTTAACAAATATATTGGCATCAAGCAATTTGTTCAATAAACCATTGATTTGCAGTCCCTAAAATGTTTTTTTTTTATTATTATTTATTATACTATACATACATTTACAAATATTTGGTTACATATATCATCATATTAATATTTCCTTTCCTAATATAAGCTAGATATTGTGTTTAGGAAAGCAGCAGCTCTTTGCTTACATTATATGAATACTTCACAAAAATACATAAAATAAATCTTATAAAATATATAAAACAAATCAATTAACAATTATATATAAAAAAGGACACAATTTCAGAACAAAATATAGAAAGAACAAAAAAAAATACATCCAAAATCAAGAAAACATCAACATTATAATTACAACAGGTACATAGAAAAATAAAAATTAACCACAAAAATAGCAATTTTATTGAATGGAATATGAGGGAGAGTGTTTCAAAGTGTCTTGAGTTTATCTTTAAATAATTTGTAATATGTAATCGAATATAGTAAAAAACATCAATTTAAAGCAAAGTAAAATACAATTTTTATCTATCAAGTGCTCATGACGTAAGATTTCGCGAAAGAGACGCTATTTTTAATCTCCGCATAGTTTAATTGCGTTTTTTTAATAATGCTTATAAAAAATGTGCATTTTTACTAGCCCTTGCCTCACTAGGATAACATCCCGTGATGAGGAAGGCACTTTAAAAAAAATAATAAATAATAATGTATTATGTGATGGGTACCTATAGTGGGAAGATATGAAAACTCCTGGGGTTCGGTTACATGATGTTTATTAGTGTTACTGGCGCGAGAAAATGCTAAATGAGAATTGAACTAGGTTGTGATTGGTGGGGGTATATATTATAGGCTACCTCATATACTCCCACAATACCAATAAAACAATAACCTAATAATACAAAAATATATATCTTTAATTCATTATTATTGGGTGGAATGCCTTATAATCTAAATATAAAAATAAAAAAACATGCATGATACAAAAATAAAATTATGATAATATATTAACAATACAATATATACAGGTTGTCCCATAATTCAACGTATTCCTTTAAAGGGCTGTTATACAAACTCATGACTCGCCAGAATATGCAAATATGACCTTGGTAAAAGTGCCTTAGTTTTCGAAATATTGCCACTTTTACAAAGTGCCCGGAAATCTCCGCCTTAGATTGGTTTTTCGAGTGCCATATTTACAAATTTCAACATTTTGGAATTCTAATTTTATGTTTCACAATCTTGAATAACTCAGCTGTTGATCACAATACAAAATAATAATAAAACTTTTTTTTTGGCGGGAAAAAAAATAATTATGGCCCGGGTTATGAATTAAAAAAAAATACCCAACTTTGATTGTTCACACTGAAAAAAAAATGTACGTCAACCTGGCAAATAGTTGCAAAAGTTGGCGCAATTATTGTTATTTCCAAAATAGTATAACAATTACTATGTTTTACAATAAAAATAGATTTTGCTATATTACTGCAAAATGAGCTGATTGTGAAATTATTTAATTTATTGGGATTTCCGGCGTAAACACTTGCTTTAATTTATTAAAGTGACAAGGATTTATTTTAACTAAATAAAACATTTAAATAATTTAAAGGCAAGTGTTAATTAACACTGTGAAATTTTGCTTCTTCTTGGATATTGGATTTTTTTTCCCTGTCGGGAGTCAAAGATATTTTTTAACAGATTTTTAATTATCTCAATAGAGACGAAGTTGGAATATTTACTGTAGGAGAACCGGGAAATCAAGGCACCTACAGGGCTTACGACCTGTCATCGGCTGGTTTACGTGATCACTTTATGCGCTTGCGCAACGTTCACCAATTATTCCTTTTAATGAGATCCCTATCAATTCAATTTTGAAATAATCGTAGTTTCGAAATAAAACAAGTTAAAGATTTTAATAATGTCAGTCAGCTTTGTTTCGAAACCGTTTAACGATAGTTTAATGCTACTAAATTTATCGTCAAAATTACCAATAAATATTATGCAACTTAATAACTTGAAGATTTCCCAAGTTACAAATTTATTCTGATATTTTTTCAATTGACAATCTGTACGTTCAATAAACATACCTCAAATTGATGTATTTTTTATAAAAAAAACTTCTCTACAAGATCAAATAGTTACATTATTTACCTTAGTGTGAAGTGCTGCTATGTGAGGCAGAGCAATTGCTAAGAAAATTAAGTGTGTTGGGCCCATTGTATGTGAAAGTAATCTGAAACAATAAAAAAACAGTTAATTTCATTTGCAGATAGACAATTTATTATAGGCTGTCCTAGCTATAATTTGGTATGATTCAATGCAAAAATATGTTATCGACATATTAATAACGTGTAAACATGACATGCTTTACGTGTAAATAATATTTAAAATAAATTTATAAAAATATCGTCGGGTGTCAAATGTACCTCATCTTTTTGTGATGGGTCATACCAAAGTCATCCTTGGATGAACTATCTAAACGAAACTCAATGATAAAGTTTAGTGTTCCCAGATGGACTATTACGATGAAAGGACACTGAAAGTAAGCATACAGAAAATATTTAACACCCTTCCAAGTTGTATGGATAAACTTTATAAAATATCCTCAGTTAAAACTATATTTAAAAAAATATTATAGAAAGTAATTAAAAACATTTGACTCATTTATAAGTAGTAATTAAATAAAAAACATGTATCCCATACTATAATTTTAATACTGTAACTTAAGGAATGTAATGTGTACTTGACCTTTTTGTATGGGAAACTCACTGATAGCCAGTAGGAGTATTATGATGTAAAACTTTTATGAAAATAAAATTAAAAAAATATATATTTTCGACACAAACAGGAACGCAGTGTTTTTTTTTGTATTACAAACAAACAAACCATCACGCCATGTTCCTCACTGAGAAGGCAGAGAGAACCAAATGTCACATTTTTCTGTCTTGACACACATTCATCACCTCGTCAACATTCATGCATCGTCTCATAGATGTTCAATCTTCTTACATTTCCATCTTTCAGAATATCGTTCACATGGTCGTTCCATCCTCTTCTTGGGCGCCAATTTTTTCTTTTTCTTTTTTTCATCTTACATTCTTTCCTTGTGTCCTCATTACTAACCCCGACATACATCGTTCTATTACAAATTCTTCTTAGCGATCACATTTCAACAGCATTTATACAGCTTTCGTGCGACTTGTAATTATAAATGAGTGATATTGACAAGTATGATTGCCTTTGATAGACCAGAACTAGAATAGGCTTCAAGTATTCTCGCGACAATCCATGTCTGAGAATATTATCTTCACCGACGTTGATTGTTTTTTTTTTTTGCACAATTGTGCCGAGACCACGAGTCTAGAGGAACTTCAAGAGCTACTCTTTGTGCCTGTCATTCTTACTAGCGTTTTTCGAAGCGGCCGTTTTCACTCCCCATATGCGGAACGGGTGGAGGTGGGCGTAGAAGACCAGAACTAGGATATAACATGAAAATGTCAATAATAAAAAAAACAAATATTTTAAAATGTTTTTTAACAGATTTTTAATTATCTCAATAGAGACGAAGTTGGAATATTTACTGTAGGAGAAGCGGGAAATCAAGGCACCTACAGGGCTTACGACCTGTCATCGGTTGGTTTAAGTGATCACTTTATGCGCTTGCGCAACGTTCACCAATTATAATATAATTAAAATATTCGATTTTAAAATGTGTTTTTAAATATGTCTTACTATGTATTTTCACCGAGAATTGTGATTAAATTAGAGAATTGAAAATGCGGATAAGTAATAAATCTTTTTATAAATCTCTATGAATCATAGATAATTAACGAACATGTTGTATTCATTCGATTGTTTAGATCATGATATCTATGGATTAATAAAAAGCCTTGTCGTCTGTCATCTTAAAGGTAATCCTGTAATCTATGGTTCACTTCCTGACAGTTTCAACTATTTGGCATATCATTGCAACTTGACCATGCATGGGTGTGATGGTAATTTATTTTATCGCAGATTTTCTGACAGATCCACGTACATTATTACCATAAATGCAGGCAATGACTGTCGGAATGTTTGTCACATAATCAATAACCATATAAAGATTGTTTATAATTAATATTATATTTCTTGGTGACATCATTAACCATATATTATATTATATTTATTTATTTAGAAGTGTATTGTCATAATTAAATTCGATGCAATAATAAATGGTCCCTGCAGTCTTCAATTCACGCCGGTAGCACTCCATTGGTAACATTGGTTTAACATTATGCTTGCATCTTCAAAGGTGGCGCTATTTAACTTTTTTTATGTTGTATTTCTGAAAATGCAATGTGAAATTTTCAGAACTTCAGCATACATCAGTTGCGTGTTGTGACGCGAAACATGTTGATCCTTAAAAATCTTAAACCAAATAATAAATATAACACGTGTGATTTTGTAAAATTATTGTTGTTTTCGGTGTTAATTTACATACATACCATCACGTCATGTGATGATGATGGTGTTAATCTATTGCCAGCTTTTTGTATTTTTCGATTATCTTCGTAAGATGGCTGATAAGTTTTGTTGTGTTTTGAAATGTCAAGTGAAATACGGCGAAGTGAAGTTATATAATTTTCCGAAAATCAGTAATAAATCTTTCTTTGTGGAAAATAAATTAAAACAACCTAATAATCTACAATGCACATTTTATTTAGAACCATGTATTTTATGAATTATTTGGCATGGTTTTTCAAATATTGCAAATAAAATCCTTCATGTGTGTATTTTGTAATTTTTTCGGAGTTTTATTTTTTTTAATAAACAATGATTGAAAAATGGTTATTTTTTATTTAAGTTATCCTTGAATCCATTCCTCAAAGCTGTAAACAATTTAAAATGGAAATTTAAATTTGCCGTGGACCGGTCGCGTATTCATTTGCACCTCTAGCGGGGATGCACGAAACCTTATGATTATCCGGTTACAACTTCTATGTTTTGAGTGACACATCTGAAGTTTACTTTTATATTATCTGTGTTTCAATTTGCTGATCGTGACGGCTTTCAATTAGTAAGATTCCATAACTTATGGGAAATATGAACTCAAAACAAATGAACCTTAAAGAAAAAAAAAGCATAGAAAAAAATAAAATCATTGATTCCAAAAAATCGGTCGCCCGGTCATCTGAAATCTATAAGACTTCATGTCGTACTGAATACATATGCCTTTGCAAGTAAAGAGATTGATGATTATCTCATGAATTTCACCATATTAGATCTGGGCTGTGTTCAGATACAACGCTCGACGTCGGACGTCGAATGTACCTGAAGTTGCAGATTTTGGCGTTTTTCACACCAATTTTACTGAATGCTTTCGACCTGCATTTCAATCTTATAATATATTTTTTTTTATATTATCATGTTCCCGTCACTTGTCTCCTTTATCTATGGACATGCCAGTGACATAGTGACAAGTGTTATGTTTTGTTTTATAGTTGTTGATTTGCAACTATGAGTTATTATGAGTTATTTTTAGGGTACAATTGTGATGTGACAATCTGTTTATAAAATGTCATTTTGATACTTGTTCAGACAC
This sequence comes from Molanna angustata, assembly GCA_963576475.1. Taxonomy (NCBI): domain Eukaryota; kingdom Metazoa; phylum Arthropoda; class Insecta; order Trichoptera; family Molannidae; genus Molanna; species Molanna angustata. The sequence goes on from OY754979.1 coordinate 33,814,636, forward strand.
GGGTATGTTCCCAGTGAAGCGGGTGTCGGTCGCAAATAAAAAAAATAAAACAACTGTAAAGTAAATATATAAATAATCTGAACGCAGCATCGGTCGTTTTAAATGTCATTTATCATACGTGTCCCTTTTTAGGTTATATTTTCATCGAAAGACATCAATTGGGCAGTGGAGTTAATAATGATCTCTGACCTTTTATTAGAAATTCTTGTATGAAATTTTTATAAATTAACCTCTTTGTGAATGCATATTGTCAACATAAATAATGTCGACTGACATAATAGATACCACTGAAACAAATAGATGTCATCATTCCACAGATAAAATAGATGTGAACATCAGATACTATAACTGTCAGAGCGTTTTTCATCCGACAATTTTACTGAGCGTTTGGTGCGTACACTCGACGTTCAATCTATATGCCACAGAGTGTCTTTCGAGTGTCTGTTTCCGGTCATTATGAACGGCTCAGAGCGTCACTAAGTGCACTCGGCGTTCATTGTGAACGTAGCCCTTGACCAAATTTTAGTGGAACCACTCCTTATATTCCTCCTTTCCAATGAAAAAAAAAAACGTTGAAATCGGTCAATGTGGTAAAAAATCATTGCCGAAAGTCTAATTGAAGAGTTTGATGATTTTCTCAGACCTTGACAAATTTGAAATGGAACCACCTATGAGGTACCCCCTTTAAATAAAAAAAAACATTGGTAAAGAATTATCACTGTATTACAAAGGTTTTCATCTGTTTGATAGTTTGTCAGAATGTGTGAAGGAAGCATCTGATCTTGCCGCTTTTCGATGCCTAGGTATTTAATACATAAAGGAAAAGTTCTTTTAAGATATTGTGTGCTTACTTTGTATTTTTGTGTAAATTAGAATATATATATTTTTTAATGAATATGTCCTTGTTAAACAAGTACATATACATCTTCTTACGTTTCCTAAAATAAGCATTGATGCTTGTGCTATAGGTGAACGAAATCGGTCGAGGCAGGATTTGAACTCGCAACCACTGGATTACTAACCCAGCGCGCTAACCGCCCTGCCGCTACCCAGCTGTTGGTTTGGGTTAGCGGTTAAAATATCTCCACCAGGAATCGGAGAGGTCATATCCGTTTGAGATAAGAGCCTTTTATATTACGTATACATACTTACAATATTACGTTTGTAAGTGTTTAATATAGGTAGTACGTTCAAACAATATAATGGCGAAAAAACTCGTTTTGTGTAAGTAGTACTTGGCCATTTATCGAAGAAAAACATTGTTTGTCACTGGGTTCAGGTTTTTACAAAAACTGGATTCTCTTCGGGCGAACAGTCACAACGATCGACATGACCACTTCGGATATTACGTCATTCCATTATGAAATTATATTCTCGCTGGAAATAGTAATTTTTTAAACAACCTATTATTTACTAGTAGTTTTCTTATAGACTTCTCATTCAATCGAGTGCTCGAACCCAACACCCATTGATAAATAGAAGCGGTAAAGCTTAATTTTCATTGTTGTTTTTTTTTTACATTTCGATAGGTGTGGTACGATGTCACATAACGCCTCTTTAAAATTGATTGCACCGGTTAAAATATCGCGGGTTCACTGCCTACAATAATATTATGTGACGGTTTTCTTCTTCTTCGTTTCCTCAATGCTGAGGGTCATGATCTATGGGACCGCTAATGGACAGAACTAGTCGCCTCCAGTCCTCTCAAAGAAGCTCAATAACCGGCGGCTGCATACTGTAGACAATCTTTCTTTATATTTTGAGCTCTTTAAGAACCGAGTCTTTCGTTCTTCTTGCAGTCCACGGAATCCTCAGCTTGCGACGCCAACACCACATTTCAAATGCGTCAATCCTGGCATGATCCACGGGACTTCATTGTACAGATTTCAGCTGAATATAGGGATATTGGGAAGATGAGAGTTCTGATGATTTTAATTTTGGTGGAGTTGGAAATACCTCGATCTTTCCAGATCTTGTTCAGACTTGTTAAAGCATTTTTCACCATGGCTATTCATCTTTTTATTTCCTTCTCACACCCACCCTCAGCACTGATTCGAGAACCTTGGTATACAGAGTCCTTAACAGTTTCCAGACCTTGCAGTCTTCTCGAAAGCTGTAGGAGATTATTTATTTATTTATTCATTGTATATTCACATATGTATTCTTTACCAGAGTGCAATTTCTCGTGTCTTCTTCTGTTGTCGTGTCGGTTAACACATCTTAATGCCCATCCGCTCCCCGAAGGCGCCACAAACTCTTTTGTGGCGACCTCTAGGTGGGGTCGTTCAGTAATTACTTCTTTAGCATACTGGCCAGGACCTGTTGGGCACGCGTTTTCAAATTAATGTTTTTTTTTAAATCATGACCACTTAAAATACTCTTCTTCCATATTACATATTATACGATACTGTGAAAGTAATGAAAAATATTATGCAATGTAACTATTTGTAATTTTATAGAAACATGATAAGATAGAATAAATATGAATGTTATGACATATGTGTGATTAATTAGTATATGCACGATAACTAAACCATAAAATTATATGAATGAAATCAAAATTATAGGTTTAGTTATGATGTAAGGTTGAGATTTATTATTTTTTTGTGGCGTAATGTTGGTATTCACACAACTGAATTTATAGCTGCGAGTAAAATGTCAAATAACATAATTGGTTGAAGTGTTTTGATTGATTTTGACAAGAAGTACACCGGTGTGAGGTACCGGCTTAGAATAGTATTTCCACTATTTTTATCATCATCGTTTTCGGTTGTCCCGTAAGAGCCGGGTAATCGAAAATACAACGGGCAAATAACATCTTAAAAAGTTCAGCAATGAAATTCTGAATGTTGCTTTTTTAAGTGCGACGAGAGTTGTGTGTGGGCATACACGCACGTGTTGTACTTTCTTTCATAAGGTCGTGCACATCAGCGCACCTGTCGCTGGTTACCCTACATTGTGGGATATGACGTGATGTTATATAGGTATGGATATGTGTGTTGTAGGTATAAAAAATAATGTTTTTCATTTTTTCCGAGACTTTTATCAAACCTAACAATACGGAACTACGAACCGTACCAATGATATAAATCAATGGAAAATGTCAGACAGAAAAAAAATAAAATAATTAATACTATCACCTAAATAAAATAAATTGAGGACATCTTCGCGTACTTAAATAAAAAATCATAAAAATGCTACTGTTTTAATGTATAATGTGTGTATGAACTTTTATCAAAATATCAAATGAAGTTGGTATATTACAGAAGAACCAGGAACTCCTACACCAACTTCGTCTCTATTGAAATAAACATTTGTCATAAAATATCATCGACAGGAAAAAAATCCTATGTTTGAGTATATTATGCATCTATGAAAATATTCGATTTATTAATATTTTGCAATATAGCTTTTTTCTTAAATTTCTCTACATCGTCACAAATCAATTAAAATGAATTACTTTTAGTGTATTTTTGAATTTTAAATACAAAAAAAAACATTAAATTGATGGTAAGTATGACTGTGCGCATAATCTCACGTGTCGGAATGAACGAGCTCTATCGATAGAATCATGTAGATATCTCAGTATCGTGTTGAAATAGTTCACAATTTATTTAAATAGACAAAGAACACTTTACATAATAACAATAACAACTTTGTTTACAGCAGTTAAATTATTGTCGATTATAGTCAATGATTATTATCTATGGGTGGGTCATTGTGTTGAGTATTGTCACTACGGTATAAACATACTTCCAGGAATTATTGAAACGCAATGTCGTTGGTGCAACAGGGTCATCGATTTTTTTATTATATTCCCTTTATTGGTGCAACAGAGTCATCTATGTCGTTAATACAACAGTCATATTGTTAGTGAATTATATTTTTTTGGTGCAACAGTGTCATCGATTTCTTTATTATATTCCCTTTATTGGTGCAACAGAGTCATCTATTTCGTTAATAAAAAAGTCATGTTGTTAGTGAATTATATTTTGTTGGTGCAATAGGGTCATCGATTTCTTTATAATATTCCCTTTATTGGTGCAACAGAGTCATCTATGTCGTTAATAATAAAGTTATGTTGTTAGTGAATTATATTTTTTGGTGCAACAGGGTCATCGATTTCTTTATTATATTCCCTTTATTGGTTATACAGAGTCATCTACGTCGTTAATACATTAAATTTTGTTGTACAACACTCATGTGGTTAGTAAATAATTATATTTTGTCATCGATTTATTTATTATATTACTTTTATTGGTGCTACAGAGTCATCTATGTTGTTAATACATTAAATTTTGCTGTACAACAGTCATGTTGTTAGTAAATTATATTTTGTTGGTGCAACAGGGTCATCGATTTCGATAATACGTTAAATTTTGCAAGTGCTATAGGGTAATTAATTTCTCTAATTCGGTAAATTTTGTTAATGTATCAGTGTCATCAATTTCGATAATAGTTACATTAAGTTTTGTTGATGAAACAGGGTTATCAATATCGATAATACGATATTTTTTGTTAGTGTTACAAGGTCATCAATATCGATTATACGATAAATTTTGTTAGTATAATAGGGTGATCAATATTGATAATACGATAAATTTTGTTAGTGTAACAGGGTCTTCAATATAGATAAATTTTTTTAGTGTAAGAAGGTCATCAATACCGATTATACGATAAAATTTTCAAGTGTAGCAGGGTTATCAATACCGATAATACAATAAATTTTGTCAATGCAACAGGGTCATCAATACCGATAATATATTAAATTTTGTTAATGCAACAGTATCACCGACCATTGCATTCAATTGATTTGTTCAAACAAGGAAATTTATGCCATTTATTCAATTAGGTATACCGTAAATCGGCTGAAAAAAAAACATAAAACGCATTCATGTATAGTAAGACATGAATAATACAAGAAAATTATTTTTATAGCAAATTTTTAAGAACGTTACTCAAGCTCACATAGTGATCACGTAAACCAGCCTATGACAGGTCGTGAGCCCTGTAGGTGCCTAGATTTCCCGATCTCCTATATTATTCAACTTCGTCTCTATTGAGATATGACTCCCGACAGGGAAAAAAATCCTATGTTTGCGTATATGCAACTTTGAAAATTTCAACAGCAAAAATAGTTGTTTCTAAATAATGTGTGCATAGTGAAAATGCATATTTTAATTAATGGTTAATCTTGTCCTAATATTTGTACCTCTACCTACTATTAACTTTATACGAACATGATACATTTTGTATTGAGTAAAAGTAAGACCAGTTATAGAATGTACTGTTCATTGTATATACTAAGTAAATGTTTATTGAATATATATCGAAAGTGAAATGTGAACTAAATCAATAGATAGCAATATTGTACTTAAGGTATATATTTGTGAAAGGGTTTACCTAACACGAACTTCATTCACGTTTTAACTATTAATATTGGTATATTATTTCTCAATAAATAATATATTTATTGTTAAAACATGGTCTCTTAACAGCTATGATAGAATTATGATAGCGTATTGCTCTACAGTTGAATACATTTTATTGAAAGAATCATTTTATATTGACCATACATAGTTATAGCCAAACATCTTTAACTTTTAGCTGAGAAGGGGGGCGATTTGCACGTAAACCAACCAAGCAAAAAGAAAAAAATTTGCGCTCTGTCCAACCGAAAGTTCGTTCAAGATGTTTGGCGAAAAATATAACAAAGGGATTGAGCAAGAATTATAATTTAATAACAGGATGAGCTCTTAACTGGTCCAGTTGCGAAATATAAGCTTAAGGATAACATGTTTTGTTTGAATATTTGGTAAAGTGAAAGATAGAATAATAATTATAACTTATAAAGCGCCATTTTGTAATACAAAATCATTCAAAGACGCTCATATATTATCGCTCAAAATAGAGAGACAATTGATAATAAATCAGACGGCAGAGATTTAAGCATACAACTGGGCAGTAAACTCTTATTTGACAAACCAATTGACATAATTACTATCAGATCTTTAAAAATTTTGGGAATCCTGATGAGAGTATGCAAACCATATATTCAAATGAAAACATTTACCTAACTATATTACGCAATTGTTAGAAGACAATTGGAGCATGCGCCAGTCATCTGGAATCCTCAATATAATATTTATATTAACAGCAAAGAACGAATTCAACAAATATTTTTGAAACACATGAAGTACAAATTTGGTAATTTTTTTTTTAACATGTCTACGTAGGGGACGCCAGCTATTAGGATTTGGGTCCATTTTACTCTTCCGAAGAAGCGCACTACGTAGCGTCGGGAGGGGTTTGCAATCTAGAAAAGAGTTTATTAATTCGGATTTTAAAAAGACCCGGGTTGTACGAAGGTGGAAACACAGAATTCGGAAGATCGTTCCACAGTCGGGCTGCTGTATTAATAAAGGAGTTCGAGAAGCGACTTGTTCGTATATGTTGAATGTCCACTGTGAATGGGTGCTGCGATTGAGTGAAGCGAGTGACTCTGTTGCGAGTGGGTGGAGGAGGGACCAAAGATACAAGTTCTTCTGAGCAATTCCCGTGGTAGTATCTATAGAATAAACTTAAAATACCGACTCTGCGTCTGTGTTCTAGTGATTGCAATCCATCAGTCAGTGATGGATCATCAATCAGACGTATAGCACGCCTTTGGACAGCGTCGAGAGTATTCAGTAGGTATTGGGGGGCGCCACTCCAGAGGTGACTGCCATATTCAATAATTGGACGTATTTGCGCTTTGTAGAGTATACAGATCTGGGTCTTAGTAAAATATCTACGCGCTCAATATAGTACGCTCAATTTTTTGGAGGCGAGTTTCACCTTAGCTTCGATGGAGCCCTTGTAGTGTAATTGGTTCGTTATAGATACTTCAGTAGGGTGCTTCCGTTGAAAGACACTTGCAATTCATTGGGGTTTCTCTTCGCAGAAATTAGACAGGCTTGGGTTTTTGAGACGTTACATGAAACAAGATTACTTTCACCCCAGGTATTGATTGAGTGGAGGTAGCTATTTATTTTTTGATGAAGGTCTTTCCGGGCTTCTGATATTTCACTCTGTTTAGGAGGTTGGTCAAAAGAGAAATTGTCATGGACTGTGCCGTCATCAGCGTAACAGTGGATGGGGGCGCGTAAGAGCAAGTCATTAATATGTAGGAGGAATAAGGTTGGAGATAGAATGGACCCTTGAGGGACTCCCGCATTAATGGAATGGGGAGAAGAAGAGCAACCGTCCACTACAGTTATGACTTCGCGATCTTTTAAAAAATTCTCAATCCAAGTACACAGAGACTGGGGTAGTCCATAAGAAGGGAGTTTCATTAAAAGACCTTGGTGCCAAACCCGATCGAAAGCTTTAGAGATGTCAAGGGCGACAGTATGAGCTTCTCCAAAGCGTTCCATAACTCGACCCCAAACGGATGTCACATACGCGAGTAGGTCGCCACAAGATCGATTTCCACGAAATCCATATTGGCGGTCGCTTAAAATTTTGTTTGCTTCGAGGTATTTGATCAACTTGGTGTTTAGTACCCTTTGCATTATTTTGGAGAGTGCAGAAGTAATAGCGATGGGTCGGTAATAACGACAAACATGAATTGGAGACTTTACAGACAAGACGAAGGACCTCAAACTTAATGTACCTATATGAGATAATTAACTCCAACATTAACTGTACAGACCTTCTGAAAATTATTAACTTTAACATACCAAACACACTAACAAGGTACACCTCAACGTTCCTTTTAGCAAAAAAAAATCACTAATGCCGCTCAGAATTCGCCACTGTACCGATGCCTTACCAACTGTGATAATTTGAAAAGGATTAGGTCCGTGGATATATGTATTCTGTATGTCCAGGACCCTTTTCAGGAGCCACATTAGACAGGAATAATTGTTTTGTTACCAGCAGTGAGAACATGTTAGATGAAATCATATGTGGGCTGATTATGAAACAATTACTTATGTCATTCTTATATTGCTAAATTATTATTTTTGTACGTGGCCTATTTTAAATATATAAATAAAAAATAACTGTATCCATACGCAATTTACAATGACTTTATTTTATTTTTTTCAATTCACTTCAATCGAACTGAGAAAAAAATATTAAAAACCTGAATCTTATGAAATAGTTTTTTTTTAGAATTGATTGGTACCTACTCAATGTAAAATGTCTTTCAAGTAGCACATTATTTTGGCAAATTTCTCGAATAATTTGCAGAGCCAAGTCATGCAGAACTTTGAAATTCTTCAAGCACACATACAAGTCTACTCGTTCCAAACACTAAAACCAGTGCAGCTCGACAATCAGACACTGCAGTATAAAGTGCATTTATCGTGAGGGTCGATTAACATACAAAAGAGATTGATATTCATGATGGGGCATCCTTTATAATAAACTTTATAAACTGTAGAAAAATAACTCATGGATATTTAATCAATATTAATAAATCATTTATTAATATATTATGTATGGGTGATTTTATTATTTTCCTCCATCTTTAAAATAAGTGCGCATATTCTTATTGATATAAACAATAAATTATAAGAATATCACTAATCATATATTACTTGGTAATAAGTAAGTGATTCATCGAGATGACACATATGAATGTTTAAGAATTATGCGAATATTTAATATGAAAATGGTTCGCTAGATAATCACAAAAGTAATGAAAAAAAAAATGGTTGATCATAATATATAGTCACAAGCTTACCTAATGCATTAGTGAAAAAAATGCTTTAACTAAATAGACTCAAGGGTAATTTATAAGTGAAACAAATGGTTTAGCTAAATATACTCAAGGGTACCTAATGCATAAACGAAAAAAATGATTTAGCTAAATAGACTCAAGGCTAATGTATATGTGATACAAATGGTTAAGCTAAATATACTCAAGGGTAATTCATAAGTGAAAAAATGGTTTTGCTAATTAGACTCAGGGGCATACGTACTGAAAAAAATACAAACCTACGTATTATTAATGCATACGTAGTGAAAAAAAAATGGTTTGGCTAAATAGATTCAAGAGTATAAAAATGGTTAAGCTAGATAGACTCGGGGGTAATGTATAATTGAAAAAAAAAGATTTAGCTAGATAGAACCAAAGGAAATGCATAAGTGAAAAAAATAGTTAAGCAACATGTATAAGTAAAAAAAGGGTAATGTATAAGTAAAAAAATCCTTATCCTTAAATAAGTGAAAAAAAGGTTTAGCTAAGTAGACTCAAGGGTAGTGCATAAGTAGTGAAAAAAATGGTTTAGCTAAATAGACTCGAGAGTAGTGCGTTAGAGAAAAAACGGTTTTACTAAATAGTCATAAGGGAAATATATTTCAAATAAAATGCTCTTTTGGCACACCTGTTAGTATATTTTTACGCTGCATTAATATTCAATATTTACATTATAATTTATTACATATCTCGAGGCATACAAAATGGTCCAGCAAATCATAATATACCTACGCTTGCAAACAAATAAAATTTCCTCATATATGTAATGTTATCTCACAAACCAGTCTTTGTTTATAGATAAAAAATAACCAATTTAACAAAATCTTTATTTTGTTAACGATTTGTTTTAATTTTAAATTACACAGCTCAATACAATATATTAACTTTACTATAATTTTTTTTTTTTAAGATACTTTGCAACCATTTTTATGCGCAATATTTATGGGTGTGCTTGCTTGCGGGCATTATACTCGTAAACTACTGTGTATTAACTCGCCAAAAAGTAAAAGATGATTTTGTTTTATTTTTTAATATTTTTACAATTGAAGGGCTGTGGGTAATAACATGGTAACCCATATCGGAAAATTATCGACACTTCGTACAAACGGAGACATCTGTCGTACGCTGATTGTTAAACAGAAGTATAATTTCAATTTTTACCACTAGAGAGCACTAACATAGTATACTATCAAGTCTATGAAGTAGGGTTTGCCGTATTTGCCTCGTTTAATTTTCATATCTTGCTTACCCACAAGATAAATGGCAAGAATCGAATCGTTGGTCGTGTGAATTACCATGTTATCACCCATAGCCCTTCAATTGTTAAAAATGTCTTAAGATTAATATTGAATTCAATGAGCCACCCTTTGCTAAATATCTATACAATATAAAAAGAGTGGAACCAGATGTAGGGACTGGTCGAAAAAGAGTTGGCATGTATAATATATAAACTAGTTGCATGTAACACATGAGATCCAACTGTCTCTGTCCTGTGCTGCTCGGAATATCTGCTACACAGTTCTGAACCCCGTCCATTCCTCGATATTACGCACGCAAAACATCTGTCTCCTTCCAGTCCCTCAGCGACCGTCTATCTTGCCCTCCAGTATTAATTGGAGCAAGTGGTATTTTTCTCGCATTATAATATTTATTTTTATTTTATTTATTTATTTCAAATTTACGGCTTGAGAGCCTATATAAAAAAAACAACAAGTATATAATGATTAAAACTTTGAATTATAAAATAAAAGTAAATCTAAACTTACATAATAATATCAATAATATCAACAATGCAATTTATAACAAACATAATAATAAATAATATCCATAATAATATACTATACACAATTTAAAAACAAAATACAAAAAAAAATACAAAAAAATCCCAGACACAACGATTACTAGATTAACATTACATGAGTTAAAATGTTAATTAATTAATTTTATTTATTTAAATACACTAAAGGCTTGAAAGATTATTTTTATTCAAATACAAGAGTTTAAAGAAAGAAAATGTACAATTTTTGCTTTGAAGGAAGAAAAATCGTCGGCAAAAACATCGGAGTGACTTCCCACAATGTTACCAAGTCTATGTAGCCTTGGTATTGGGGAGTGGTAGACATAATTATTTAGAGAATGGCTCTCACGAAACATAACACACTGTCTAGTAGTTTTAGCCGGAACATTAAAGTTGATGAGTTTAAGGAGTTCAGGACAGTCTATACCATGGTTCAATATTTTGTGTAAGAAGGAAAGGTCAAAAACCTTTCTTCTAACGTCAAGATTTAAAAGTGGCCCAGATATGCGATCTTGTGGACTTTTATTGTAAACAGGAGTTGCCTGGCTAGACTTGAGACTTCAGAGTTTGTAACCAGATACCTTCAGCGTCCAAGACTCACAGCCATATAACAACACAGACCATACATAACATTTTATCTTCCTCTGTCTCAGTATTATTATTTTTTTTAATTTTTCAATACATATACAAAATATAAAACAATCAAACTATATAGAAAAAGATGCATATTAAGAAAAACCTTATTTCCCTTTTACCAGAGTGCAAGCACTCGTGTGTAAAGGAGACAATTAAATACAAAAGACACAAAATATTAAATACATACCTAATTACTATCTTTACAAAAAGAAGTTTATATAATTATATCAGTTAAATTTAATAAGTTTAATTTAAAAATAAATACATGAAAATATTGTATATAAGTATTTGTATTAGTATTCAATTTATTGTATGTTATTATAGTTATAATTATTTATAACTAAAATAACATGTAATACTTTGATTCCAAAAAACTTTTGAAGTCTCTTTGGATTGAAACATTAGTTTTAATAGATTTAAACTTTAGTTAAATAATAAAATAATTAATTAATTAGTTTAGTTTCCAAATACCTAACATTATTTATATTCTGAAACGATAATATTAATGTATGTATCGCTTAAAATTACATTGTCTACGATATTAGTGGGTAGGTAGGTAAGTATTAATTACAATTTTATTGCAAAAATGATGATGATAATTATTTGATTATTTTATTACCGGCATAATATATCAAAACAATCGCAAATTACCAACTTCCTTATTTTACTCGCCAATTATTTATTGTTTTTGAAAAAAATATGTTAATATTTAACAATCAGTAAAGCACGCATCCAACAAATTATATTATTAGAAGGTTCGTCATAATCAGTATATCATAAATTGTGGGTAGATTCTATTCTTGGTGTCATGGCCAGTACATTTTTGCATCGTTTATTTTAGTGCCAATTTAGTTCAATTTATTTTAGTGCCAATGCTCTGAGCTCCAAATAAATTCACCAATCAATAGGGCCATGGATGCTTACACAAGGTATGTGGATATTTTAAACTTGGGCATTTTTTACGACTCCCCAAACGAATATCGACGGAAAATATCATAAATAGATAACTTAGAAAACGATACCTAACCATGGCCTACTCTCCTATCTATCAGTCCACATACTCTTTTTTACACACACACACACACATACACACACACACCCTCACACACACACACACACACACCCTCACACACACACACACACACACACACACACACACACACACACACACACACACACACACACCCTCACACACACACACACACACACACACACACACACACACACACACACACACACACACACACCCTCACACACACATATATATGTATATATACACACTCTCTCTCTTAAATAAGTGGAATAATAATTAAATAAATAAATAATTAAAATACTTTACTACTTACTGTCAATGATAGCTATTTATTGTCCATGACAGTTATTTAGTTCATCCAACATAATATCAAATATCTCATGCAATATTTCTATTGAATAAAAGTTTGACGTGAAATAAGTGTTTTAAGTACACAAAAAAAATATATTTATAAATGCGTTTATATTGCTCTCATTTTTAATTATATCGTGCAGTCTTATCACAGAGACCTGTAATTTGTAGGTTAGTACATTAAACCCACTGTAGGTACACAGATAGAGTTATATGTATGTATGTAACTACTTGTATAATATTATAAAAGTGTGCCATGCCCGCATATTATCAGCTGACTGCCATACCATTGACGTGCCCAAACCACTACACAAAGATAGAGATATATCCAATACTTCACTTTCTCCGTTCAATTGGGTATTATATAAGCTTTAATAGGTATAAAGGTCTACTTTGTAAATAACTCAATGGCAGGAGTAGTAAACATTGCATTAGTTCTAATTGTATCTAGATGATGTAAAAAACTATACATATAAACACCGAAATGAGAAGTAGTGCGCCATTAAAAGTGTTTCTCGTTCCTAAAAGTAGTAGGTATTTTTTTTTTTTTTATAAAAAATGAATATGTGTTTGTTAAACAAGTACAAATACATCTTCCTACGTTCCCTAAAATAAGCAAATAAATGCGTGTGCTTAGGTGAACGAAATCGGTCGAGGCAGAATTCGAACTCGCGACCACTGGATTACTAGCCCAGCGCGCTAACCGCTCTGCCATCGACCCATCTAGTAGTAGGTATGTCATCAAAGAGTTTAACATATCAATAAAAACTGTTTCTCAAAACCGAGAAGTAGTGCGCCATTAGATTTTCTCGTACCGAGAAGTAGTGCGCGATTAGATTTTCTCATTCCGAGAAGTGTTGCGCCTTTAAAATTTCTCATACCGAGAAGTAGTGCGCTATTAGTTTTTGTCATACCTAGAAGTAGTGTGCCATTGGATATTATTAAATCGAGAAGTACCTAATACCGCACCATTAGAGTTTCTTAAACTGAGAAGTAATATGCCATTAGAGTTTCTTAAATCGGAAAATAATGCACCATTTGAGTTTCTTATGCCGATAAGCAGTGCACCATTAGATTTTCTTATATCGAGAAGTAGTGCGCCATTAGATTTTCTTATATCGAGAAGTAGTGCGCTTTTACAAATTCTCATACTGAGAAATAGTGCTCTATTAGATTTTCTCATACCTAGAAGAAATGTGCTATTGGATATTCTTAAATAAAGAAGTAATGCGCCATTCGATTTCCTTAAATTGAGAAGTAATACGCCATTAGAGTTTCTTTAATCGAGAAATAAACGCCATTTGAGTTTCTTATACCGATAAGCAGTGCACCATTAGATTTTCTCATATCGAGAAGTAGTGTGCCATTAGATTTTCTTATATCGAGATGTAATGCGCCATAAGATATTTTAATACCGAGTAGTATTTCGCCATCAATTGTCACATTGCAATGGAGAGTAAATGGTTTCATTTCAAGGTAACTATGTATTAACGACTGTTTAATATCTTTTATTGATCTGCTGCCATTGATTGGTCACGCCTATCTATATCGAAATTGTTGGCTGGAAATAATTATATGCGCAGACCCGGCCTTCCGTCTATTGCGCAATGACAGCCGCCACTGCTAACTGTAACAGCCAAATAGGCACTTTATCCACATACCAGTTTACCTCAACGCAGAACGCTTTGGTCGCACTATCTACGGGACAAGGCATAGTCAATGACCACGTGCGTCAAGCACTAGTTAACGTATTTTGTGCACGAATACAACAAAACGACTTTGTATGAGAAATGTACCAGTTTCAGGAACCAGATAATTTTATTATTACCCTTATATAACAATAATTAAGTCGTAACTTATATAAATTTATCTATACTAGTTGCATGTAACACATGAGTTCCAATTGTCGATGGCGATTGTATGTCAAGTTGAAGAATACGTACCAAACTATAAACCTTTAAATCCAAATTATTGAGTATTTTAAGATATTTTGTTTTCTATACAAAATATGTAGGTATGAAAGTCAAGATTGATTGTATGGAGGTTAGTTCTTTTTTCCTACCAATAATATGAAAACAGCAAATGGTATGTATGTTTGTTTGGAGATTAAGTATCAAACTATTAAGTCTTCTTAAATATTGTGTATAGGCGACTGCCATACAAATTGTATGAAACGATGTCGTCACTGAATTTAATTTGTTAAAAAAAGTTTGAGATGTACTACATGTTCTTACTTTTTATAAAAAAAATAAATGATCTAGTTGGGGTGTTACGGCTTTTTTCGATATTTTCAAAAAAATTGGAAATATAAGCAGCTTTACACATAAATTTATCAGAAAAAAATGTTTTTTCTCAATAAAAAACTTTGAAAAAAATCGTTTTAGATTGTCTATATTTTTACAAATTTTCATCGTTCTAGCTTTTATGGTATTTGCGATATATGGAAAAATAAAGTGAAAATTCAAAAGTTAATAACCCCTGACTGAAACAAAAATTCAAGATTCTGAATATAATTTTTTTGTGGGCCTATAACTTTCTGGAATATATATTCTTTAAATTTTAGGCTCTGTGCATTGAGTAGATCAAAAGTTATAAGGGGGGGAGGGGATGTTCTAATGGCGCATTAAAAACAAAACTAAACAAATGGAAGTCTATTAGAAATCACAACATCTCTTCGAACTCCTCTCCGAAGTACAATGTTCTCTTCTTTTCAGGGAGAATTTCAAATTTAAAATTGTCATATCTTTTTTTTGCCATCATCGGTATCCTTTTTAATTTATTTTTTAATAAATTTTACTTAGGTTTATCAACCTTATGATGGGTATTACTGCTAAAATGACCTTGTTAACATCTGTTTCGAGAAATGAGTACAACTGAAATGCTCTCGTTAAATTGCCTCATCAATAATTCATAATGTGCTACAAATTTGAAATTATACTATGACAATTCCAAGGTAGGAAATTGTTCAGGTTATTGACCCTAGATGTATTTTCATACATACCATCACGGCATGTCCCACAGTGTGGGGTAACCAGCGACGGGTGCGCGGGTGTGGATTACATTATAAAAGGAAGCACGGCGCATGCGTGTATGCCCATCTCGTCTCGAATGGGTGGTGAACCTCATTGCTAAACCATTGTTCGTTCGTTCGTTCATTCATTCATTCATTCGTGCATTCATGCATTCAGTCATTCATTCATGCATTCATTCATTCATGCATTTATTCATTCATTCATGCATTCAACGTCATTCATTCATTCATTCGTTCATTCATTCATTCATTCATTCATTCATTCATTCGTGTGGGGTAACCAGCGACAGGTTTTCGGGTGTGCATTACCTAATAAAAGGAAGAACGATACGTGAGTGTATAACCGCACACCAATCTCGTCTCACCTAAAATGGAACTATATTCCAGAATGGAATAACAGTGAACCTCATTGCTGAACTATGTGAGATGTTATTGTTGTCTGTTGTATTTTCCAAACAAATTTAGAACATTTGATTGATATCGAAAATTAGCTTGTATATACGAACATCGTGACATGCAACTTTTATATATTCAGATATGTCCGTTGATAAGTTAAAGAAATATAATTATTCAACTAGTTGAAATATTGTCAGCGACATTCTTAAACAATTTGTGATGAGCGTGTCAACTCAACTCGACGCCTTTAGCGGAAGACTAAAGCAATACCTTCTCATAACAACTTTCAGATTAAATCTATTGACGAGATTGATATGAACATATGATAAAATACTTGTTTAGTAGGGTCAACATTGATATGGCCCGAGGCGATTTTTTGTACGAGCACAAAGTAATTACCTACATTATATTATTTATTTAAAGTATTTGGACAAGCGATTCATTAAACTACGTTTCATTAATCGTTCAATTCAAGGATGACTGATACAGAAGCCATTTTATCAAATTAATGTACATACAACGACTAATTTAGTCAAATGATATCAGTTACTTTACCGGGAACTTACATATATAAGAATTATATTTTTCGCTGTTCTATGGAATATATTTTGGAAGTCTACCGTATTTTTTACATCGGTTTATTAATATAAGAAAACTGTCTACTACGTGACAAATGTGTTAATCAAAATTAACTAGAGCTTGGAAAACGCACTATTCATTTTACCAATGTCGGAAGAATTGTCCAAGTTGACATTAAACGCGAAAATTAAAATGCAGCAATGACTACCAGCAGTAGTCATACCATATATTGACACGAAGTTCTAGTGTAAAATCAAAGCGAAACACCCTGTAAAAAGACGATGTTTTCTGTCCGAAGCGTTGAAATAAAACATTATTTTTAATACAATCCAATATGCGATATCATTATCACCTTATACCTATATTATAAGGATCGTTGCTTTAATTGTTTACGAACCAATTTCTCAAAAGATAGCATTAGTAAAAACTTCTTTGTCACTTCCATAGATGTCGATGGTATTCTTAGCTTGTATTCAAGCGAATAGATATTGATGAATAGATGAATAATATGATTATAATAATCAACACTTACATAAAAGCGGTGAGTTTATTGCCAGGTGGCAATTTCTTCCTGCAGGGTTAACATATATATAGAACTTTCAAAAGTTGGATCGAAAGGCATCGCACATAAACCAGCCGATGACAGGACTTACGTTATCTAGGCGCTTTGATTTCCCGGTTATCCTATAATATTCCAACTTCGTCTCTATTGAGATATTAATGAGTCAAAAATGAACAAAAATATTTTAAATGAACCACACAGTTTATTCCAAATTCAATTAACTAGGTACACAAAAAGGGAAATAACATATAAAGAGATTTTGTATTCGTTGAGATTAAATAAAATATTTTCATAAAATATTTATTATCTTTCGATACATTTGTAATGACCCAGCTCCATTTGATTTTATATGTTTGTCCCATGGCAGCAATTGAGACTAAATTAACTGGATTCTTGAAGGTAAGACCTTGAACAACTTCACCTAAATTACACCTTCATTTACAAAACACAATTCTATCTGCAGCAACATTGTGATATACATGTCTAGTAACATGCTGCAGGTAATACTTTTAATACACATAAAATAATAACGACTTCATTTTAGTGTAAATTGATCTTATCTTTAATATTATAATATAGGTGCATACTTGATGCAAACAAGTATACATTTGTACATAAAATATACCAATTATCTGCTGAATTAGCAAAATTTCCTTCTCCCATTAACTAAACTGAAGTTGTTCCTTATTCTTTTCAAGTAAAATAATGGAAGTATGTGGCCAAACTTGATGTTGAAAGGCTTGAGCATGCTGTGACCGATGCAATCCCTTTCGGACAACGCCCTCCTGCAAGAGCATTAAGAGATGGACGGACAATTGGAGCTCATCATCTCAAGACACGAAATTTTGTTTTAAACAAATCAGAAGAAGACGAAGATATATAATCAGGTTTAATTTACGACGTTACGGCGTTTAATTAACTACTAATTTTTTGTATGGGATAAGTCACTTTAGCGACTAGAGTAAGACGCCTTTAGTCAAATGAAATGAAATTATTAAGATGAGAAATCGTGAAATGGATTATGACTGCAAACCGTTATTTCTATGGTCTTCAGAAACAGTTAGGATCAAAGTGAGTCAGAAGGAATAACAAAATTTAATATTATAAAACTGATGAAGCCAGTCTTGACGTATGCTTCTGAAACCTGGGTATAAACGAAGGGTCTTTAAAGGGATCCATTGCAGAATTCGAGAGGATTCTCAGAACAGTATTCGGTCCCGTGAGAGATACTGATGGATGGCGTCATTGATTCAACAGAAAGCTATATGACATACTCGTATATGGATACAGATGGTATCAAACATACAAAGATGGAAGAGGCCTATCTTCAACACTGGGGGGGAAGAAGGCTGATAAAGAAGAATAAGTATATGGATAGTCCAAAGTGTTCTGACCTGAGATGGGCTGCTCACATAATCACGACAACCCAGAAAAACGCCTCTCACCGTAACGACGAGAAGTAGTCCAGGAAGGCCCAAACTGCGATAGATGGTCTATATCGGTATCCATTCTGCAAGGCAGATACTGGAAAGTCAAGGCTTCAGAAAGGGGCAAGAACGGAAGAGATTGCTGGATTCAGCCAAGATCGACCTAGGGATGTCGAGTTCTTGATGATGATGAATTATAACTAAATTGGTGGCTTCAAAACCGTTCGCATCAAATCACTCATTCGCGTTTTCATACAAAATGCATTATGACATTAAAATGGAATTCGTTAAACTCTTTGCTTCATATTTTTCACCGATCACTTTCGATTGCCGATTTCTACGACCGTTGTACATCGTGTCACACTGTCTTCAGTCACGTCTGAATCCAACGTTAATATGGTTTCTAAAATGAATCTAATTGCCTGATTTGGATTTAGAAAAATGACCTTTGAATCAATCAAAAGTGTCCCAGTCGAATGACGCGGGTTAATTTGTTTCAACTTTCACCATTTTTTTGTTACTTGATGGTTCAGTGTACAATTCAACGGTCATAATGAGATATCAACGTTTGTTTTGATTGAACGAATCAAAATTTAGATCTGTTCCGACGTATAATTTTGTATAAAAAAGGAAAAGTATGTACCTATTATTTCAACTCATTAAAAAATAAAAACTATTTTTTTTATTACTGAGAGATGGTCTCGACGAAATCAATGTGTTATCTGTGCTTCAAAAATGTATAAAAAAAATGGAAATAGGTATACAATTGTACGAATTTTCATTCTTAATAACCTACATATCATCACGCCATGTCCCTCGAGGGATAACTGATGAAATGAAAAAAGTATATATAAACTCCTTATCCAAAGTTATAGTATGTAAATGGAAAACAATTGTATTTTTTCCAATATCTCATTACGTTCAATTCGTACCTACTTATATAATTTAATTGAGTCACCTGTGGCTTGTAGATGATATTGCTATCATAAGCAAAGATGTAAACTAATTGGAAACTATAGTTAATGAAATACATGAAGCATCTAAAAGAGTAGGACTAGTAATGAACATCCAGAAAACATAAGTTGTAGCCACGGTAAACCATAATATTTCGATAAATAATAATGGAATTCAAAACCAAACGGCAGAATTACATAAGAATTGGTCTGGAATGGGCTGCTTTTGGTAAAAAGAAAATAATATGGATATTATGTTTTACTCGCAATGACATATGGCTTGGAAACAGCGACCCTTAGGTACAGCAAAAAGTATTCACAGGTTGAAAGATGCACAACTATCCATGGAGAAGCAAATGATTGGCGTGAGTCTATGCGACAAAACACGAAATGATGAGATTGGCGCCGTTCTAAGGTTGCCGATATAATGGACCGTGTTGCTGGATCAAAGTGGCAATGGGCTGCTGGTCACTTGGCCAGAATACTACAGTGGTGATCTTGGACAGATTGTAGGAGTATTGGAAGACCCCCTAAAAGATGGTCTGACGACATTGTCCAAGTGGCCGGTAAAACCTAGATGCGGAGGGGACAAAATAGAGACGAGTGGAAGTTATGGAAGAAGTCCATTTGCTCATTTTCTGGATGTGTCCGGTCCATTTGCTCATTTTCTGAGTCTTTCGATTGTTAATTCCTTCAAGATAGTAGCATATCCTTGGACAAATCATACATACTATAATCCGAACAGGGGTATTTTTTGCTAATTCGGATTATCTAGGCACTAATGTTGTTGGAAAATACTCTCACAATTAGCATTATATGATAAACATGTTGAGTGGCAATATCAAAGAGGAAGTAAATCCAATATAAGTTAATACCGCGAATTCTTAACGCGTTTTACTTCCGGCAACGAGTTAACAAAACGATAATATTCAATGCGTAATCGTTAATCACCAATCAATACCTACTACACATGTGTACATATTTAGGTAGTTATATTATTACATCAAGATGTTACATATTATGTAGATTTCATATTAAAAACAGCACATCTTTGATAATATAATTAGGGATGCACAACATCATGACCAAATTGATCATAGTAAGACCAAGATTCACCGTGAACTTATTAAATCTTAAGTCCTAATAAAAAAAAAGGAAACTTTGTTAACTATCCAAGAGATCGACATATTCTTACTAAGCGCCCCCACATTTAAAAATATATCAGACATCATCCTCATAATCAAACTCAACACTTAATATACTGCACACATTTATATGGGTATACAATTTCACACATCATTCACACAATATCTCACCATAATATGTAACTATTCCTATTTTATCTTAATATATAACAATAACTCCAGTGACAACCTGTAATTGGCTTTAATATTACTCAAATAATCTTATTTGATATAATTTATTATGCGCTGTATGTTGTCCTCTAAATAAATAAACTTTGAAGCTTCAAATTTCTACAAAGTTTTTGATTATATAATGATGAATGACACCAACCTATGGCCGAGATTCTCAGGTTATGAAGGCAGAGAGGATATTTAACAGGCTATGTATGAACAGATTCTATACTGACCACTAATGTTCAGACTGTCTGCTACCAGTTTTTGAAGTTTGATCCGTCGCATGAGATATTCCATTATTAAGGGGGAGCATATAAAACAACCATTTTGCCTCTAGAAATTGCACAAAGATTTATAGTAAAAATAATAAATAAAAAACTATCTGACTACCCAACTTTGCAACTATTTCGTGAATTCCAAGTGCCTTTGTACGTGTGGCGAGTGATAATATAGTGGGTCAATTGTGTACTCCGTTAACACATACAAGTTTTTCACAGCACTATTACACGTACAATGGGGTGGTGTAGTTCAATCAACTTAAAACAGATTTGAGACTGGCAAATGAATATAATGAATTCAAGATAATATATTTAATTTGACTGATTTTTAAAATAATATTAACTTCTTTTTGTATAGATAATAATTAGGTATGTATTATTATGTTTTGTGTCTTTTGTTTTTAAATGTCTCCTTTACACACGAGTGCTTGCACAATGGTAAAGGGAAATATGTTTTTACTTACTGTGTATCTTTTTCTATATTTTTTTTATATATGTTGTTACTATTACTATTACGTCGGGGTCACCAATGTTACTATTGCCGTGCAGAGGGTGTCTTTATGTGGAGCTCGACTACTGGGATCGAACCAGTTGATCGGCTAAATATTTCTGCGTGTTCTTTAACCATGCACGACTGTAACTGACAATATAATTGGGTATTAAAATAAGCATATAAATAAGAACTCAAAGAAATAAACTTACTTTATAGATTTATTCACAAAGTAAATAACACACAGCATTGATATTTTGCGAAGATTATAAATTATAATTATTAAAACTCGATAAATTTAAACGACTACAGGAACGTGGCTGGGCCGTAACGAATTCCGGTCAGGCGAGTAGCTGGTAGGCAGGAACGAACTTGAATGCCGATGCTCGGCCCGCCGCGTATTTTATATCTGGCGTGACGTCACCGATTGTGCGCGCGCCGATTTTCCGAAATGTGGGTCTTGCCATAATGTATTATAAATTCATTATAATCTAAAATGAAATTGTAAAAAGAGGTTTAATTTTGTAATTCATTAAAATAATAATATAAATCAAAATGGAGTATAATCAAACAGTGTGAGACAAAAAGTCCCGCCATCCCAACATCCCGCCAGACGACTGAAGTCCAGAAGACCAATATGGACCATGGAAGATGTTAATTACAACATAAAAAGTGCATGGAAACAGAGATGGACAAGTGCGGAATGCCACAACAAGTCCCTGATTGCGGATCCCACAGTGCAAGTCCCTGGCTTCAACCTGCCTAGAAGACTTTGGGTTCAACTAAACAGAATCCGCACAGGCCAGCGGTGCAGTAACTACCTTCTCTGGAAGTGGGGGAAAAGAACCTCTCCCAATTGCGAACGCGGAGCGGAGACTCAGACGGTGGCACATTTGGTGGAGGAGTGCACCTTACACGGATTCAAGGGAGACATCCACAGACTCACCCCAACGGCGGTCGACTGGCTATTGACAGCAGAGTTTCGACTCTGAGCCAAGCAGATGTCGATGCCATACGCAAAGTAAAGTAAGACAAAAAGTTAGAACTCAATGCTTGCTAGAACTCAATTCAAGCTGTAGCGCCATTGAAGAATAAAAAAATACACAAAGAATTGAGATTGATTGATACCAGTAGCCATAACTATGGAGTTCTACAATCAAATATTTAAAGTCGCATTTACTGCCATTGGGTTATTATTGCTTTATTAATTTAAAAGTAAATATGTGACAAAGATTAATAAAATATTATGTTGGTCTCACTTTTGACCATCACTATTAGCATTATAATATAGTTTTGATTGTCGGTAGGTACTATGAGAATTTGTGTATGTATGCTTACTGCTCTGCTGAGCTGAAAAATTATCATATAGGCAGTATCAAAATAATGTTATGCAAATATTATTTCACCAAAAAAAACTATAAAAAGCTAGGCATTGCGCAATCTGTCAGTTCTACTGACTCACATTTTACAACTCTATCAACAATTCAGTCGAATGAAGTGAAAGGTCTTTTTAAACTCGATGTGGACAAAATTGAGTGATAAATTTACAAATTTGAATTTTTACAAAATAATCGCATTTTCCATAGAATCTTTTCAATTAAAATAATAATAATAATAATACCAACCAAATTTCCCACGATAATATCTACTGTGCCACGGCGGCGGTCGGCTACAACTTAATTTTTTAATACAATATTAAATGTATATATTATCTGCTCAACATGCTCAATAACATTCACTTCTTTAAAAACTTAAATTACTTAAAAACTATTATTATGAAAAGTTTGAGATATACTACTACAATGTTAATATTTTTTATATACTAGTTGCATGTAACACATGAGATCCAACTGTCGATAGCGATAGTATGTTTAGTTGAAGAATAAGAATCAAACTAAATACCCATAAATCCAAATTATTGAAAATTTTAACATATGTTGGTATGTATGTCAAGATAGGACAGTATGGAGGTCAGTCCTCTTTTCCTACCCGGAATATGAAAACAGCATGATGGTTCTATATGTATGTTTGGATATTAAGTAGGTACATATCAAACTATTAAGTCTTCTTACATATTGTGTATAAGCGACTGCCATACAAATTGTATGAAGCAATGTCGTCACTAAATTCAATTTTTATAAAAAATGTTAGAGAAAAATTGAGATTTGCTAATACAATATTAATATTTTTTTATATAAAATTAAATTATCTAGTTGGGGTGTTTCGGCTTTTTTCGAAATTTTTAAAAAATTTGGAAATATAGGCAGTTAAACTCATAAATTTAACATAAAAAAATTTTTTTTTAATAAAAAATGTTTGAGAAACCCTGGAATTTTTTTGAAAAAACCAATTTGATATTTTGTATTTGTCTATGTTTATACCAATTTTCAGCGTTCTAGCTTTTATGGTTTCTGAGATATATGGAAAAATAAACCAAAAATTCAAAAGTTGATAACCCCTGACTGAAAAAAAAATTCACCATTCTGAGTATAAAAGTTTTGTAGGCCTATAACTGTTTATATACTTTTGAAAAAGCGGATCAAAAGTTATAAGGGACACACACACACACAAAATTCACATAAAAGTTCTACTCCGAATTCCATGTAAATCCATGTATGGGAACATATATGCTGCGAAGCCTCTAAGTTGATGTTTTAAGCATGCAAAAAGTCCACTTTTCCCCTTAGCGCTTTTGTCCCGTTTCTATCGGGGTACACTTTGACCATGATCCTGGAATTGGCGAGTCTGGTTATGACTGCCATCTGACCTTCGTAACCCTTAGAAAGGGGAACCAGACAAATTAGATCATGGTTACACATAGCTAGTGATATAAATCCGCACATAGATTTTTTAAAAATCCAGAGGTGCGTGCTCCGCCCGGATTCGAACCGTCCACCTCAAGCATGTGAGGCGAAGACATTACCGCTGGGCTATCACCGCTCCATGCAAAAAGTCCACTACGCCATAAAAAATGTTCCTTCATACACGCATCTTGGCTTAATACTGTCGATTCATTCAGAGAATTGTATTCTCATGAACGAATCGACAGTTGGATTAGTTTGTTATTTATAGCTATAAATTATAAAGTAATGTACCTTTGTACCCATAGAGATTCTCTAGAGAAAGTGACAGTCAAGTATAGGTACTGGTTAATATTGGCATCGGATATCTTGAAATTGAAAACTCTAGATGCTGAATTACTCATCCGACTACTGACTGTTACAATTGAAAACTACTGGACCAGACAAAATCAATAATAATCAATACAAATATAATGCAATTCAATTATTTGCAATGTAGCCTCCTGGCAATTAGCAGTTACGATTTATTGCGCATTATAATAAAGAGTTTTTTGTCAATATCTCAATATAGACGACGAAGTTGTAATATATTATATATTTTAAATCAGGCACATACAGGGCTTACGACCTGTCATCGACTGTTTTACGCGAGCGATTGCACAATATTCACCAATAACGCTTTTTTACTGCTTTCTTATCAATCCAAATTAATTTATAAATTTGAATGGTAATTTTACACCACTTAAAAGTAAGCTGTACATAATAACTATATATGTTCGAGTAGTAGGTATACGCAAATATTAGATTTTTGATAAATTTAATATCTCAATAGCAGGGGCGAGTCTAAACCCTTCGAAATAGGCAAACCCTGAAAGAAAATAGGAGAATGTCGAATATTTAATGTTTTTTTAGGCATCGTTGTTCATTTGAGTGGCCATAGAAATATTTTTAAAATCACATTCCAAAATAATATTTACATTTGTGGCCATGTAAAGCATCGTATCTACATACGGTTCAATTTTTAATCTTGTAGTATGGTTGGAATAAAATAAATTAAAAATATTAGATCTTCAATTTCTTGATATAATATTCATTGGCAAGCCAAGATTTTCGGAGAAAAAAAATAAATAAAAAAAATCACATAGAATTGATAAAGTCGTTTAATATACTAAAATCCAAGTGTATTATTTTAATTTTATTTAAGATATGATTAAGGTGTTGTTTTTTTTTAATGTTGAGTTTGGTTTAAAAATGTGACTGAAATATTAATTAAATATCTTCTTCGTTTTATTGTGTTAATTTCAATCAACGAGGAAATGTAAATTCAAATAAAATACATACATTTTAAAATATAATATTTATTGGTATATAAAAACATTTATTTATTTCCGTGTAATATTTTTACGGTAATTGACTTATTGTGAATCGATCAATATTCCTGAAATATGTTTTATACTCCACTGAGCGTGAATATTTCTTCATAATTAATTCAAATTTATTATATAAATTTGTATGTCAGTACGTGCGTATGTTCTTACTGTATGTAGGTACTTATATATTAATAAACATATTGTAAGAAAATGCACTAGAACTCATTTAAATAGTGTTTTTTTTGTAATTGTAAAATTAATATTAAAAATATAATTAAGATGTGGTCGAACTGTTACCAAAGTTCTTCGGAGCTAACGGAACTTGTCTTTAATAATAATAATAATAATAATAGAACATACATGAAAAGATCCGCCTGCCGTTTTCCTATTTGGACAAAGCAGAGAGAACCTAACGCCACATTATTCTATCCTGAAATAATAAATATTTAAAACATTTGTGTACAACGCGTCATTAATCTTTTCTAATTAACCTGTGGGCATTTCCGGTCAACCAGTGAAATTAAAACCCTCATGATGGATATAATATGGTCGGCCTTCGTGGCCCAGTTGGTTAGGTATCTGACTACTGATCCAAGGTTCCCGGGTTCGATTCCCGGTGAAGACACAATTTTTAATTGTGTTTTCAATCTGGATCTGTGAGACGATTAAAATCGTGAGTCTCCAGAATGTGGCAACTTGTTATTGGGTGCGTGTTAAATTAATAGTTGACATAGTACCTGTTAGTTGCCCGAGAAGCTACTTAAATATAAAATAATTATCATATGTAGTTCTATAATATCTTAACACATAATAGAACTCCATATGATAATTATATACATGATATGGGTAGGTAATCACGAGGGTTTTGATTTCACCGGTTGTCCGGACTTGCCCCCCTGACTTCATATATTACTTTCTTTAAAAATCCCATTTATATGGATGAGTGGAAGATAAATGAGAGATAGCAGGTTATCGTCTTGAAGTGAAGAGCAATATATTTCCTCTGGAGTCCCGCAGGGTAGTGTACTTGGACCAGTTTTGTTTCTATATATTGATAATTTGTGCCGTCTTCCTGTAGATGGAAAAATAATAAGTTTTGCTGATGACACTGTACTAATAGTATGTGAAAAAACTTGGAAACAGAGCTACAAAATAGCTGGTATGGCAATTAACAAAATAAAAAACTGTCTGGATAACAGCCTTCTTACATTAAACAATAGTAAAACTAAATACCTTACATTTAGCGCCACACAAGCAGGGCAACCTTTACTAAATTCGATGTTTTCTATAAAAATACATTGTTGTGTACCTAGAGACTCTTGTGACTGTATCCATTTGGAGAGAGTCACTGCTATAAATTATTTAGGTCTGACCATAGATAATAATCTAAGATGGCAAGATCACATAGAGACACTAACAAATAGAATTCTAAAACTTGGTTATATTTATAGAAACCTTCGAAAAATTCTAAAACAAAAAACATCAAAAACTGTCTATTTCGCATTGACTCATTCATTGATCTCATATGGAATTGTTGGTTGGGGTGGATGTGCCAAAACTATCTTGGAAAAACTTTGTCTAGCTCAAAGATGCATTGTGAAGATAATTATCCAAAAACCGTTTGATTACCCTACGGAAAACCTCTATAACGATTTTAAAGTATTTGACCCGAGACAAATATATATCCAGCATATACTAACTTATTTTCATAAAAATATAATACATAACCAGAAAACACAACAATCCAGAACCACACGAACAAGCATTACTTTAAATTACATAATCCCTCATATGAAAACAACTTTCGGACAAAGAAATGCATCATTTATCGCTCCACGAATTTATAATACTTTACCTATGTCTCTCAAGGTAATAATTTCACATACATTATTTAAAACAAGAATAAAAAAATATATAGGGAATTACGGAAGGACAGAAATTGCCCAAATATTAAACATCCAACAATAATTCTGAGAAATAATATTAAATAATATAACTACACGCTACACAAGCTGGTTCGAGGATTGTCTTTACATTGCATCTTATTTTAAGACAAATAAACTCTAAAACATTTCTCTTTTTTTATTAGATTTATTTCAAAGAAGAAATCTTGATTTTGTTTTTTATTTGATTTGTGACTCAAGTCAAATAATATTGTTACTGAGTATATAGGTACGTTGAGAAGACCACAGAGCAAATTTTAATGTCAAACTGCTACATAACATAAATGACAACAACGGGTGTGCATATTATGGTAGAAATAATATTAGAATAATAACATATCAAAATTTACTGTATCAGTTTATACTTTTGTGTTTAAGATATTGGTAACTATGTAATATTGTAATTTACTGTGTTGTGATGTCTGGTGTCCGCTCTATGTAACTATGTATAACCAAAATGTCAAATATTTGGCTTGGTAAAATTGTAAACTGCTAGCCCTAGAACAGGGTTACCTAGTTGGGCAGCATTAATCTTCATAAAAGTCTTTGTGATAAAGGTGTGAAAAATAAATAAATAAAAAAAAAAAAAATATATATATATAGATGATTTCTGAAGCTAACTGTATAGTTTCATGTGTACATGTAGCTCCAATCAAGGGGCATGAGAGAATGCGCGAGTTGTCCTGCACAGTGCCACACTCACAAGTATCTTCCTCTCTGTAGCTCCATTTTTTGAGGTTACTGTAGCAGCGGGTGACGCCTGTTCTTAGTCTGTTGAGTGTCCTCAATGTTGCATATGGTATGTTGTATCCCACTGACATATCCTCGGCTGGAGGTAAGTGTGTGGGACTGGCAATCTCTACACGCCACAATGACAGCCGTCGGGCCCCGGGTGGTTCGACCACAGGAGAAGTCGACTCCAGGAAACTCCGTGTACTGGAGTTTTCTAACTTGATGGTGTTCCGGACACGGAAAGTAAGTAAGTAGTAAGTAAGTAGTAAGTAACTGCTCCAAGGATCGATATGCGGATCGAGAGAATTATTCGCAATTCACCCACTTAACCCCATTTGGGGACGTTGTAGAAGTAATTCTTCTGTTCAACCCCGGAATGGCTGCGAAGAACTACTTATGGGGTAGTCTTCCCATATGCGGTATAGTGTGGACTGCGAAAAATCCTCTTATAGCCACTAAGAACACTTCTCGAGAGGGCTAACTAACAAATTTGTACAAAGCAGGACGAACAGTGTATACGAGTATGCAGAACAGGTCAAGGAGACCAAACCCGTACGAGGAGAAAAAGAAGTAGAAAAAATAATTAAAATTACGCTATCAAAACTAATGAAAAAAATACTCAACAATTATCGATAAAATCGGACAGTTTTAAATAACAAAATTAAAGCTGTTGAATAAGACATTAGATTTTGTTGCTCACACAAGATAATCATCATCATAAATGTATACAAACAATACGCACTTAATTATAATAAAAATCTTTCACTACTCACACAAAAATACATATATACATACCACAACAACAAAAATTATTACAAAAAACGTTAGGCAACAGTGTGAAAGATGTTGCATAATCTCACGAAATAATGTGCAAGTGTTAATTTAATATAATATAAAATTAAATAGAATTATTATTATTGTGTCACAATAGACGGTCTTGATGATGCAATATTTCTCACTGAGAAAACATCTCAGGCGATGATGTCGGCCATTTGTAATTAAAATTAATTCTGTTGCACTATCTTAAGTGAATGGTAATGCAAAAAATTGTTTTACTGGGTTTTATTGTATGTACCTACTTAAGGCCCTTGTAGATATACTATACGGATGTACACAAAAATGCACACTAAAGTACATTCAAATATATGAAACACAAAAATATATTGTATATAAAAAGTAAAATTTAGAGGTTTTTTTAAATAGCAAGAATAGGAATTAAAATATTATAATAATAAAAAACTCATCCGGTATATTTGCATATTCTCTTTCGATTGAAAATAAAAATCTTCTTCATAGGTCTTGTTGTTACTAAAACTAATTTTACAAGAAATGTATTAATCGAATTAAAAACTCAAAAAACTCATGCAATAGAATAAGGATGTAAATATAAACTGCTCTTTATTTCAATGACGTATCTTTTGACGGTACTGGGAAAAAAAATCAATGTAGCCTACTATAGCCTCTTAAACTTTGACTGGGTTTTGACAAATAACTAAATGAAAGGATAAAAGAATGTCTGTATACGGTTCATTTACAATCTTAAAAAATATGATCATGTTTCGACTTGTAGAAATATACTTCGTTGGCCAAAGATACGAGATCGTCGTAACATTCACATTCTGTCATTACTTTGTAAGACTATTTATGATCCCTATTCACCACAATATTTAAAAAATAACGTCGTTTTCTTGTCAAGTCACGGTCTATCCCTTCGATCTGCTGAACGTACTACACTAGCTGTCCCCATTCACAATACAGAAGTTTTCAGCTCCTCTTTTCAACTACAATCAGCTAGACTATGGAATAGCCTAAGTGATTAAGTAACGTCATCTCAATCCATTCAAATATTTAAAGGTAAACTAAAAAAACTTTAATTGTCAAATAGTTCCTGAATTCCTTCTATATCCTTCCGTAAACTCCTTTTCCTCATTGCTATGATCAGTGTTATTTTTATTATTCTTTTTTTTATACTCTCTTTTCATTTTTTTTTCTCTTTGTTTTTTTTTATATTTCTTACTCTTTTATGATATTTTTTATCAATTTATTTCTCAATAAATTACCAATTTAACTTAGAGACTTCACGTTGCTTGAGTTGGTTGGAAGAAATTGCCTTATGGCAATAAACCTGCCTTTGTACACATGTACATAAATTATATAAATAAATAAATAAATAAGAAGGAATGGAAATGTTTGTGTATTTTTGTGTGGGCAAAATCGGTAGTATCAAATAATAATTCCTTTGTTTATAATCATTCGTGATTTTAAACAAAGGAATTATTATAAATATTATTGTTTCTAATATGCCACAAAAATCTCTCTCTCCTCCTTGGCTTTTATCCCACATGGTGGTGCTCCTTACTGCGCTCTTCCACTTGGTTCAATCCTGAGCATCGTCCTTAGAGACATTTAATGCCCGCATATCCTTCGCCACCAAACCCTTTCATCTTTTGGGACGCCCTTTGGGTATTTTGCCGGACAGTTTTACATACTTACTTTACTTTTCGAATGGCTAGGCTCTTCTTCGCCCAGAAAAGGCTGCGTCCATGGAGCTCGTTAGAGCCTTAAATTCAAACCCTGCAGCCAGTTCAACGCTTCTTGCTTTGGATGTCCCCCAGCTCTCCCGGATACCTGTGCAGCGGGCACTCTTCAACAATGTGGCGGATCGTTTGGAGCTCTGCGCCACAGTCACACCCCGGCGATTCTCTCTTTCCCCATTTCCATAAAAGATGGTTGATGGATGGTTGAGTTTTACATAAATATTATGTTTCTGGCGATTTTCAGAACCACCTCAGCTTATCGGAGACATCGCGTACGCCCTGCCAACCTCTCGCATATCTCTTTTTGTAACGCCGCACATCCACCTTCGTCTGACATCTTCGTCTCGGCTCTTTGTACTGACTGATCTTGCCTTGGTGTGATGACCCAGGTCTCGCTATCATATATCAGCACCGGTCTGATCATTGTCTTGTAGACATGACCTTTTATCTTTACCGGCATTCACCTCTTAGAGATAACACCAGTCAGGTGTTATCAGGCTGCGACAATACGGCGCTGAATGTTGATTTCCATGCCTCCTGACACATGTATAGTGTTATGTCATGACTTGCTACCCATTGATAATAATCGGGTCAGTATCTGCGCGAGAAACTCCAAAAATATCAATTAAAACATACCCACACATAACAACATATTGGACAACAATGTTATTTTTGCCATTTGGCAATTTATACCAAACAACCAGTAGCCTTATTCTCGAAAGTCGAATCCGATCTCGATTTCAAATTTTCATTTAGAACTTACCTATCTATCACCTGCGTACATTCAAATGAACGACTATTACTACTAAAACATACCATATCTACCGCATTCATTCTCCATTACAAAGGTAGGTTCTTAGCGAGTCGGATCGTATTGGGATCGGATTCGCAGTGGAGAGTAAGACCACAGATAAGATTTATAAAAAATATAAGTCAATTATATAAATACTTAAAAATAAGTACAAACACAATTTTTTATCTTTTTTACACTAGTTTAAAAGTATCGACCACTGACGCTTTTCGTTCAAAAAGCATCAACAGAATGGTGAGCGAAACGCGTCAGCAGTCAATACTTTTAAATTAGTGGAAAAAAGTTTATAATTTTGTTTTTACTAGTTTTTAAGTATTTATATAAATGAAAATGGAATTCTATCCAAAAATAACAGTCAAAAACCTATGTAGGTACTATAGCAAAAAGTATCGAATTCAAAAAAGATAAAATTATATTTTTGACAATTTTTTAACATTCAATAGAGACGAAGTTGGTATATAGTAGATGAATCAGGAACTCAATGCACCTACAGGGCTTACGATCTGGCATCGGCTGGTTTACGTGATCACTTTATGCGCTTAGACAACGTTCACCTATTATGCCTTCTTATCGAGTTCCCTTATTTATTACTTCATAGATGGCGACAGTAAAAACAGCTTAATTTCAAACGATCAGTTTCTCTTTATAAAAATATATAGAAATTTAAAAATAGCATCGATAAGAGAGCTCAATAAGGTGTAATTGGTAAACGTTGCGCAAGCGCACAAAGTGATCACGTACACCAGCCGATGATAGGTCGTTAGAACCGTGGGTGCCTGAGTTCCTGGTTCTCCTATATAATTTTCCAACTTCGTTTCTATAGAGATGTCAAAAATTTGTCAATAAATGTTATTGACTCCCGACAGGGGTAAAAATTCAATGTTTGCGTATATGTAAAATATTCGAAAGATAAAATGCTTCATGCCTTTTACAAATTGATTTTAAACTATTTACTAAAAATTTTCATAATGAACTAACTTTTCTTAGAAAATCAGAACAAAATCAAATATGTAGACGCATAATATATTTTTCACACGATGTTTTGTTATGAACAAAGACTTAATAATTGTTAAGAACAAAGACTCAATAATAACATATCAGATGCAGCCGCGTTGAGTTATTCACTTTCCTTACAGCGGAGCGTTTCCCAAGTGACTTTCTTCAACCATGAAGGTCGCATTGCATAATAATCTGGCAACTGCCACATCTCAGATTGGCCTTTCCAAATGTCTCTTAACGATATTATAAATATACACATTGTTACATATTATTATTACGTCGTATTGTACCCGTTTTTTTTTGTTTCTCTTATCAATTTGAAGCAATTTGTTGTATTTAAAGTTATGTAAGAGCTAATGTGATTTCATGACTTAGTATTTTTTGTGTTTACGACATTTAATTTGTAAAGAAATTAAGAGAGAAATATTATTTTAACATTTTTTTTAAATATACCGAAATAACAAAACACCTGGCTCTTACGGGATAGTAGACACAATAAAACGATGATAATAGAAAATAGTGGAATTACTATTGAAAATCGGTACCTCGCAGCAAATTTTAAATTCAAACTTTCCAATTATCTCGATTTTAGTATAAATTGTTATTATTTTATTAAATTGAACCGTCTTTCTCTGCCTGACCGTGCGTTGATATATTTTGTATCGAAAGAAACTGTTTACACAAAAAATTGTGACAAAAAATATAATAATAAAATACTTATCTTTTCACATAAAATAACCAGCAATGACTCAAGGTTTAATGTTAAAAAAAAACTGGTCGTAACCGAAAAAACTGTAACAAAAAATATTTCCCAGTTCTTCTTTTATATTCCAATTTCGCCTCTATTGAGATATTCACTAGTCCAAAAAAAAAAGGTTTTTGTTAAGACAAGTTATACATACATATTTTGTTATACATACATACAGACGACATTGCGATTTTAAAATAATATTAATGATATGAATATACATAAAATGGTCGCGTATCTATTTATAATTTGTATTGAATGAAATCCGGCATATTGGTTTTATCGAAGGCCATTTTCCACATAACAATTATTACTAATAATATAAAATACTTAAATTTTAATTTTATTACGGTTTGATTTTTAAATTCACCATTATGTTCCTAGTAATAAAATCAATAAATTGTCTCAGGTGGATTAATAAATTATTTTATTGACGTTTGATTGTTTATTGAATCTTCTCGTGATCATTTCTTCGGATCGAGCGTACTGCCATCTATTGATTAAATCTTGAAACGTTTTGAAAAAAAATAATTTTAGACTATTACCTTTTTACAGAGTGTAGATTTAGTATTATTTGACTGATTTTAGTTTAAATTAAAACAATTAACCGCAACAATAAGTCATTTTACTTTTGTTACGGCGTCTTGGGTTCAACTCCCAGCATAGGAAAATTATATTTTAATACTTTTATCTCTGGATTAGAAGCACTGGTTAATAGCATAAAGAATTATCTTAAATATCTAAGAGGTACTTTGTCAAATATTTTTTTTTCTTGCACAGCAATCACATGCTGTTACGTAACCTTATATTCAAATTTTGTATATCAATAAAAACTCACTAAAGCAAGCTTTTGTCCTTCTTGGTATACATATGTACTATACAAAGTGTGTTTATTTTACTATGTTCATTTTAAAATATAATTTTATCTCTAGTAATACACATTGCTATTTGTATTGATTTTTACAGCTGAGGTACATCGAAACAAAATATTGCAATTGACTCTATGTAGTTCCCTTAAAAGGAAAATAGCACCATTAAAAATTGTAAGTTGACATACATACGTATAATGTTACTGAGAAAATTTTGTAATTATTTTTCTACTAAATGTCACAGTGGGTTAAAATATATCGTTCTTCTCTTGTCTCAAAAATAAAAATGCATGAATCAGTACTCGATCGAAATCAAATATTCTAACTGTCGATTCGTTCAAGAGAATAGAATTCTATTGAATGAAGAGGCAGTTTAAATCCAACATTTCATATGGCGTAGTGGACTTTATGCACGCTAAAAACACTAACTTAGAGGCTTATATGTTCCCATACATGGATTTACACAGAATTCTGAGTAGAACATTTTATGTGTCGGTGTGTCTGTGTGTGTGTGTGTGTGTGTGTGTGTGTGTGTGTGTGTGTGTGTGTGTGTGTGTGTGTGTGTGTGTGTGTGTGTGTGTGTGTGTGTGTGTGTGTGTGTATGTGTGTGTGTGTGTGTGTGTGTGTGTGTGTGTGTGTGTGTGTGTGTGTGTGTGTGTGTGTGTGTGTGTGTGTGTGTGTGTGTGTGTGTGTGTGTGTGTGAGGGTGTGTGTGTGTGTGAGGGTGTGAGGGTGTGTCTGTGTGTGTATCCGTCCGCCCCCCCCTTATAACTTTTGATCCGCTTAATTTACAGAGCCCCTTATTTCAGAATATATAAACAGTTATAGGCCTACACAACTTTTTTACTCATAATTGTGAATTTTTGTTTCAGTCAGGGGTTATCAACTTTTGAAATATTGGTTAATTTTTCCATATATCTCAGAAACCATTAATGCTAGAACGCTGAAAATTGGTATAAACATAGACAAATACAAAATCTCAAATAGGTTTTTTAAAAAAAATCCAGGATTTCTCAAACATTTTTTATTAAGATAAATATTTTTTTATGATAAATTTATGAGTTTAACTGCCTATATTTCCATTTTTTTAATATCGAAAAAAGCCGAAACAACCCAACAAGATATTTTAATTTTCTATAAAAAAATCAATATTGTAAAAGTAAATCTAATTTTTTATTAACAATTTTTATAAAAAATGTGACAACATCGCTTCATACAATTTGTATGGCAGTCGCCTATACACAATATGTAAGAAGACTTAATATTTTGATACTTAATCTCCAAACATACATACAAAACCATCATGCTGTGATCATATTCCGGGTAGGCGTCATTGCGAAACAACAGTTTTGTTTTCTTAAATTTAAAATTAATATGTAGGTATAGCTCATTACCTTATAGTTTTTTTTAGAAATATAAGATAAATGTCAAAAATCTGGGTACATGCTTATTATTTTTCTACGAGAATATAATAATATACAGAACATAATTAAAAAGTTAAGGTATATTTTTCTTTATCCAAACTTTGTTATTTTTTACAAAAAGATTCGTATTGTTGTAATGATGCAATATCAAAATGAAAAAAAATAGGTAATATTGGGGCGACTGCTGCCAACGTAACGTACCAATTATAAAATTCCTCCGTGCGCGTAATTTGACGTTTCAATATATAGATTTATTTTTACAAAAAATGATGACGTTTCTGCTGCCCCATAACCCGACATCTCCGTCCAACAATCGTAGTTTAGGTCTCCTAACGCTTCTTGTACCGGTTGGGACATCAGACACCATCCTTTTTGAGAGCTCCAGATCATCCATACGGTGTAAATGTCCCAACCAGGGTAGTTTTTTAATCTCGATGAACTTGACTACGCTGATTTCCTGGTAAAGATCATAGAGCTCAGCGTATTTATGTAATATTTTAAGTCATGTTTGACCATCGTTAATAGATAAACGTTTGTATTCGTGTGCTTTTCAAGTTCCTCTAATTATCATACGACAAATCTTGTCTTATCCATTAACAATAGACATATCTACAAAAACGAAAAAGAAATCAATATAGCAGAATGACATGATATATTACAATACAATACCAATTCTTTGAGGAAGCTTCCGAAAACGTTAAACACATATAAGGAAGTCAACATCAGCCATATTGTGATTGTAATGAGATGGTTGATAATATTATTCAAGACATCTTCTCATACCATTGTCATGGCAGTCACTCGAGATGGATGTGAGGGTCTTTGAACTTATTCTATACCACTTTGCTGTCATATTTGGACACATCCTTCTACATATAGTGTCATGAACCATCATAGAATAATTTGTCAAATATAAAAAAAAAAATTGAAAATAAATATTTATTTTTAAGAGTACGTCTGTTGCTAGAGTACCTTTAATCAAATCGTTTTGAAAAAAATAACTTAGATAATTTGGTTTTTAATGAAGAAATAAATAAATAGATTGAGAACTGGGGTGTCGCGCTGCAATAGTAACCTCAAAAAATAAGGCTACAAGGAGGACGATACCTGTGAGTGCGGGGACATACAGGACCACCAACACCTTATGATATGTCCGAAAGTCGGAGAGAGAGACATGCGCGCGGGAGGACCTAATTGCCGCAAATGACGGAAGTTCTTTATTTGATGAATCCGGACACGGAAAGTAAGTAAGTAATGAAGAAAAATATTCCTTAACTTTTTAGTTATGTTATGTTACCGTAATTTTCTCCGTTTGCCTAAAATACGACATACATATTTTGCCACTTCTATAAAATACGCTCTTTAACCTTAATACTCGGTATGGTCAAACACATTTTACCTTTGTGGGTCCTAAGATATATAATAAACTACCAAATGACATCAGACAAAACACCAATATAAATGCTACTTTAAAAAAAAAAATTCACCAGTGGCTTCTGAATCTGGGACGGGAGCAATCTGAACAGTCACTGACAATTCAAATGTAATTTTGTTTTAGTTATAGGTACATGCAAGAGAAAAATATATGGATTTGTACATACATACAGGAACATCACTGAATGGTACGATAAGCACACAATACTAAGTACATCGATTTATTTTTGTATGTAGTTTTTTTGCTTTTATATTGTTGAATTTATTTATTATTATTCATATCTGTCTCTTTGGTTTTGATTTTGTGATTTTGATTTTGCATTGATGATGTTTATAGGAGTCCTACAGCAATATATAATGTTGAAAATTGAAAAGAAATAGAGATATATATGTGTATGAAGTAATGTAATATAATATAATGTAATATAATATATAAAATATTGTAAATTATAATGTAATATAGACCCCCAACACGGGTAGGTACTCGCCTACCTAACGGGGGACACTATAATGTTAATGTGTTATGTGTAATTGTTAATCAATGAATAAATAAATAAATAATTCTCCGCAGTTCTTAAAACCAAATTCACCTATTTATCCATTCATCTTATAGGCGGTCTACTGCGAGGGCGGGTTCCGTGAGGCTGACTGTGCAGCACGATATGAGCAAATTTGAATTTCGAATTTCGGAAAAAACCTTGCCGATCCTATAATAATTGGCTGAAGAAGAAAAACTTCAAAATTAAAGTCATGGAACGAGACCTTCGTTTATTACAGAACCTAATGAGTCTGTCAACTTAAACTACGGTATTGAAATACTCCCAACATGATACCTATGTACGGTGAATACACAGACATAAATAATTATTTAACGATTATATTATTAAAATATTAGTCGAAATAAACGTTATCGTCAAGCGATATTCTTGACACAAATTTAAAACTGTTGAAGATGATTAAATGATTGCCGAATCACCTTGAGATTTTTTTTAGAAAAAAAAAACACGTTATGTTCCCATGTCATCTAATTTGTGTTCATTGTTTTAACATTATTTTTATGATTTCCGATTATTCAAAGTCGTCGGAAAAATTTAAATAGATTTTACCCGAATTTTTTGTCATACAAAACTTATCTAGTGAAATTATATAGTGAAGTTATATAGTGAAGTTATATCGTGAAGTTATATTGTGACGTTATATAGTGAAGTTATATAGTGAAGTTATATAATGAAGCTATATAGTGACGTTATATGTAATGAAGTTATAAAGTGAAGTTATATAGTGAAGTTATATAGTGAAGAAATATAGTAAAGTTATATAGTAAAGTTATATAGTGAGTTAATTGTGACGTTAAGTGTTGTTGAAATTTTCATTTCCTTGGAGTAAAAATTTTCAATTTCCTTCCAATTTAATTGAAGAAAACAAAAAATTTAAATAGCTTTAAATGCGGATTAATAAAAGTGGGTAAAAAAACAGACAATACAGTGATTAATAAACTACTTTAGGTTAACATGCAATGACACACACTCACACCTAAACCATATACAAATATAATTATAAGCTGCTTCAGAACAGGTTTTTAACCTAGTGAAGCAGTTTACGTTCCGCATCTAGTTCTTAAGTATCTTTTTTTGGAAAAAAATTGAATTGTTAAACTTTGATGTGTATTTATATAATTGCTTATGTAAAAAAAGAAAAAAATATAGTGAAGTTATATAGTGGCTTTTTCGATTATCATTGTTTTATGGTATTAGTAGTAAAATTTATTTACATACATGTAAAAATATAATTAAAAATTAATACAACTAGTTTAAATAAAAAATATAAAAATAAAACCTTTTAAAACAAATAATTATGGTAAGAGTATGACATTAAATTATATAAACATCATGGCAATAAAACTATGGAGAACATTAAAAGTTTTTAATTATGTATTCAGCACCTAGCCTACGAAAGGTGACAAGACTTATGGTTTCTTTTATGTTTGGTGGCAAACTATAAAACATTTTGAGACCTTTGTGGTATAAACTATTTTGTGTAGGTACCTACTTGTTAATCTCTCATTTGGAAGTCTTAAATCCTGTCTAGGGTGTTCCATAAGAGGCGGGTATTAATTACATCTAACATCTTAGTTCAGCAAGAAGGTTCAAGACACATTCCGAATGTAGTGACGAGGCAGTTGTGTGAGGATACACGCATGTATGTTGTTAAAGAAACTTTATCGTTGACTTTTCAAAATCAATTCTTGTTTTTATTTTTTTTTATTCATATTTTATTTAGGTACATAAATTTTATTTATAACGCCTCGAATGAAGAGGGTATGTAAGTGACTGAAAACACGATAATATATTATATTAAAACCGCCAAATATACTATGAAGTTCCGTATTAGTAGGGGTAACTATCGCGTGCACATGAAAACACTTTATACCTGATTCAAATGATTGGAAACCCAAAATTTGTTGATTTTTTGCATTTTCTATCAACAACCTGACTTGTAATGAAAAAACGAACACACATACAAGCTCCTTTACATAGTTTTGTTATTGTGTATCTTTTTCTGTGTTGTGTTAATTGAATATGTGTTGTATTATATAAATTAAAAATAAATAACATTCACTTCGATTTTATGCACTCTTTGATAATAAAAAAGAATATTTTCTTCAGGGCCGACGTTATAGAGATATATATTGCCTATGTTATTAAAAAAAGTGCTTCTATCGCTTATTCAGTAATGAAATGTTTAAAATACTCTTTTTAGAAACACACTGTTTAACATATTTGAGAAAATCCAATTAAAAATGCGACGTTTGAGTTTATCATACCATATTTTACTATAAGTTGATTTACTTTACTTTTTTCTTGAACTTACCCACAAAAATCTTGCGTTTTGACGTGCGATTTAATAATTAGTTGAACGAAACGCCAGTAGAAACTTACCTGTAACAATAAAAAAAACATATTAAAACAAAAGTAATAAACACTTCGTTCGCACACTTCCTTCCTTGTTTATTTTTTTTCTGAAAATATTAAGTGTCGCCACTTATAATTTGGTGAGTGTTGAATTAATATTTGACACAGTTCAGTTCCTACTTGCAGTAGCGGAATTGCTCATAGAAGCCGAAAATCTTGGCTTGTCTATAATAATAATAATAATAATAATCAGGAAAATTTATAAAGTGCCGTTCAGTAACAACCGTGGTCACCTCAAAGCGCTTTCAGTTTGCGAAAAAATAAATTAAAATGAGTCCTATAGCTAACACATTGGAAATGATGAAGCATAAAACTTACAAAATACATAAAAATTACAAATTAATCTAGTTATATATATAACATAATCCAGATTAAATGAATTATAAAAAAATAGTCGATTTAAATTAAACAGGCATAATATTAAGTAAGGGAATATTGAACGGATGAAGGACAAACTGGATACGATTTGTGGAAAAGATGAGTTTTTAATTTCTTTTTGAATTCATTGATATTTTCGGCACATCTTATATCCATTGGAAAATTGTTCCATGACTTTGGATTTTTTTCCATGAATATCATATTAAGAAATTCTAGACCTAATATTTGTATATTTTATTGAAATTATATCACAAGATTAAAAATTGAACCGTATGTAGATACGATGCTTGACCGGGCCACAAATGTAAATATTATTTTGGCTTTTGATTTTAAAATATTTTTAAGGCCACTCGAATGAACAACTAAGAAACATTAATTTTTCGACATTTCCCAATTTTCTTTCAGGGTTTGCCTAGTCAGAAGGTTCAAGGCACGCCCCTGCCTACTTGTAAGCTCCCAAAAAAGCAAACAAAATATGGATTTGTGCTTTTACTGTGGAAATAAATTTATTATTAAAATTACACAATGAACTTTCACCGTGTAAACGATGACACTTTAAAGTCATTAGTAAAAATTATTAAATAATTATTACAATGTAGTTGTTCCTTAAATTGCACACGACCATTTTATTTTTCACAATATATGCTTTTTTATTCAACCTGCTCTATTATTTCCTTACAATTTGCACTTAATATTTATTTATTTAGTTAAAAAGTAATGTAACTAAATGCAATGCGGGTTTATCGTCATAAGTTAATTTCCTTCAACTTGAAAAGCCTCGAGTAAATTTGTTACAATACAGTATTTATTTATTAAGTTTATTAGTGTAAAACAATAGAAACAAATGCGGATTTATCGGCATAAGAAAATTTTCTACAATAACCCAGGAAATATGAAGCCTAGAGTAAATTTGTTACAATACAGTATTTATTTATTAAGTTTATCAGTGTACAACAATAGAAACAAATGCGGATTTATCGTTATAAGGAAATTTCCTACACTAACGCAGGAAACATGAAGCCTCGAGTAAATTTGTTACAATACAGTATTTATTTATTAAGTTTATCAGTGTACAAAAATAGACACAAATGCGGATTTATCGTCATAAGGAAATTTCCTACACTTACTCAGGAAACATGAAGCCTCGAATAAATTCGTTAGAATATCAGGCCGTCCATTCCGTAGGAACATAGATATTTTTTAGATTCACTTAATCGTCAACTTGCCAGAGCCATTCATTCTTCAAGATATTATTTTTTTTTATAAATCATATTCAATTATGAGAACAGTAGAGGTAAAAATAAATTATAAAATAACATATCTATTGAAAATTATTAAAAACAAGCCAAAAATTAAATAATCATTCTGGCGCATTTTTAATGGCGACATACATATGTACGAGAGCATTGTCACCTCATGTTGAAGGACTGTTACTTTCATTGTCTATTCAAAAACATTTCTGAATAGATGACATTACAAAAAAGGTTTCTTCGTTATTTCATAGATGGCGATGGTATATCAGCTTATTTTCAAAGTATCTGTTTCTCATTATTAAAATATGTATATGGAATTCAAAAATTGCATTGATAAGGAAACTCAATAAGAAGGCACAATCGGTCAATGTTGCGCAAGCGAATAAAGTGATCACGTAAACCAGCCTTTAGTATCTGGTAGTTTTCTTACTCAGATATAATAAATGAATACACGCGTTTCACTTAATACAGTTTATTACAATTAACAGTAATTATATATTAACAGAGAGAAGTACAATTAATCAGTTATATATGAAAGAACCACAACGTGAGAGCACTATCGTTTATCAATGCAAAAAGCCCCTAACAAAACCCCGACATACCTTAATATTTAAACCCGAAGATTGACGAATCATCTATTCGTATGATATCGTCCCCCGCTATACACATTGCCTGATACCAGGCGCAACATCAATATATTACACAGCCGGACAGGTCGCAAACGCTGTATGTAGATGCCTTGAGTTTCTGGTTCTCCTATAATTTGTTTGAGTTTCTGGTTCTCTTATAATTGTCTCTATTGATTTGTTAAAAATTTGTATATTTTTAAAAAATAATATCAAAATATTCCTGAATATTTTATGCGTTCATCATTTCCACTTTGCTATAATGTCTCTCTCTATAAACCTGTTTATTTTATTGTTATTTTACATAAATAACTATCGAATCTAAACTTCTCAATCGAATATTTTTATTATTGCATATGCGCAAACATTGGATTTTTTTCCCTGTCGGGAGTCAAAGATATTTTTTAACAGATTTTTAATTATCTCAATAGAGACGAAGTTGGAATATTTATTGTAGGAGAACCGGAAAATCAAGGCACCTACAGGGATTTTCCGGTTCTCCTACAATAAATATTCCAACTTCGTCTCTATTGAGATAATTAAAAATCTGTTAAAAAATATCTTTGACTCCCGACAGGGAAAAAAATCCAATGTTTGCGCATATGCAATAATAAAAATATTCGATTACTTACACATTGGTACAAGTAGGTTAATAAGACAAAAATGACCTTATAAGTCTGGCGCAATTCAGGGGTGACTTCTATGCGAAAAATGCATTGTCACCTCAGATATAAGAATTGTAGCTTTCATTATTTACAAAAAAACCAATTCTCTCAATAGATGGCGTTCCAACAAAATAAATAAAAAATAATAAGATTGTTGTTCATAATTTCACCCATAGATGGCTGTAGTAAAAATTCCTTATTTTCAAGCGAAAAGAATTTCAGTATTACAATATATAGAACTTTCAAAATTGAATTGATAGGGATCTCATTAAAAAGGCATAATTGGTGAACGTTGCGCAAGCGCATAAAGTGATCACGTAAACCAGCCGATGACAGGTCGTAAGCCCTGTAGGTGCCTTGATTTTCCGGTTCTCCTACAATAAATATTCCAACTTCGTCTCTATTGAGATAATTAAAAATCTGTTAAAAAATAAACTTTTCAAGTTGATTGGATGCATTTAGTTGTTCAATAATGTATTTGATAGATAAATAAATAAATAAATAATTAGGGCCATGGCAAATTGTTAGGTTGGTATTATGATTGCTTTGATACCGTTCCTCAAATGTATACTTTTACAAACAATAATATGTAAATACGTAAATACAACCTTCAATCTGAGTACTTTCCATTTGTGATACCAACATAATTCTCAACCGCTGTGCGAAATGTGACAAGGAATATCAACCTTATCGTGGTTGGTAATAAGATACATTTCATAAAGTACAAACTCTTGCTTTGTTCTCGCTCTGCGCATTCTAAATACAATATATAGTCAACTCTGTATTTCTTGAACACATTCTGAGAAAACTTGTATCAATAGAGTGAATAGGATAAAATAATACGTCAGTACTAAGCAACCTAAAATTAATGAGAAGAAAATAAGTACGCAATATTATAACAGGCCTTGGTTTTGATTCCTCACTAGTGGGGAGTTATGAAGTCGCATTTTTTTTCGTTTATTATTTTATTGCAGATTATCAACGAGTATCATGCTGAGATTGTATTCTGAAAGTTTCATCACAATGTGTGTGCTGTGTAATAGGCATGTGCTATGTACGAGGAGTTTATTCTTCTTTATTGATTTAGACTAAAGTACTCATTCATTATTTTCAAATTTTGCAAATTTGTTTATCTAATACTCGCTTAGACACCATTAGATTTATTTCCTGATCAG
This sequence comes from Molanna angustata, assembly GCA_963576475.1. Lineage (NCBI taxonomy): Eukaryota > Metazoa > Arthropoda > Insecta > Trichoptera > Molannidae > Molanna > Molanna angustata. The sequence goes on from OY754979.1 coordinate 33,859,010, forward strand.
TGTTATTCAATTTTTTTAACAGTCAAATATTTCAATGTTGCCCCAAGTTCAAGAAGATTTGATGTTTTAATTTTCAAATTGCTTTAATGGCACATCACAAAATGGCATAGAAGAATTATCAAGTTAAAAAGAATAAAAAATGTATTTAAATCAAAAATAATTTGACAAACTCATTTCACGTAAATGCTGAAAATTTTCCATACAAAATATGAATAATTTATGGAGTGACTTGGTAGTGAGGAGTACAGCGTTGGCCACAACCCACTCGTTTTTTTATTGATACAGATTTACATCTTCTTCTCCTTTGCTATATCTCAACTCCTTGCCTGTGTCGACTTTTGGTCCTTCTGTCCTGTATAGGTCCTTCTGTCCTGTATTATACCACCTAGGCCATGTCTCTGCCTTTGGTGTCATCTTAGCACGATCCAGGAGTTCTTTGGTCTTCCATTGGATGTAAATCGAGGAAGATCCATGGAGATTGCTTGGTTTGTCATGTGATCTGGAGGTCTGCCTTCAACATGCCCGTACCATCTTAACTGTCTTTCCTCTATCTTACTATGTAAATCAGTTCCGCCCAGGCTTCCACGAATGCGTGAACTTTTTTGGTCCCATAAAGACACTCTAGCTGCCCATCTCAGCAATCGCCTTTCAGCAGTTTCCAGTTGCCTAGGATAAGAGTTGTTTATTGTACATTGTCCAGAAGTCGGAGCCATAGAGAAGTACTGGCATGACAGTTGTCTGTGTTACACCCTCCTTTCAACTTTGCTGACATTTTTGTATCGCATAGGACTTCCAACATTGATCAAAACCTCTAATATTGGATACAGATAAAATATTTTTTAATTGGTATGAACATATTAATTTAAATAAATAAATATATAAAACAAATAGTTATATCTATAATTAAATGTAAACCACTTTTTGATTCTACATAGATTTTTACTATGGGCGATAGGCCTATTTCGCCTTGTTAGGACATTTACTTACTAGCTTAGTAACAAAGCGAAATAGGCCTATCGCCCATAATAAAAATGTATGTAGAATCAAAAAGTGGTTAACTTTTAATTATAGATATAACTTATAATGGAATTCTACAATATAAAAACTTCGTCGATCATTAAAACAAATAGGTTATATACAAAAATTCATCCTACATAAGTATGTGTAGACTTTTTCAATGATTGACATTTCAATTGCATGAATTCTACAATAATGCCGCTACAGTGTGCCGAAATACTTGCATACCCTTTGAAGTACCTATTCCAGCTATCATTCAACAGTGGAATTATGCCGAGTAAATGGAAGACTGCTTTTATTTCTCCAATTTTTAAATCTAGCAACCGTTCTGATGTAAAAAATTACCGACCCATATCTAAAACCAATATAATAAGAAAAGTCTTTGAAAAAATTGTTTATGATCAAATAATTCCCTTTGTTAAACGCAATATCTCCACTAATCAACATGGTTTTATTCCGGGTCGATCCACCACCAGCAATTTGCTGGAATTCACTAACTTTGTGACAGACGCAATTGATAAAAATATCCAAGTCGATGCTGTGTACATATTACAGCAAGGCGTTTGATCTGTTGAATCATCATATCTTCATTCAAAAATTAAAAAAAAATTGGCTTCCATGGAGATCTTCTAAGATGGCTCACTTCATATATCCGCAATAGATCTCAGGCAGTTGTGACCGGTGGCTATACATCTAATTGGATTACCACTCCATGCGGCGTTCCACAGGGCACACTGCTGGCCCCTATCCTTTTTAATATATATGTAAACGACATCACCTCTTGTTTCAAATTTGTAAAAGTAATAATATATGCAGATGACATGAAGCTCTATACAAAAATAAATAGTGTTCAAGACTGCCGCAAATTTCAACAGGATCTAGAGCATCTTCAAATATACTGTAAAATAAATTCTCTTAACTTAAATCCACAAAAATGTCAAATTATCACGTTTACAAAAAAAAAGAATAAAATCTTCTTTACCTATACACTTAATAATTCCCCTATACCTAGAAAAGAATCGGTGAATGACCTAGGAATTATTATGGATAGTAAACTGTCATTTGACGATCACATGAATAATATAAGTAAAAAAGCCAAAAAAATGTTGGGCTTCATCATCAGGAACTGTAAACCTTTTTCAAATATTGAATGCCTCAAAATTCTATATACATCTATGGTAAGAAGTCATTTGGAGTACGGATCGCAAATTTGGAACCCGATGTATCTTAAGTACATAAATAGACTGGATAGTGTACAAAAACGCTTCCTCAAACACCTCATCTATAAATCTGGCTGTCGGGAATTAATGGGCCCGCATAATCATATAAATAACCTATACTTAGCTGAATCAAAATTTAATTTACCATCACTATCATCTAGACGAATAACTGCAGACTCACTATTTTTGTTTAAACTATTTCATAACATTATTGACTGTCCAAATTTATTAGAAAATATCTCACTTCACATTCCAAACCGCAATGTCAGATCAAAACCTACTTTTTCTATTTCACACTCTAAAACTAATCCTAGGAAAAATTTCTTTACTAACCGGGCCACCTCCAATTTTAACAACCTGCTCAATAACATTGACTTTTTTCATACCCAATCTCTACACTCGTTCAAAATTGCGATAAAGCGCCAACTTTGCACTGATAACATAACTCAAAATTCCACTCTCTAGTATATACATGAGTGTATGTAACCTATGTGTCACCATAATGGTTGCAACACCTTCTTCGTTGATCCTTAAGTAAGTTAGAATCCCATGTTATGATTCTAGAATATAATCCTCTCTGTACCCCTGTATGTTTCAGGTGTGTTCCTATACATAATTTTGTTTTTTCTCATTTTTCGTAAATTGTATGTTAAGCTTTTAAAATTATTTGATATGATGTCCTATTATTATGTACTGTAGTCTACATTTACTTGTTTTTTTTCATTGCCTTTAATATAATTATGCTCTACTGTACTGTTGGATATCCAAAAAAAATAAATAAATAAATAATTGAAAACTTAATTTTACCATACGTCATTCACAAATATATCTAGAACAAACTCGTATTAAAATCACTCTCTACATAGTAATTGTCGAACAATCGATGTAAAATAAACAATTAAAATAATCTTTTGTACGGCGATAGCCAATTTATAAATGATTATAATTACAATTAAGCACTACAAATAATAACACTCAATTATTATTATTGCCATTATACACTTCCTCAAAAGAATTAGCAGATCAATGCGTAAATTGTTAATTATTTACATAATACATCAAAATAAAATGCAACTAACGCTGCGATTTAAATTTCAATTGGGAATAGTTCACCCATCCAGATACTTAACATATCAAAGGATTAGGCTCTGAAGTGGTCCCTATATTACCTATTACCCATACTGATTCCTGATTATTAACGTTTATAAAATTCTTGAAGATTCTACTTGTATTTATTTTGGCCGAATAATCTTCTTCATCTTCTTCTTCCTCTTTTTTTAGATCTATGATCTGTTTTTACACGTCCTGGGACGAGGATGTCCAACTCTCCCTCCATCTCTTTGATGGTCTTCCCGGTGGTCGGCGTCCCTTTGGTATCTCGCGCACTACAATCTTTAGCAGCCTTTCTGGAGTCATCCTCTTAACATGATCTCTCCAGAATCGTCTTCTTTGCCTGCTCCACCTTACAATGTCCTCCACATTGCAGGTTCTGCGGATCTCCTCGTTGGGTATTCAGTCTCTGAGGGTTCTGCCCAAGATAGGTCTTAGTGTTTTCATTACTTTTATAATAATATTTATCGACTATTAGGCACATATCATTTTGTATCGTATAGAGTAAAGAGTGAAATTTTTCAATAGAAATTCTTACAAATTTATATGTGCATCGACTCGACAATATAAGAAGAGCGGATGGTGATGCGGAGGAACAACATGTTTTGTCCTCGTAGTATTAACTATAGACATATTAAGTCAAAAAATAGACTTAATCTTTTACGTGTATATTTTGACATATGTTTAATTAAAAAAAACTCACATCGAAGTGTTAATTTGACGTGTATTTAATGTAATTTTGTTTTGGATATATGTAATTACATACATATATGTTAAAGAGTACAAGTTGGTGTTAAGTTGAGAGCAAGGCTAGTAAGACGTTGGCATGGCCACAAAAATTTATCTGCAGACTCTATTTTATCATTTTCTCAACTACAAGGCCGTTGTATACTTTACAGATATGTACATAATTTTGTATGTAATGCACACCTTAATATAATTATTCATTGAATAACAATATTCATCTTGTCTAGAATTTTTATTTCCTATTAATAATTATTTAATTCGTATACACTTACTGGAACCCGGCTCAAATAGTGACATAATTTTATTATTTTGAATAGGTTTATCCAAATCTTTAACTTCGAGCGTATGTCGGTACTGGAATATTGCAATCAATTATTAACAAACTTTTCGACCAATTATAACTCTGATACTTGAAGATTTATTTTTCCCGGTGACAGTGCATCTTAAATATGTTATTTTGATGAAGTTGAACAATTTTGTATTTCAAAGTTAACAAAGCTATGCGTTTCCGGCTGAGCGTAAATAAAATTCGAATTTGATTTGGTTTGATTAAAAATAATAATATTTTACCGTTTTTACATGTTTTGAATGTAAGAACAGTAAGTATCATAATAATGTAAATTTACTTAAAAAAATAATAAATTGGATTTCAACTTTAAATAAATATATATGTTTTTTAACAGATTTTTAATTATCTCAATAGAGACGAAGTTGGAATATTTATTGTAGGAGAACCGGGAAATCAAGGCACCTAGAGGGCTTACGACCTGTCATCGGCTGGTTTACGTGATCACTTTATGCGCTTGCGCAACGTTCACCAATTATGCCTTTTTAATGAGATCCCTATCAATTCAATTTTGAAAGTTCTATATATTGTAATACTGAAATTCTTTCCGCTTGAAAATAAGGAATTTTTACTACAGCCATCTATGGGTGAAATTATGAACAACAATCATATTATTTTTTATTTATTTTGTTGTAACGCCATCTATTGAGAGAATTGGTTTTTTGTAAATAATGAAAGCTACAATTCTTATATCTGAGGTGACAATGCATTTTTCGCATAGAAGTCACCCCTGAGTTGCGCCAGACTTATAAGGTCATTTTTGTCTTATTTACCTACTTGTACCAATGTGTAAATAATCGAATATTTTTATTATTGCATATGCGTAAACATTTGATGACAGGTCGTAAGCCCTGTAGGTGCCTTGATTTCCCGGTTCTCCTACAATAAATATTCCAACTTCGTCTCTATTGAGATAATTAAAAATCTGTTAAAAAATATCTTTGACTCCCGACAGGGAAAAAATATATATGTATTTATTTTTCTTTATTTCAGCTTGAAGTAACTTTGAAAATGGTGTCCAAAATATATTTATTGATTTACAATTGATTTATTACAATTCACTTGATTCAATAACTAATTTGCTACCACAAATGAGTAGTTTAATGACAAAATCAGTTATTTTACCACGAATGGGTAATTTAATACCACGAATTAGTTATTTGATGCCGTGAATGCTTCGTTTAATGCCACGAATGAGTTATTTGATAATGTGAATGTTTTATTTAATACCACGAATGAGTTATTAGATATCTCGAATGAACCATTTTATGCCACGAATGAGTTATACAGTAAACGACCAATTCTAGCTCAGAACGGATGACAACTCTTGGATGTCAAAAAATGATATGTAATAAAAAAATGTTTAAAATACTCGGCTAAATATTCCAAAAATATTATAAGAAGAATATATTTAATTTTGCATTGCTTCACATCAAATATTTATTTAACACGCACTGAATAACAAGTTGCCACATTCTGGAGATCACAGATTCAGACTGAAAGGGTAATAAGAATAAGCTTAAGAGGGTGACTGCTGCCAACGTACCTATTTTTTCAATTGAAATTGCATCATTACTACAAAACGAATCATTTTGAAAAAAATTACCTAGTTAGTTTGGATATTAATAAAGAAAAATATACCTTAACTTTTTAATTATGTTCTGTATATATTCTTGTAGGAAAATAATAAGCATACCCCGATTTTCAAAGTTTCGCAATGGCGCTGAATGCAAAATAAAGGTTTTTTAGGTTTATTTACTAAACCTGAAGCATTAATGAACCGTCACGTCATATCATTCTAGATATTTTTGTCTTCTTTAATTTAAAAAAAATATGTTGAACTACGCCTTATATTTTATTAAAAATATAAGATAAACTTTGAAAATCGGGGTATGCCATTATTTTTTTATAAGAATTTATACAGAACATTATCAAAAAGTAAAGATATATTTTTCTTTATTAATACCCAAACTATCTAAATTATTTTTTTCAAAACGATTTGATAAAAAATAATGATGGTATATCAAATTGAAAAATAGGTACGTTGGCAGCAGTCCCCCACTTAATGCGTATTTAAGTATTAGCGTCCAAAAGGATCAAATGAATTAATCGTATTTATTTTATAAAACTTTTTATTTATATACAAAGCAACGAGTAATAGAAGAATACATTGTAAGCGATTTTTACATTAGATATTCTTTAACTTTTTGGATTTTTTTCTATTGTATAAAAAATATTTCTATTGAATTATGTAAATGATTCATTGGTATTTCAACAAAGTTGATAATTTAATTAATTACTTCGAATATTTCTTCGACACCCGCATTAAACGATGAATGTTTGAATCAATTGACAAGAAGCGATAAAATAATTTTTAAAATTTGAAATATGTATTTTTAAACCATGCATCAGTTAACATACATAACTGAGGTAAGAGGTGATTTTATTTTATTTAACCTTGGTTTGATTGTGTAATATTTAGGTCATATATTAGCATTAAGAAATATGCACACAAATTAAAGCAGCGTTAATTATTTTTGAATATTTTTAATCGGACGAATAATATCCTCTTATCGTGAATCACAAAAGAATAAATTACATGAATCCGTTTGATTTATTATTTAAAAAAACACCAACATGCTACATATTATTATAACTTAACTAATCGATAACTAAAGCAGAAAATTAAATACCAATTTTTTAATAACAGTCGTAATTATTTTCCCTTCTATAGCATGATAGTTCAGTGTTGATTAATATCAAAGCGATACAGGTATTATTAGTAAAATATATTTTTGAAATGCACGCACTTTTAAATTAATATGATACGCCAAATCATGAAGTTTAATTATACTTATTTATACATGCCTTAATTTAAATAATTTTAAAATCCATAATGGTATAAATAATATTTACATAAATTCAAACAAAAACTAAAAATGTATTTAACAATCTAAATTGGTGTAGGTATAATGGTGTATGGTTTATTTTTCGTTTCATTTTGATATAATGACAAATACTTGTTTATTTTTTTTGTTTTGAATGTTTTTTGATTTTTCTTTATATTCAACTTTTTTTCTTTACTTTCTCTTTATATTTGATTTCATTATAAAAACATTTCAATCTTTTTGATGAGGTATGCGAAAATTTTACTATAACAATATTTTATGAATTTATGTTGTAATATTGTAAAATATATCATTAAATAAATAAATTTATCAATTAATTGATAAATAAACAAATAAATTTATTATTTTATTAATAAATAGGTATACATTATATAATTAATTAATTATTAAAATTCATAAATAAAAATTAATTAATTAAATAAATATATAACAAATAAAAATAAATAAATAAATTAATTAATTAATAAAAAAAAATAAAAAAAATAAACAAATAAATAAATAAATAAATAAATAAATAAATAAATAAATAAATAAATAAATAAATAAATAAATAAATAAATAAATAAATAAATAAATAAATAAATAAATAAATAAATAAATAAATAAATAAATAAATAAATAAATAAATAAATAAATAAATAAATAAATAAATAAATAAATAAATAAATAAATAAATAAATAAATAATAAATAAATAAACAAATAAATAATTTTATTGAAAATAAATCAATAAAAATAATGCAATTGATTTATTCTGAGTTCTAAGTTCAAGGTTCTATCTACTAATTTTAAAGCTTGTCAATTAATTTCGATGCTTCCGTACTTCATGAGTAACATTCAGTATTTAAAGGACAAATGATTTTTAATTTATGTGCCACATTATGTTACTATAGGACCATAGTACCGGATACTGCGGCTGGCTGCGGCTGAGTCTTTTGAAGCCATGGGTTTCGAGCGACCGCTTCTTCGCCAGAATAGATAAAAACTGATTTGTAGAAATAATGCTTTACAATGTGCCACAAAACTTCCTCCGAAAATAAAAATTATGATTACACCTCCTTCGTAAACCTTTACATACGCGTAATTGCCTTTTTTGCGAGGGAACATGATAGCACAAATCATAGAATATTTATATATTCTTATTTTTATTCAAATTGATTCTATTAGGTGCCAATTTATCTGGACGTTTGTAAATATGATATAGGTAAGTTGTTTTTAAAGCTGTCATAACGTTGGACAAGTATTGTCATATGTGTGGCGCCCCACTTTTTAAAATGATTTGTTCTTGAATTCCCAGTCCGTGATTTGACAATATTGACGTATTTAACACCTCGAAGTCTCGTATTTGACAAATGACACTTCGGCAATCTCCGTCGTTTTCCGACGCACCGTTCGACTCGACACGAATTGGACGGGGCACCGTTCGCGATTCTAAATTACACAATAGCGCTAATCGATCGAATAAAAAATTCACATCGGCATATATTATTTTTCTTTTGAATATCGAACACGCTATTCGAAAACGGGTTTGTCCATTACTTTTTGAAACTAAAATTATTTAACGATTATGACTTTCCACTGCTACAAAATAATGAAGAGTCATGATATTACATTTTTACTCCTCACTAACCCAAGGGGATATAGTGGGGAGTTATGATTTCGCAATTTTTAAGACTATTTTTTTTGCAGATTATCAACTAGTATCATGCTGAGATTGTATTCTGAAAGTTTCATCACAATGTATCTGTGTGTGTGTGTGCTATGTTCTATGTGCAGTGTGCGGTGTGCTTTGTACGGCGTGTTCATTTTACTTTAACGATTATAGACTAAAGTACTCATTTGATTCTATTCAAATTTTGCAAATATGTATATCTAATACTCGATTAGATCCCATTAGATTTAGAACGATATATGAATAGTGCTTCTCAATTTTTTTAACTGTCAAATATTTCAAAGTGACCCCAAGCTCAGGAAAATTAAAATTTGAAATTTTTATTTTCAAATTCGTATAAAGGCACATAATTTTCATAAAATGGCATTAAAGAACTATCAAGTTTTCATAATAAAATATTTAAATAAAAAATAATTTAACAAACTCATTTCATGAAAATGCTGAAAATTTTCTATACACAATTTGAATACTTTATAGAATGATTTGTTAGTGAGGAGTTTAGCTCTGGCCACAACCCACTCGTTTTTACATATAATTACGTACAGATCACAGAGTAAATAATATACAGAGATGACATATTAGAAAAAATAATATACAGCTGTGACTTTAGGCTAGGGTATTGGTACACAAAGTGAGGTGGAACGGATGTATCCCAAACACATACACAGTCTTACTAATAAAGTTACACAACCGTTTAACACCAGTGTAGGCAAAAACGTTACCAATAAACGCTGTGTAGCAGATCAGTTGCTCAACGAATGTGTATCTCTCATACAAATTTTACACAACGCTTGCAGGTTGTTTAGCCGTGTTTTAAGACAACTGTTATCTATCATAAATCAAATTCAATTTTGATCTGCATGTTTATATTGTTATATCTTGGAATTATATGATGCATTTTAGGAGCGAAAAGTTGTCAATAGATTATCTCCTTTTTAATGTCGTTTGCATGGGTATTAGTATAATTAAATTATTCGTTATATTTTCCATATTCCTATTTTAAAATGTGAAAAAAATATGAAAATATTAACTACGACAGAGGTCAAAATTAAAATGGCGGTTGGGGGCCCGTCGCATGCGCGGGTGCGTAATTACAACGTTGTCGGATCAATTTATGTTGTTAGTCTGTTGCAACTACCCAGTCGTTATACATCGTTTATTAATAAGACCTTTAAGCAATCGCTACATGGGCTTTACACGGTGTGTAACTAAAACACTGGTCAACGGGTGTGCAGTCGATTTTTATTAGTAAGACTAATAAATAATAAGATTAATGTTTAAATATAAATCGGATATTAATGACACATTTATAGTTAGAGCACTAAAAAGTAATTGATTTTCGAAATTTAAATCCATTTGTTAACATGTACTTTTTGATATTAGTGTTAAGTACAGTTTCAATTTTCATTCCGAACCATTCCGAAAATATTCAAATACGTTATACTGATTGCCACCAAATTATGATGGTGATGTGTACAAAGACATTTTCCTTATATCATGTCTATAGATTACTGGTCTGTGGTATAAATACTGTACTGTGTATAATTTTCGCCAAACATCTTGAACGAGCTTCCGGTTGCGCAGAGCGCAAATTTGTGCCTTTTTGCTTCTTTGGTTTACGTGCAAATCGCCCCCCTTCTCAGCTAAAAGTTCAAGTTATTTGGCAACAACTATACCACTTGATGAGTCTATTTGTAAACAATGAAAACAACAGTCCTTATAAATGAAGTGACAGTGTTCTCGCACATACGTCACCCCTGAACTGCGCCAGAAATTCGTTTTTGGCTTGTTTGCCTACTTATACCATTGTGTATATGTAAATCGAATATTTTTTAGATCCCTGTCGGGAAAAAAACCACAGCGAAAAAAATCAGTGTTTGCGTATATGCAACTTTTATAAGACATTCGATTTACGATAGTTTTTCATTAAAATTAATTCAAGCATTGTCAACCTTTCATGAAGAAAAAATGTTTCCACTAGCAGAGAAGATTTGGGTATTGGCCACATCCAACTCTTTTAAATATAAAATCTAATTGGCTTTTCAACCCGACATCGTCTACGTCACATAGACGCACTCTAAACTGGGCCGTACGGTCCGATGAGAATGGCGTGTGACGACACATTTTTATTGTTAATTTTGTAAATGATATCTATAAGATATTATTATTATTATGTACCTATTATTTTAAATGGCAACCTTGTCTCCGTTGCCAATTCGTTTTGCAATGAGTCATTCGAATTGCAATAATAATTATTTCACAACTGATTACACAAAATGTCAAATTTAAACTTGGATTTTCAATGGCTCATTTGGAAATGTATAAAGTATAGTTTGATTCTTAATCTTCATACATAGATGTATAACATCGAGCTGTTTACCTATTCGGGTTAGAAAAAAAGGACTTATCACCACACTTTCCTGTCATAACATAGGTACATGTTTTGTATGGGGAAACAAAGTATTTAAATATGTTCAATTATTTTTATTTAAGATTTTATAGTTTGGTACCTACCTACGTTTATGTATGACATAGATATATGAATTTTAACGTATTACAATACAATACGTATTACATATTAACGTATTACAATACGTACACATACAATAGCCATCGACAATTGAAGTTACTGGAACTTGGTCTTTCAGACTCAGTTGTACAATCTTTATTTTACTCTGAAGATTTCAAGGAAAGTCTCCCAAAGATCAATGACCTGGTTTATTAAAAAAAAATACATTAGCAAAATCTTCATCGATAAAAAATGTAAACGTAAAAAGTATATATCACTCATTTTCCTCGTGTATCGGCATATAAATAAAGTATACAATAAATAATCAGCCGTGACATTTTAAATACCCAAAATAACATAATTCTTACTATAAAATTGCGATGTTTCCCTATATAGGGTAAACGAAATGGACCAAATAGTTTTCATCTTATAACATGCATGGTTTTGCTTCGTATATATCGACATAGTTTATACCTATAAGTACGTACATACTTGCATATTATGGACAAATAAATATTATTTACAAAAAAGTACTAAAATTCATATATGGTAGGTACCAAATAAAAATCGAATAGCAAAAAGAAAATAGAAGAATTCAGTGCCTTAATATTATATTGAATTGTTTTATTTTATATTAAATTACTTAATCTTAATTAAATTACTTTATCTTTTGTTGTCGAGTGATTCTGAATAATACTTATATTCACAATAAGTAATAGGTATTATTAGTACAATACAATTATACAAGATGAGATATTAGTACAATAATAAGTAATATTAGTACAATACAATATCAATGAGCGAAATACGCCGCGCACACAAAGCACCTTCTATGTATGCTCTCTGTCAATCATAGTGTCTCGTTCACACTCACACTATCACGTATATCACAATTTTATTTTATTTTATTTTATTGATTTACAGAGCCATCAGTTTACATTACAAATTTATAGTAGCTACTTATGTATCAAATAATAATCCTTTTAAAGGTTCTTTTGAATAATTTAATTTTAAACTAAGTAAGTACCTAATATATTTAACAATTGAAAGATTTTTTTGTAAACATTAGTAAGTACATTAAAACATAACAATAACTTAGTAAAAAAACCCAATTTTTCAGCAAGTAAGTAAGTGCATCTGTTTATAATGTAAGTAAGTACAACCGTTTATAAGGAAGTCATTTTAACCGTTTATAAGGAAGTTATTTTATGCATTTATAATGTAAGTAAGTATATCCGTTTAAAAGGAATTCATTTTATCCGTTTATAAAGAAGCCATTTTATCCGTTTATAATGTAAGTAAGTATATCCATTTATAAGGAAGTCATTTAACCGTTTATAAAGAAGCCATTTTATCCGTTTATAATGTAAGTAAGTATATCCGTTTATAAGGAAGTTATTTTATCCGTTTATAAAGTAAGTAAGTATATCCGTTTATGAGGAAGTTATTTCATCCGTTTATAATGTAAGTAAGTATATCCGTTTATAAGGAAGTCATTTTATCCGTTTATAAAGAAGCCATTTTATCCATATATAATGTAATTAAGTATATCCGTTTATAAGGAAGTCATTTAATCGTTTATAAAGAAGCCATTTTATCCATTTATAATGTAAGTAAGTATATCCGTTTATAAGGAAGTCATTTAACCGTTTATAAAGAAGCCATTTTATCCATTTATAATGTAAGTTAGTATATCCGTTAATAAGGATGTCATTTAACCGTTTATAAGGAAGTCATTTTATCCGTTTATAATGTAAGTAAGTATATCCGTTTATAAGGAAGTTATTTATCCGTTTGTAAAATAAGTAAGTATATCCATTTATAAGGAAGTTATTTAATCCGTTTATAATGTAAGTAAGTAGATCCGTTTATAAGGAAGTCATTTTATCCGTTTATTAAGAAGCCATTTTATCCGTTTATAATGTAAGTAAGTATATCCGTTTATAAGAAAGTCATTTTATCCGTTTATAAAGAAGCCATTTTATCCGTTTATAATGTAAGTAAGTATATCCGTTTATAAGGAAGTTATTTTATCCGTTTATAATGTAAGTAAGTATATCCGTTTATAAGGAAGTCATTTAACCGTTTATAAAGAAGCCATTTTATCCGTTTATAATGTAATTAAGTACCTATATCCGTTTATAAGGAAGTCATTTTAAGTAAGTATATCCGTTTATAAGGTAAGTTAGTATTTCCGTTTATAAGGAAAGTAAGTGAATCCCTTTACAAGGTTAGTTGATCAGTGTTATAAGGTTAGTTAGTTTATCGATATCAGAAGACACTTTACTATCACGATGATAACAAACAATACAACATTAAGCTGTGGCAAGGCTGGTATTCGAAGAAGTATGTATTGCTTTTAACACTGAATACAACATGTCTATAATTGCGGTTGATAAACAATTAGTTGGGTTCATAGCACTGCAAGCATTTTTCTTATATTATTTGAATAGCACGCGATATATACATACATACGTTTACCTACACTCAGTTTTACTGACGAAATCATATTTATAAATACTAGAAATACCATCATATCACTTATGTATAATATGCACTACTCACTATTACAGTAACTGGTTAAAAACAATTACTTACACATTCACACTCCAATAAGAATGTAACAAACGATACTATAAGTACGAGAAAAAATGTATTATGTGAAATAGATCCGAGAAACTGTCTTCATGAAATGCAGGGCTACTCGCGAAGTTGATTAAGATTAGATCAAGACTTTAGAAATCTTTTATATGAAAAATTACTGAAGAATTGTATTGGTTTATACAAAAAATAATGCTAATTTCATATTATACTTTGATCTTGAAGAATTTTTATGACTGAATGTAGATTAAGATAAGATATAATGACCGAAATGAATTAAGACAAGATATTAACATGGCTGTTTCCCTAATTCGAATAGGCAAAGAGAGCCGAACGCCAGACTCTTCTATCTTCACATAAACGCGTCATACATGCTCTCCTAATATTCTGACTTTGTTTATTACAATCTTTAAAAATCTTATTTATAATATGATCGAGCCTTTATATATTTTTATTGTATTTGTATTGAATACTTTCTTTGTTAGGCATTCATCGTTCATTCTCTCTACATGTCCGAACCATCACAAAGTATTTGAAATTAAATGATTTATTTCCATTATTAACATATGATAATACCAATATAATAAAAAAATAACTTATCATGAACATATTTTGTACAATGGTGTACCTACTTAGAAATTTACTGTCTCTCTAGACAAGTCTGTTCTGAGGTAGTAGTTTATAAATAATTTGGTTTTAGGTTACGAGTAAAAACATTAACATAACAATTTAAAATTATCGAGATTTTATCTCAATTTGAGAGGGTTATTATGAAATTTATAGTTGGAACTTGTTAATTGCACTTTGTTAATTAAAATTTATTTCGATTATGAAATTAAAAAAAAAATAAAAATACTAAAAATAAAATTTCCTTTTCCTACAGCAAAAAAAATAGTGTATGATGTTTTTTTCTCAACTCATGTTTTTTAACCAGTGATATATATCATCAAACATTTTTGGTTTATTTGTTGTATTACTGTCTGCTTGTCCTATGTACTAAATTGGTTGTATGTTTGTTTTCAATAAATAAAATAAAATAAAAACAAAAGAAAACAGAAAAATATAACAGTAATAATATCTTGTTAAAAGTGTAGTAGAAAAATGATTCTCCATTAGGCTCTCGCACAATTTGGAGTTAAAATACTTAAAAAAAGGTTGAATTTATAAAAATTGAACGATAATCGTGTGAAAGAAACACATTGTGAAAGACCAAGTTGGGACCAGACATACTTCAATATTATAAAACATACAATATTATATTACATTATGTATGTATATCTATAATATTATATATACTTGCCTGATACTTGCCTAGTATCAAACAGGTATTTCAAAATTTAAACAAAATTATTCAAATGCTATTTGCACACAGCATACATACATAGGTATATACATACAAACATACCTAGACATTTATACGCGAATTACATAATAAACTTATAACATCAAACCCACATTGAATTATAATGGTCCGAAATAATGTAGGAGAAAAACTCGCTTGTATTTACCTTATTAGAAATTTTTATTTTACAATTAATAAAAAACGAAGCTACACGCACTGTGGAAACAGTTTTAGGTCGTGAAATACTCAATACAAATGGCGTTAATCGCTAGCGTATAAGGCGATATTTATTTCAGCAGGAAATCGAATTATTGTTTTATTTTCATCAAACGGCTTTCGCCGTTCACAAATAAACATCACATGGTAACTAGTCAGTCATTATCCACATTTAAAATAAACTTTTGAGCCATGGTCACGCAATGATGAGTAAAAAAAAGATTATTTCTGAATGTCTCATTTGAGCATAACTTCGCTCCTGAATTTATTCATTGAGATTTTCGTATGACATCAAATCATCTATAATATTTTTTTGTTATCCTAATGCTTTGATTTTAATTAGATTTCATTTCGTATCAGCTAATTACGACGCTACTCATACATCAATTTATTTTTATTCACCAATTAGCCATCTCCATATACTGTAGAATATGTTTAAAATTTATTATTAACTGGGCATTATATTATATGTAACGCTAAATCTAGTGACTGAAAACATGATATAGTAAAATTGAAATTTAAATTAAACGCACAACAATTTCAAGCATTTTTAAGTTACACATATTTAAGTTAAATTTGCACACATATATATATAACATCTATATTATCTTACAAATCCTGTATAAATACATTTTCTTAGTTTTGTAATCTTAATGATATACCCTTAATATTCAACCTTTGTCTAAATGCTTTAAAAGTACTACCTCAGAACAGGCGTTCAGCCTAGTGAGATAGTAAAATTTCAATATTTTTAGTATGTATACGATTATGAAATGTAGGTACTGTACTGATATGTAAATAAATAAATAAATAAATAAATAAAACCGCCTAATGCACTATGAATTTACGTGTTGTAAGGGAAACTACACTCGTAGGCATATAACGTTAAATTTAGTGACTAATAAAACCGCCTAATACACTTTGAAGTTACGTGTTAGTAAGGGTTACTACCGCTATACATGATTTAAACTATCGGAAACCCAAAATTTGTTGATTTTCTGCATTTTACAAACAAACGTGACTTGAAATGAACATTCACTTTGATTTTTTGCAATCTATAAGGATATAAAAGATTTATTTTTCTACGACACATAGTTATAGAGTAATTAAAAATAATACTGTTAAAAGGATATTAACAGTACCAAAAACAGATAAAGATTTTCTTAAACTGTAATACACAATCCAACAATCCCCTCCTCATTCACTAAAGATCCTTCCTCCTCATCCTGAAACATACTCATTTACTGTATTTGTGCATATTATCTTTGCTATCTATCTTTTTAAATTTTCTTTTTTCTTTTATTTTGTATTTTCTTATGAATTTTTTAACTGTGTAATAAATTACTGTATATTCAATAATTTAAATTGAAGAAAGCACTTTTGGCTCAACTTTTATACAATAAATGTAATGTAAAATAAATAAATTATAGCTGTAGCATTCTGAGAGAAAATAAATAAATAAAATAATTATTATGACAATTTTTTAACATCTCAATAGAGACGAAGATAGAATATTGTTGGAGAACCAGGAAATCAAGACACCTACAGGGGAAATAATCTGTTTGCGTATATGTAACTATTAAAATATTCATTATTTTTAATATTTTTTAGGGGAATCAATGCTGAATTTTCAAATTGTGTGACGAACATTCACTAGAGAAATTTTGAAAAGACTTATGGTATTTTTTTAAATGGTTTATATGACCATTTAAAAAAATTATGTTAAAAATAATGACTTTTGAAACTCGTTAATATACGTAATATCAAAATTAATTTTTATTGTAGAATATTTTTTTTTAACTTTTATTGATATATTTTTATATTAACACTAACTCACATCATATACTAATAGCGATTATATATATAATGTATGCTAAATGGCGATTTCTTTCAACTAATCGTAGTTTCCAGTTCAGAGAAACAGTATTTGTATTGGAAAAGAATTTAAATAAATTTACACTTCATATAAATGTTTTTAATAATAAATGTACAAAAAGTATTATATATAAAAATAAATAAATAAAATTTATAAAATAAACATTAGTGTAATGTTATATTATATTCATTCAAAATTATTGCGTTGATATTGTAAATGAGAAATCAATTGTAAAACAATACATAATGATCGAGTGAAAGAAATTACAATATTTTGACATATCGTTTTGCGTCACGTTATTGTACTAATGACTGTTTATTGGTCATTGAATTATTAATTTCATTTTGATTGAATCGCAAATTCCATTGTTACATTAATATCACATATCTGGCGAAAAAAAAATAATGTACGATAATTTATCGTCGCTCCGACAGCCAAACAAACAGTCAGGAAATTTTCGACTGCCTTGAAATGCGAAACATCATATGTGAATTAATGAAGAGAAATCCACACGAATTTTGTTAATTCGCGGCATTATTCAGACTGTGTCTACCTCAACGTGTTGCAAGTTAATAAGTAATAACTTGGGTCGACTTGCAGCACTCACTAAATAATAGGTGTGTTATTGTGTGTAGGTACAGACAGATACTATCACAATATTTCAACCGATCTGTACCACTAGGTTCGACATAAACGAGAATGGATACTAGTTTTAACACTTACCAGCTGGATACAATAAGAGGAGGAAAGCGAACGTAGAAAACTCCAGATTCGTCCAACGAAAACAACAGTCAAGCACAAAACAACGAAACGGTTCAAAACACTCAATTAAAATATAAATCAAATCACAAAAAAGTGTAAATAGTTCAAATATTATTTCATAAAACAAATTCGTTCAAGCTGACAGAGTCGAGTGTAAAGAGAATAATTTACAGGTCGATTGTATGCAGGATCAAATTCTCTATCGGTGCATAGCCAAAGGTCGTCGCGTCCAGCTCAACAGTTAACAGATTTCGATGGCGGCGATCAGATGGACTTCCTCGCCATCCTGGTGTCTCGGGTACTCCGAAGGTTGCAGCGCCAGCATATCGGCCAGGTAACAACGAGCCAAACGCGCGCGCGCGCTTCGCATTCGACTTTTACTTTCCAAATGTCGGAGGTTGGCCAGCGGCGGAGGCACACGTCGCTGGCTGGCTTCGGACGGACTGAGGCGGCACAGTCTTCCACCTCTTGGTGCCGCGGCCAAGGCGGTACGTCAGGAGGGGGTCCTATCGAACAATCGTACCACAAGATTGCGACAGAAGTGAGACACAACACACAGTTCGATCTGTCCGTCTCCGAGCTACTCGTTCATTGTCGCCGCTATATCTCTCAGTTTCCTCGGCTGCGGCAAGAAAACGAAAGTGGCAAACGAAATTGAAAGTCTCAATTATGATCTCAGTTCTTTACACTCTGTTTGACGTTGTGCACTTCTTACGCAACTATACCCCGTAATACCGATTATGGACTATTTTATCGGTCGATCGATTTTCTCTCTTCAGCATCCAAACTGAGAATATTCGGTAGTTCGCCGATTGCAACTAAAGCGATGCCGATCGGACAATATTCAGCTCTTGCAAAAATCACCTTCCCATCGGCGAAAATTAATATTACAAACGGACCTGAGACTAAAACCAGTATCGAAACGACCGTCAAATACTAAAAATTACAACAATCGACTATTTATTTAGCAATTTTAGCTCATAAATTCGCTGACTGGTTTCCGTTCAAAACGTCTTCTTTTAAAGATCGCGATCTCGCTGGGGGTGACGATTCTACCTCGACACGGAGCGTGGGTCTCACTATACCTTCACGCTCGCCTTCCGGCGACAGACTGACTGTGATGCTGCAAGTGCCGCTTATTTAACACCTCGGACTTCGAAGACAAACGAGGATCTTCTTAACCTATGTCACACGCGTCAAAACCCGAACGCCGCAAAAAACGACAAGAGAAAAAGGAACCTCGTGACGCCACTTACAAAATACCAAATCCATACGTTTGATTGGATTCTTTTGAACACGAACCTCAGTCGAGGTCAAGATCGTTCCAACACTGCCGTGTCAGAAGTCGTTTCGCGAAAGACATAGGTATTCGGCAAAAGGGTGTAATCGATTGGGTAGCGAATGAATTTTAACGATATCGTTAATTGACCGACAGAGATGCGTGAGTAGTTTAGGGAAACTCGATTAATTATGATCTGAAATGAGCCTTGATTTTTTAAAAGACAGAAAATAAACATGCAGCTAAATGCTTCAGCAGAAAATGCTGAGGCATAATACGTGACTTTTTCCAATGAACTGAATGTACGTATGAGACGAGTCGCGAACTTTAAACATATTAAGACGGAATTATTTCTAGACGTGACAGTTTCTAACAAGAGCTGTTATTTTGTCTGTTTTTTTTTTGTCTTTGTCTTCATTATGGCACGAAGTTGCAAAATATTTTTGAACAATATGGCAACTTTCTTTGCGACCGCAACATTCATTAAGGCGTTAATGTTTGAACGTGAGTTATAGATTATTACAATTTTGACAGTTTTGAACATGATTTTAAAATTTGCATAATATGTATAATATATGTAATTTTGTAATGCAAAGTCATTACAAAAGATTATTCAACGTTATTGAATTATTACGCATAAAATTAATACCTTTAACTAATTCAATTGTCGAATTGTTGAAGAGAAATAATTAAAAATCTCATAACATTTAGACATATTATGTACATAGTTTCAACCCAAGATCCGCAAAAGTTTGTATGGCCAGATCTATATTTTTCATGTTTTTTCAACTTCTTCCTCTTGTTTTACTGAGACTGCCTCTTGTGATCTGGATGTCCAGAGTCACTCCATTTTTTGCTGGTCCCCCTCTTGCTCTACGACCCTCTGGGACTTCCTTGGAGACAATTTCGGGTAGTCGATTGTCTCCCATTCTCTCGACATGGTCTCTTCATTGATGCCCTCGCCCTTTACCCCAGCGGATGATGTTTTTTCAACATAAGTCAACACCAACTTAGAAGCATCGCGGCATATATTTTGTTGTATTAATGAATTAACTCAGAATTCGGAGTAAAACATTTAGTGTGACTGTGTTTCCCTTAAAACTTTTTATCCGCTTAATGCACAGAGCTCAAAATTTTAGGAAACCTAGATTTTTTGCATTTTTGTTCCAGTCGGGGAAAACATTTTTTACGACGAATTTATGGGTTTAAAACAAACTTGGGGAAACACCTCAACTAGATGTTTTAATTTTCTACAAAAAATTAAAATATCCAGTTATGGTTTACGTGATCACTTTATGGGATGCCAGGTCTCTCCAACTTCATCTCTTTTGAGATATTTAAAATTTATCATAAAAGTATTCATATAATATTATTGAATAATTCTGTAAAAAATATACATTTTTTTACTGTATACAAAAAGTTTCAACGCATAGTTACGCGTGAAAATCTCATTTGTATTAACCTCAAAAATATCAATACGAATTTCACACGAAAAAAATATATCGGTACCTACACCAAATAACTTATTTTTGATCACCTACCTCAAAATTTTATGACATAAAGAAAAAATTCAATACAAAATATGTGAACGCATAAAATCGTTTTGTTTTGTTACATGATATTTTCTTTTTTTTTAGTTTCAATGCCAGCAACCCGACTTTAATTATTCAAAAATACATAAATTACAATCCAATTTTTCCAAAACTTGTTCTGAGACGGCTCACTTACAATAATCCTGTTAAAATATATCATAATATATTCATCCAGTGCAGCCAAAACAACTATGGTCTTGAAAATTATTTAATAAAAAATACAAAACAATAACAAGAAAAAAATTTTTTTAAACAAAGTGCATAAAAATGAAAAAAAAAATTTGTAAAATATTTTTTTTATCATAACATATTTTATAAATTTTATTTCTAACATATAATTTTTAAACGCAACATTTTTGTGAGAATATATTTTTTAAAGAAGAATATTTAATATAGCACCATTAAATGATAATAATAAACTGGGGTGTCCTTTATATCGCCGTTTTTCTGATGACCTTATCTCAAGGGCGCTTTGAATAGATTACAGGTTTTTTTTAAGAAGTGAGTTTTCAGATGTTTCCTGAATAGTGCTTAGTTGTCGATTTGCCTCAGTTCATGTGGTAGTTTATTCCACGAGGCTGGTCCGGCCACAGTAAAAGCACAATCACCGAAGGATGTAGTGTTGATTCTATTTATTTCAGTCAACTTGCCAATGATGGATGTGGTGGCTGACCGAAGTGTTTGTTGTCGCTCGTTTACGTTGAGAAGGATGCAGAAGTATGAAAGATACGTGGGAGCCATGCCATGGATCGCTTTGAAAATCAACCAACATAATTTTTACTTGATTTTCTCTGGCACTTTTAGCCAGCAAAGATTTTGAAGATGGTCAGATATGTGTGAGAATTTCGTGGCTCGAGCTTCATTGAAGACGGATTCATACTGCTTGATATTGACGAATGCTACAGATAAGTGTGCCAACGGATTTAAATTTGTCGACATACTGAATTTATTTTAGGTGCCGACTTGTTATCTTAATGATAATTTTGATATTAGCAAAAAATTTCTTTTCGATTTTTTGCTAATGTCCTGTGTTCGATTCCCAGAGAAGGGAAGAAAATTTTTGCTCTCTAGTTTATTATAATGATAAGTATATCATTCGTCAATGAATATTGTATTTTTGGGTGAAACGAGACTGGTGTGTGAAGATACGCGGATGTGTTGTGCTTCCTTTTTTAAGGAAATGCGCATCTGTACACCTGTCGCTGGTTACCCCACATTGTGAGATATGCCGTGATGGTACGAATGAATTAATCATTCGTCAATCAACTCATACTTGTATAGCGTTCATGAAATAATAAAATTTTCAAATCCAGTATTCAACAATAGGTCAATAATCCTGGACTGTAATATCAATAACTATGAATAATTCATTATGTACCTAGGTACCTCTAATAAGAATGATTTGTTTGCAAATTTAGGTAATTGATATACTGTACATATGTGGCTTTAATTCCAATGAATATGTACATAAAATGAACCTAATCAGCTGTTAAAATAATTTTTAATTACGTAACATTCACTTTATTCCTCATTCTTTGTAAATTTGCTGGCAGTACAATAATCTCATATAAGATTCAAATAGGTGCGAAATTCATTTTGGTTGGTTACATATTTTGTACCTACATTATCTAGGTATCAATTAGTATAGGGCTTCAGAGGGCCCTTTGAAATTGATATTTCAATTATTACAAATATACTGATAAAATTAAAGTAGAAATTGCATTCAGATTCACAAATCATGAAGCTTTAACAAATATTTTTGTAGAGTACTCGTATATCTTAGTCTATTTGTATATATTTTTTTACGATTTTCAATCCGCAGGTTAATATAATAGATAGTGATGAGAAAATGCAAGATACACCCTAGGCCTTTTTCTTGCATTAACAGGTGTGGTCTTAGTCAAGACTGCAAGACTTTAGCTCATCACTAATAATAGAAGGAATCTATAAAATAAATAAACATTTATAATCTTCTTATCATTCCCCAACCCGAGTGGTCGTCGTGGGGAATTAGACCAATACCCTCCAACGATTGAATATACATGTAAGAAAAATAACAGTCTTAAGATATGTACCTATAACGTTAGATCTCTCTCATCAACTGAAAAAATGATAGAACTCAAAAATGCTTTCGAAAATATCAAATGTGACATTTTAGGACTCTCAGAAGTAAGAAAAATAAACTGCAAAATAGAAGAACATAGCAAGCATATTTTCTGTTACATGGGAGAGACAAAAGGTGTATATGGAGTTGGTTTTCTGATTAACAAAATACATAAAAACAATATCACCAATTTCGTGGGAATCTCAGAAAGAGTATCTTTGCTACAGCTAAAATTTGGAAAACAGGCATTATCAATAATTCAAGTTTATGCTCCAACTGAAAAATCAAATGAGAATGAAATAGAAAAGTTTTATATGGATATAAGAAGAGCCCATAATCTAGTAAATGGTATTACATTGGTCATAGGAGATTTCAATGCTAAAATTGGAGAACCCAAAAAGTACGAAAACCTAACTATGGGTATTTATGGTTATGGCAAAAGAAATGAAAGAGGAGAAAAAATGATTGAATATGCCTGTGAATTTAAACTCTTTATTATGAATACATTTTTTAAGAAAAAAAATAGTAGAAGGTGGACATGGATATCTCCAGACCAGAAAACAAAAAATGAAATAGACTTTATTCTATGTAATAAGTCAGATTTAATAACAAATATAGAGGTACTGTCATTGACTAATTTTCCATCTGATCATAGACCAGTGCGAGCAACACTAGATCTTAATCTTCCCAAAAGAAACAGAAAAAACTTCAAATCATTTCCAAGGCATCCTACATCACCAGAGGAATTAGAAACTTATATTAAACAGCTACAAACACAGATACCAGCGTTAGAAAGAGAAGTAGAACATACAAATAAAGTACAAAACTATTACAATAGGCTGGAAAAGGCTATATCAGAAGGATTAAAAACAAAATTAAATAAAAGCAAAGGAAACAAAATACTAAGCGAACAAACAAAAATTCTAATAAAAAGAAGATCAGAACTAATAAGAATCAAACCTAAGAATGAAGAAACAAAAAAAGAACTCAGCAATATGTTTAAAGAAACGCATAAAGCAATAAAACAGGACTATATAAAACACAGAAAAATAATAATAGAGAAAAATTTAATTAGACATAGAAGTACCAAAAGGGCCAATAAGGAATTATCTACCCATAAAACATGGATACAGAAACTTGAGAAAGGATTAGAAGAAACAAAATCTAGAAATGATATAATAGCACATGCAACATCATTCTACAGAGATCTATACAAAACCAATGACAAAGACATAGAAGATGAAATTAACACAGAATCAAGTAATACAGTCAGTGTTAAACAAATAGACGAAGCAGAAGTAATGACACATATAAAGCAACTTAAGTCTGAAAAAAGCCCAGGACCGGATGGCATTACTAACGAGGCTATAAAATTAGGAGCTCCTATTCTTACAACTTACTTGACCAGATTATTCAACATGATAATTGACACCGAGATTATTCCTATGCAATGGTACAATTCAGACATCATACTGCTATACAAAAAAGGTAACCCTCTTGATATAAAGAATTATAGACCTATTAGCCTGATGGCAAGTACTTACAAACTTTTTTCATCCATATTATTAAGTAGAATTTCGCATACAATTGATAGTAGACAACCGATAGAACAAGCTGGTTTTCGTTCAGGATTTTCGACAACAGACCATATACATTCCTTAGAACAAATAATTGAAAAATATAAAGAGTTTAATAAAATATTATACATAGCGTTTATTGACTACAGCAAAGCATTCGATAGTATAAGCCACAAAGCAATATGGAAATCATTAAATGCACTCAATATCAACAATAAATACATAAACATAATTGAAAATATCTACAAGAACAGTATAAGTAACGTTAAACTTGAAAAAAGAGGAGACGATATAAAAATAGAAAGAGGTGTTAGACAGGGGGACCCTTTATCTCCTAAATTATTTATCGCCGTGCTAGAGGAAATTTTTAAAGGCCTAAACTGGAAGAATAAGGGAATTAACATTAAAGACAAATTTTTGAGCCATCTCAGATTTGCGGATGATATTGTCATCTTCAACGAAAACCCAAGAGCATTAGAAACTATGCTGAATGAATTAAACCAAGCAAGTATGGAAGTAGGATTAGGAATGAACGCGAATAAGACAAAAATAATGACAAATGGATACAAAAAACAGATAAATATAGACACTCAGAAAATTGACTTCGTAGATGAATACATTTACCTCGGGAAACTAATATCTTTCAAAAACACTAGAAACGAAGAAGAAATAAATAGAAGAGTGAATATAGCATGGAAAAAGTTTTGGACGCAGAAAGAAATACTAAAAGGAGACTTCAATTCCGAAATGAAAAAAATAGTAATGGAGACCTGTATTAATCCCAGTTTGTTATATGCATGCCAAACTTGGACTTTTACAAACAAGACAAAAACAGCAATCAGATCATGTCAAAGAGCAATGGAAAGAAGCATGTTAAAATTGCGGAAAATACATAAGATTAATAGTGAAACTATTAGGAAAAAGACAAAATTAACAGATGCGCTAAAACAAGCTTTAAAATTAAAGTGGCAATGGGCTGGACACTTATCGCGTTTCACAGATGATAGATGGACTTTACTAACCACGATATGGACGGGACCCAAAGGAAAAAGGAATGTTGGCAGGCCGTACAAAAGGTGGATCGATGATATAATAACAACGGGGGGAATGGACTGGAAAGAAAAGGGCAAAGATAGAACTATATGGAAACTATTGGAGGAGGCCTATACCCAAGAGGGATCCATTTCATGAAAAACATACATATATACATAAAAAAAAAAAAAAAAAAAAAGAAAGTAGAAATAAGTTTAAATATTATACATTAATTTAACAAACTGCTAATTAAATAAAATACTTATATATTATGCTTACAAAAAAATATTGTAAATGAAATGGAATAATAAAAGGCTTTATTATTATTATTATTATTAATCTTCTTATCAGTTTCAACCTAGGATTGGTTTGTAACAGCTATGGCTAACTCTCTTCTACTCCACTCCGCCCTGTCCTCTGTCAGCCTCTTCATCTCCACATGGCTATTACAGCACATGTCGTCGATCACCTGGTCCATGTAGCTCTTTCTTATAGTTGCTGCCCTCTACCATTCCCTCCGCGATAGTTATGAGCAGACCCGGGTGCCTCATGTTATGGCCAATCCAGTCGGATCGTCGTTGGGCGATTCTTTTGAGGAGTTGGCTTGTTTCCCCGGCTCTGCTCAGCACTTAACAATTTTGGATGTGGTCCGACCAGTGGATCTTCAACATGAGTCTGTAGCACCACATCTCGAATCATCTTTAGTAATAATAATAGGAAATACGCTTTCAATTCAAAAACAGGTTGGTATTCATCAATCGAATAATCAAACCATAGAACAATTTACCAGCGTTGCTTTAAGGATATCTACAAATGCAGATTTGAGTAATTGTGCTACGAATTTAATTATATTATGGAGTGCTAAAAACATTTATTCATTCATGTATCCGTTCCCTTAACGGAGTTTTTTACATTGATATTTTTAAAAAAATATTTACCAAATTCATTTCCCAATCAGCCGGTTTTGATTTTTCTTCTTATACGATATCCCCAACCCTTATAAACCTTTTTGATTATCAACCCCGTCCCATTATTTTTCACGTAATTTTTTTCAAACAACGCGCAACGTTGCAAATAATAAAAAATCAAATGTGAAGTTATGGCGTAAAATACAACATGGCACGGCTCTGTCAAAAATACAAATACTAATATTGTTTCACCAGATGAGGTATGGTAAGGTAAGTAGATATCATCTAGGAATGACCATAGACAAGACGTTAAGTGTTTATGGCTCAAGGTGCATTTCTTCACAAATAACACAAAATACAATAAACTAATACAAACAGACATACCTACATACTATATCATATAATAATATGTACTTATAGGCAGAGTTGGATCACGATTTTCAGCGCCTAGGCATTAACATATCTTTATGTACGCCTGGTATTACGCAAGCAGTATAACTGTTGAGATTTACAATAAAATCCGAAACAGGAGTTTCATTATATATTACATAATTTTCCGTACGTGTATATGTCACTGAATTCCTAAACAGTTGGAACGATTTTGATGAAATTTTTCTTTTATCATTTTCTAGTGCCCTATACCATCATGAAATAGCCATCATGACACAGGCTTTGCCTAGTTTGATGGTGATTAAAACACCTTAATGAGACTGCTTTCTGCATCACTGTATCATATATGTATGTATATGTTAATAATAATATGAAATATAAG
Organism: Molanna angustata; assembly: GCA_963576475.1. Lineage (NCBI taxonomy): Eukaryota > Metazoa > Arthropoda > Insecta > Trichoptera > Molannidae > Molanna > Molanna angustata. The sequence goes on from OY754979.1 coordinate 33,886,600, forward strand.
TGTATCAATATTTGTCAGACATGAATAAATAAATAAATAAAATAAAAAATACGAGCCGTGTTATCGAAAATAGAACAGGCAAAATAACATCTTACATAGTCCACCACCCATTCTGAACGTTGGATTTGTAGGTGAGGTGAGACTGATTTGTGAGTATACACGCATGTGTCGTGTTTCCTTTTTTAAGGTTATGCTCACTCGAACTCCTGTCGGTAGTTACCCCACCTTGTTGGATATTCCGTGATGGTGTGTGGTTATTTTTATGTTTGCTGAACCAGCTAATAGCAGGGAAGCACACGTTCGGGTAGGACATCGTCTGTCGGGTCTGAGCTTTCCTCAAATTTAATTACAGGGTGTATAACATAATTGATTTGATCGATACTTACTTAACGTGTCCGGACATAAATAGTAGGCCTTTCCAGTCCTATAATATGCTGCAGCAGCAATTTCCAGGTCATTTGCCACAACCAATTCTTCTTCGTTACATCCCTGTACCATGTTTCGGCAGACAAGAAGATGCTTATCATCTTGGACCTTCCAGAAATCGCAAGATACATCTTACTCTCGTCTTTTACCCTACCCGTACAAGTTCTCTATACACCTTGTGATACCTACACGGAGTAGGTATATTCAGTGTCTTCAATGTGCGGTAGGGTAGATTGTGTCCCGGTCCCAATGTCTCCGACAGGTTCTTTTTCCTTATTCGATCGATAAAGATAATGGTTATAATGTAGCTCTGCTACATAGCAACCATCTCAGTCCTTGTCATATGTTTGGTTTTAATAAAATAGCTTTAAGTCGATGAATAAATGATGAGTATGAATGTTATGGAGTCTATACTCCAGAATCTTTTCCAGTATTTGTCGGAATGAATGGATCTTCATGGGCGAAATCCCTTTTGATATTGTTCAACCTGACTTTCGGCATATGCTAGTAATCTGGAGAAAACAATGTTAGCAAAGGTCTTATAGGTTGTATTCAGGAGAGTTCTACCACAATAATTATTGCATTCCATTGCATCACCCTTCATATGTAGTGGGCATATAATTCCTGTCCTCTAGTCGTCAGGCATTTTTTTAAGATACAATTCTTTATTAACGACATGTAACATAGCAGTTAATCTATCACCTCCGTATTTGAGTAACTCACTAGGAATGTCATCATGCCCGGGAGATTTATTGTTTTTTAGGCATTTTAATGCTCTTCCAATTACCGTTATACTTGGAAGCTGTATGTTTTCATCTTCTTCCGTATATAAGTCATTCAATTCATCGTCCGAGACATTATTACTATCCAAGACCTTTTCGAAATGTAGAGCCCAATGACTTAATATTATATCTACCTTATCTTTCAATATTTCACCATTTTTGCTTTTACAGGCATACATATATGTATTCCAGGCTTGTACCTACTCTTCTCGCTGTTAATTTAACTTTTGATAAAACATTCTGCATTCGTTCTGAGAATTGAGGCTTTCCAACTCATTGTTTTGAAGTTATTCTCATTCTTTCTTTTTTCTTTTTATGGTCCCGATTTTCCTCATTTCTTCTCTGCTTATATTCGTCAGTCGCACTTCTGGTATATTGTTGTTGCTTGAGATAAGCCTCATTCTACTTTCGCGTAACCTCCGCACATTCATTGTCAAACCATTCGTTTCTTCTTTTTGGATCACCACGTACAAGTATATAAGTTACAGTATTTTTACTACTGATATCTTATCATACCTTCCACAAGTTGTACGGGTCTTGGTTCTCGTTGACTTCTGTTAATGTTCTGTTAAATTCTTCCGCGTAATGTCAACGTCTATCTGACTCTGTATTAAATTTAGCGTATTTTCTAGACATAAACATCTTTGCCATTCTTGTTATTATCATATTGATTACCAGATAGAGATCCCAATCAATGTTTGCGTAGAGACGAATCAAAAATTATCGTAGGAACTATCTTTTGCAACCCCATCTTACTATCTTCTGAAACATCCACACAATGTTGATCATACGGTTGGCCTAGCCCTGTCCTTAGTAACAAATACATTACCTTTGTTATGTTAACTTATGTATGTCCAACGGGCGTGTTTTATTATAGGTACCATTACATAACTTCTACATGGACAAACAAATCACTTATTATAATGTTGTTAATAGGTTAAAAGAGGGTGTTACTTACCAAAACCAACATTTATTTGATACTTTACTACTATGCATTAGGAGGAAGTATTCATCAAGGCAATTTTTTCTCTTCATTTATTCCAAAGAATCTCTTTTAGTCAATTGTCATTGTTTACCATTTATATTGTTTCACAGTATATGTATATATGTATTTTTCTTTGACATGTTCTGTATTTGAATTTATCATTATTTTTTTTATTTAAAACAACTGCATGTGACATTAGATGTATATCAGTGAAAATTCTATGGTTTGACGTGAAACCTTTTTTATTTAATTTAATGTATTTGTGACACATATTTCGCATAAATTTTAGCTTTCAACACTCTTTCTCCGTGTAATATTTAACTATGCCAAATCTCACACTCCTCCGTGCGGGCATTTTGCTTTGAAAGGAGTCCGAAGTTTTTCGTTTCACGTATAGGTACCTATAAATTTATATCACTATCTATGTGTAGCCATGATCCAATTTGTCTGGTTCCCCTTTCTAAGGGTTACGAAGGTCAGATGGCAGTCGCTTTAATGTAATAACCAGACTCGCCAATTCAAGGATCATGGTTAAAGCGTACCCCGATAGAAACGGGACAAAAGCGCTAAGGGGAAAGAAAGTATACTTACCTATAAGTTTCAATTATTTATTCATTTATTTATTTATTCATTTTTTTTTTATTTATTTATTTATTTATTTGTTTATTTATTTACTTATTTATTTGTTTATTAATTAATTTATTTATTTATTTATAATTAATTTATTAATTAATTAATTTATTTATTTATTTATTTATTTATATATTTTTTTATAATTTCTTCTAACCTACCGGTGTTCCTAAGTTTCCTTGAATCACTAGAGTATCATATATTTTAACACCGAGCTATCTAAAAGTTTTGTTCAGTTTTCTTATCTTTTCTTTTTCATTTTTTAACAAAAAATGAATATGTCCTTGTTATACAAGTACATATACATCTTCCTACATTCCCTTAAATAAGAATAAATGCTTGTGCTATAAGTGAACGAAATCGGTCGAGGCATTTTTCGAACTCGCGACCACTGGATTACTAGCCCAGTGCGCTAACCGCTCTGCCATTTATAAAATTATAAATATTATTTAATTTTATAAATATCCGATACATTATATTGGATTAAGGTATTTGTTATTTGATAATGCCGAAACACCTCGGCGAAAATGTTAGGTCATTGTAAAACGAATCTTTGGAAAAATACAGTGTTATTCATTTATTTTAAAATATAATATAAAACTTTTCTGTAAAAACAAAAACTTACCCGTTTTTCAAGTCTAGAGAAGCATGCGTGAAAAATGAATTTAAATGTTTTAAATTTTTCACTGTATCCAAATTACTAAATGTTTAGATAGGTATTAATATTAATCGGCATATGTGGTTTCGGCGTTGGTCACAGCTCGTTCATTTTAATAAGATTATTCAATATCATCAAAACAAACATCTCTTTGTTGTTAAGGTATAACTTTCTTAAATCCGCTATATTTAGAGTCGTTTTGACTTTCTCAAAACTGTCACTATTACATAATATAACTATTATACCAATAACAAAACTAATTATTTTAGTTTTTAGTTTATGGTCAATTATTCGCAAATTAATAATTATTAATTTTATTGACCACAAAACAGCGGGAGTGATTTATATTACATCAAATGGATAATATAAAAATATGGCCGATAAATATTGATTGGAAACATTATTGTTCAATTTTGATATCTAATTAATTTCATAACAATTGTACATTTTTTTATGTAAAACGATTAAGTGCAGATGACACCTTATTTCTACATGTCTATTTTTTACTCCTCACTAACCCAAGAGGGTGTAGTGGGGAGTAATGATTTCGCAATTTTTAAGGGTATTTTTTTATTGCATATTATCAACTAGTATCATGCTGAGATTGTATTCTGAAAGTTTCATCACAATGTATCTGTGTGTGCTATGTGCTGCGTGCTATGTGCTGTGTGCTATGCACGGCGTGTTTATTTTACTTTATCGATTTTAGACTAAAGTAATCATTCAATTATTTTCAAATATTACAAATTTGTATATCTAATACTCGCTTAGACCCCATTAGATTTTGAACGATAAATGAATAGTGCCTCTCAATTTTTTTAAATGTCAAATATTTCAAAGTGACCCCAAACTCAGGAAACTTAAATTTTGAAATTTTTATTTTCAAAATGGTAAATATGTAAACACATCACTTTCATAATGGTATTGAAGAGTTATCAAGTTTTCATAATAAAATATTTAAATAAAAAATAATTTAACAAACTCATTTCACGAAAATGCTGAATATTTTCCATACCGAATTTGAATACTTTTAAAATGACTTGTTAGTGAGGAGTTTAGCGTTGGCCACAACCCACTCGTTTAAAGTATGAATGTGTATTTGTAACAAGAACATAATAATATGCTCACTTCTTAGCTCACTCCGTTTTCACTGTCCACTTAGAAGAAATAAAAACCAGTCTCTCTTTTATATAGAACCTTCTAAAAAACTAACTAACATATATTAATAGAGCTTGTACTGGGTACAATAGATATTGTTTGAGTGATCAGGAATTGGATATGTTTGCTTCGAGTTTTTATATATTTAAAAAAAATGTGAATTTGTCGGCTATTTAATCTGTGGTCTGTTTTGTTGTGCACATCTTTAACTTTTAAATTGCGCCCCTTTAACTTAATTTTAATTTATTATTATTCATACATTGAGACACGTGAGGTATAAACCATAATATGAGTTTCTAGTGGTCGATGCTTCCCCCACTCTCCTCCCTACTCCTTTCCCATCCTGTTTTCAGAATTTTTAAAAAATGTGTATGTAATATATTTTAGAATACCTACTATAATTGGCAACATAAAATTTATCTTTGTATATTTGTATAAATCTTTATTGTATTGCTGTTGTATTATATAAAATAATATAAATAAAATAAATAAAATAAATAAAATAAATAAAATAAATAAAATAAATAAAATAAATAAAATAAATAAAATAAATAAAATAAATAAAATAAATAAAATAAATAAAATAAATAAAATAAATAAAATAAATAAAATAAATAAAATAAATAAAATAAATAAAATAAATTAAATAAATAAAATAAATAAAATAAATAAAATAAATTAAATAAATAATATAAATAAAATAAATAAAATAAATAAAACAAATAAAATAAATAAAATAAATAAAATAAATTAAAAAAAAAAAAATACATAACTTAATTCTAATACATTACTTACCTAAACTAAACAAGTACCTACATTTTTTTTTTTAACATGTCTACGTAGGGGACACCAGCTATTAGGATTTGGGGGCATTTTGCTCTTCCGAAGAAGCGCACTACGTAGCGTTGGGAGGGGTTTGCAGTCTAAAAAAGAGTTTATTGATTCGGATTTTAAAAAGACCCGGATGGAAACACAGAATTCGGAAGATCGTTTCACAGTCGGGTTTCTGTATTAATAAAGGAGTTCGAGAAGCGACTTGTTCGTATATGTTGAAGGTCCACTGTGAATGGGTGCTGCGATTGAGTGAAGCGAGTGACTCTGCTGCGAGTGGGTGGAGGAGGGACCAAAGATGCAAGTTCTTCTGAGCAATTCCCGTGGTAGTATCTATAGAATAAACTTAAAATACCGATATTACGTCTGTGTTCTAGTGATTGCAATCCATCAGTCAATGATAGATCATCAATCAGACGTATAGCACGCCTTTGGACAGCGTCGAGGGTATTCAGTAGGTAACATAAACTTCATATTATAAAAAAAAATCTATTCATAATATAATAACATAATAGAATGTATATAAGTCAATAATGCTATATAATGGCTACATTACACCTATATATGTAAGATAAATATGGTCCCAGGTTGTTTTAATAGTAATATAAGAAGAGAATAGGTACCCAACATTTTCTGTAATTCCCCAATGTTGCTGATGTCAATAATTTTTGGACGTTTGTGAAAAGACCTGAATATTTGGGATTCTGTCTCATCAAAAATGCACAATATTTTAAATACTATTTCCACGTTCTATTCCATTTCACAAATTAAGAAAAAAAAACAGATGCATATAAATAACGATCAAACTTATTTATTTATTTTATTTTATTTAACAAATTTTTGTACAAAGATTATTTAAAACATATTTTCCGTAACATATATTGCGAGGCAGCGGTTTTGGAGAGCCTGATCTATTACAGGATCCAACTCCACTGTCATCGTTCACCAGTAGCTCAGTGATAGAAAAGCAAAAGTCTCTGCTGTCATAACTAGTGCTTACAATGACTCTCAGGGGTTCTATCTCGTCATAAACTTGAATGAGACCAAATAAGAAATAAAATAATTTTATAAAAAAAAAATATTATATTAATAATTAAGATCAAATTTAAAGAAATAGATTTGTTGCAAGGATTCTTGAGATAAAGACAAAGTTTTTAAGAACAAATTAACATTTATTTTTAATATTAAGTATTGTACAAGTTTACTAGTTTCAATCCCATGAATGAATCGATTATAATTTAAATAAAAGATATGAAGACTAACTAAAATATTAAGGCTATTAACTCTTAAATAATATAAGTAAAATTAAGAATGTAAATTACTTGAAAATATAAAACATCAAAAGATTTAAATCGTCAAAAGAGAATTCTCTTTATATTGGAATGTTAAATAAACCGAACTAATAATAAGTATGAGAATTGATATTAAGTTTATCACAAATTGATAATTCACCGATAGACAATCAAAAATATAATCATTCTACCTACGCTCGTCTCAATCTAAATCCTACTAAATGTTATAATTTATTAATTCCAAATACAACAAATAAAGAAATCCAGGATGAGTCAAGGACGTCATCATCACTCTTCATACGGTGAACTTTATACATCAAAATTCACCCCTTCAGAGATGAATGAAGTGTGAATGAATTTTTAATATTCTGAAATCCATATTGTGGTAATCAATTAGTACAGAGTTTCTTCATAGTGAATGGCATCATCATATGAACAATCCATACTTCAATATCACGTCGAATCTTCTAAATATTTCCTTTTTGGATAGATTAACATGAAATCAATCCTCTCAATGTCATCCCTCAAGTAAATCCTCAGTTAAAATCCAAATTTATAATCTTCTTTTCACAGTCATCTTTAATAGAACTTTTCATAATTTTTACTTCCCATGGTCACATTCTCGTCGATAAAAATTGATATACAATCAATATGAGTCGTCTCATGATAAATTATAGATGTTCAAACAAGATGTCAAGTACCAATACAAAACATGAACGAAACAGGACGAAATAAACGTGGTACGTTAATCAAATTGACTTGAAACGACGTAGGACAGGACAAAAAATAAAACGGGTGGGAATAATGGGAAATCTGACATTAGACTTTCCTATGAAAAGAAGAATGATTTACGTTTATAAACTGTATCAATTCACGATCTACCACAAATATTGAATGTAATAAAATATCGAAAGGACTTACCCATTTTCCCGTTTCACTATTTTTAATTAAATAACGTCACCCGCCATCTTATAAATGGCTGTGACTCGTTAACACAACAATTTTATTAAGAAAAAGCGCCTTTTCGGAATGACAATCCTATTTAAGCGGTCAAACGATAAATGTTGCTAGTTTGCAAAATAACTCAGTGTGTCAGTTTTAAAAAAAAAAATATAAATTATTTAATTTTATCTAATTCCTAGCCAGTATTTATAACGTAACGTGACAATATACATAAATACATACATTTTTAAAATTAATAAATAGATAATTTTTTAAAATAACGACAGAGCGTTTTCGCCAAGGTGACCTGAAATTGTCAAGGTCTAAAAGAAAATCTAGAATCATACATTTTTAATTTATTTATATAATAATTCACTTTTTTCCTTATATCTTATAATAAGTATTATCTACATAATATTATATTTAAATTACATCATTTTTCCTTTATATTATATATCAGATATTATACTTTAATGACAGGTCGTAAGTCCTGTAGGTGCCTTGAGTTTTTGGTTCTTCTATAATATTCCAACTTCGTCTCTATTGAGATGTTAAAAAGTTTGTCAAAAAATGTCATTTGACTCCCGACACGGAAAAAAATCCAATATTTACGTATATAGGTTTGCAATTATAAAAATATTAGATTTAATAAATTGTATCTAATTTTCTTGGGAAATAAAAAACTCTCATTTGTCGTTTATTACTCTGCTTAAATTTGAGTACACGCCACCTTGAAGAAAAATATTCATTCATATAACATGATCCATTTTTAAAATGAATTGATCGATCTAATCACTATTGTATGTGACCTATTATAAGCTAATGAAACGGTTATTTAAATTATTGTGCCTTACAATCATTAATCTATCTTATTATGGCGTATTTATATAACAAAACATGAAATTGAATGCATAAAAAAAAATCTTTTTAATACGTGTTTATTATTTTACAAATAACGTTTAGCAAGGACAAGCTAATCACGAATATTCAAAAACTTAAACTGCATTTGTACTTTCCAATAGTAGGCACACATAACGGTACGTCTATATATTATATTTAATAGTCTTTGGAGCCAAATCTCAGGAGACTTAAATCAATACCTTGTCTATTGGTATAATAAACCAATACTACTTACTTACTTCCGATGGCCAAACAACTCCGGTAGAGCTTTAGCCTCCTGAACAATAGCTTTCCAAGCCTTCCTATCAGCTGCAGTGGACTCCTAGTCATCACAAGCATTCAGCACGTTCAGATCTCGGGTAACATTGTCCATCAATCTCTGCTTTGGTCTACACAGGGGTCTCTTGCCCACAGGGTTATTTTGCAGAGTACGTTTTGTGGCTCATCCCCTGATCTGACAACATGTCCAATACAAGCTAACCTTCAATGAGATGAGTGTTGAGATAATGTCCCGAATTCAAAGTGGCACAAGAGCAGCAGCGGCACTGGGAGCATTCCTGTCTCCAAAGCCCATAACGCGAAGGGTGAAACTCCAGCCTAATTAAGCCAGTAATCCTGTATGGTGCTGAGTCCTGGTGCATGACACTCAAGGATTAACAAAGACTGCTAACATAATACACCAAATATTATATAAAATTAACAGTATCTAAATAAGCAACTTTTAAGACTCCTTTCATAAGCAACTTTTATAACTCCTTTTATATAGGGCCGTTTAATGACTCAAAATCATGTCAAGGGCGCAGATAGTTTAGTTGTGTGATTTACGAAACAAACCTGAAATAATCAATAACAAGCATTTTTACTCCTAACTAACCCAAGGGGATATAGTGGGGAGTTATGATTTCGCAATTTTTAAGACTATTTTTTTTATTGCAGATTATCAACTAGTATCATGCTGAGATTGTATTCTGAAAGTTTCATCACAATGTATCTGTGTGTGTGTGATATGTGATGTGCAGTGTGCTATGTACGGCGTGTTCATTTTTACTTAATCGATTATAAACTAAAGAACTGTATCGATTCTATTTAAATTTTGCAAATTTGTATATCTAATACTCACTTAGACCTCATTAGATTTTGAAGCATACCTGAATAGTGCTTCTCATTTTTTTTAACTGTCAAATATTTCAAAGTGATCCCAAGCTCAGGAAAATTAAAATTTGAAATTTTTATTTTCAAACAGGTAAAAAAGCTCATCACTTTCATAAAATGGCATTGAAGAAATATCAACTTTTCGTAATAAAATATGTAAATAATTAAACAAACTCATTTCATAAAATTGCTGCAAATTTTCCATACAAAATTTGATTACATAACAACTTTGACTATACTGACTGAAAGTAATATACTAACATTATTATTGTGAAATTTGCTTTGTTTATGTTAAAGTATTATTTAATTTTATTCTTATTACATCATTTTCCATAATATTAGGAAAATATTTATTACTCCTCACTAACCCAAGGAGATATAGTGGGGAGTTTGAATACTTTATAGGATGACTTGTTAGTAAGGAGTTTAGCGTTGGCCATAACCCACTCATTTTTAATGAATACGTAAAGTTATGTAGATTATCAACATTTTTCAAAACGTTGGAGACCTATATCTCAGATAATCAATACTCGTATAAGTCAACCTTTATAACTAAAAGAATCATATTGTTTCGAGATAAACACATAGGTACCTACCAATTGAAGGCCAGTGCAATATTTTCTAAAATCTGTTTTATGTATATATTTATAACAATTTGGTAGATTCGAAACGATTTCATTTATTTGCCAACCATTGTACTAAAAACAAATTAATTTTTATCATAAAAATCATTTACTAAGGTCAAACGGTTGACCCTCATGCCTCAACAGCAATTGAGTCGTTTCGCTACCAATAAAGTGTATCAAGTTCGATTCCTAGTAGGAGAATGAAAATTGTATTTCATTATACCTACTTATTTAAGTACGTACGTAACATCTCACATATGTCGGCCAAAGTGGCTCAGTTGGTTGGGTATCTGACTTCTGATCTAAAGGTCCCGGGTTCGATTCCCGGTGGAGACACAGTTTTTAATTGTGTTTTCAGTCTGGATCTGTGAGACGATTAATATCGTTAGTTTCCAGAATGTGGCAACTTGTTATTGGGTGCGTGTTAAATTAATACTTGACATAGCACCTGTTAGTTTCCCGAGATGTAATATAAAAGAAAATATCAGCTGTTAATATGTATCTGTTTATTTTAAAATGACAAGTCTAACTATGCCAATGATAACACTATGATAAGCCTGGAAAAGGTATATGATAAAATTATCAGAGACAATTGATTGGATGTACATACTACCGGTGTACGGAGTGAAGAGAAAGCTTATACGCGCAAATGCGTCATTATATTTATGAGTACATCAATACATGTGACCCCGAAACATCCTGGTTCTTTATAAATAATAGCGTTAGACAGGGGATGCGTGCTGTCACCATGGCTCTTCTATCTGTACATTGATTCCTAAATAATTATCCCCTAGGGATGAAGGTAAAAGTCTGAAATTGAGTACTATAAAAGTGCGTAATTTTTATCTATGCAGATAATAAAGTACCATTTATCAGAAATTATAGAAGAGTTCGGTACAGTATTTTGTAAGTATGGTATATGAAGAATGCATAAAGAAAGTACTGAGAATGAATGCCAGTAAATCAATGGCAATCCTATTATATTGAAAGTTGATATTTTTTTTTATTTTATTTATTTTGGATATCCAACAGTACAGTAGAATATAATAACATAGTATGATATTAAAAACAATGGAAAAAACAGTAAATGATTACGGTACATAATAACAAGACATCATATCAAGTAATTTTTAAAGTTTTACATACAATAACAAGGATAAAATCTTACATTATAATTTCAAGGATAAAACAACAACTTTCTATATAAAATTGCAATCTAGTCTAAAGCCACCCCGATGTGATGACGATTGTCAGCAAATCAATGGCAATCCTATAATATTGAAATTTGATATAAATCTTGCATTATAATTACAAGGATAAAACAACTTTCTATATAAAATAACAATCTTATCTAAAGCCACCCCGATGTGATGACGATTGTCAGCAAATCAATGGCAATCCTATAATATTGAAAGTTGATATAAATCTTACATTATAATTACAAGGATAAAACAACTTTCTATATAAAATTACAATCTAATATAAAGCCACCCCGATGTGATCACGAATGTCAGCAAGAAAAAAGGACATGTATCAAATTTATTATCATCTCGTATTAAATGAAATGTCAAGAGCAATAGTCGCAATTGGGTATTTTTGAGAATCGATAGGATTATTTTATTTATAAATATTTATACGCATATTGTATTTTTCTCTGTTTTGTTCTTACGTTCCTTAACACCTGTTCTAGTGTTTTTATTTTTTTAATTTAATTTTAATTAAGTTTAGTTTGTCGATCGACAATTCTTGATATTAGTTTTAATGAATAATATTGGTTTACCTATAGGTATACAGGCTTTTGTGTTTTTGAGTGCAAACTTTACTTCTTATATTGTTACTAATATTATATATACCAAATCTAATCAGATTCATCTTTGGTGACTTCACCTTGCTCGAGTTGGTTGAAAGAGATTGTCTAATGGCAATAAATCCGCCTTTATGCACTTGCTGTACACAAAGTAAATGAATAAATTAAATTAATTAAAAATATTACGTCGTAATCGTCGTTTTTTCATAAACAGATTAAAAATAATGTTAAACGCAAAAGTATAATAGGCCTATCTATGGAGGTGATAAATAAAACGTCAACGTACTTCGTTGGTAAAAATGTTCAAAACGATGATCTTCTAGGCGTAGTATGACTTCATTCCGTATAAATTGACTGAATATGACTTAACTCCGTATGAATTGTCCCTGTATGACTTGGCTCCATGACTTGACTCCATTTGACTTGACTTCGTTTAAATTGACCCCATGTGACATGACTCCGTATAAATTGACTCCATTTGAATTGGCCCGGTATGAATTGACTCCAAATTATTTGACTCTGTATGACTTAATTCCTTGTGACATGACTCCTTATGATTTAATTCTGTATGACATGAATCCATATGACTTGATTCCTTATAAATTGACTTAACTCTGTGTGATTTCTTTTACTCTTTTTATTTGCTGTTGTACATACACAATGTTGTCATACTTTGTAATCTGGTTGGTCGGAATAAATTACCTAATGGCAATAAGCCCGCCAGTGAACAATTATATTTGTTTATATTATGTACAAGGAGATGTATAAATGAATAAATAAATAATTAACCCCGCATGACTTGGCTCCATATGATTTGCCTCCGTATGGCTTGATTCCATACAACTTGACTTCGTTTAAATTGATTCCATGTGAATTAACCCTGTATGTCTGAATTTCATATGACATGACGCCGTATAAATTGACTCCATATGACTTAACTCCGTATGAATTGGCCCTGTGTGACTCGGCTCCATATTATTTAGCTCTGTATGACTTTACTCCGGATGACTTGACTTCGTGTTACTTGACTCTGTATGAATTAGCCCTTTTTGACCATATGAATTGACATCGTATAAATTGACTTCGTGTTACTTGACTCTGTATGAATTAGCCATTTATGACCATATGAATTATTGACACCGTGTAAATTGACTCCGTATGGTGAACGAATGGGGTAATGGAGAAATGGGGTGTGAAGTCAGCGAAAAGTCTCTCTTGTGTCTATAATAATTGACTCAAGAAAGAGGAAGGTGGCAACACCGGTTTTTTTCACCGGGACACGTTTTTTTAAATTCAATTTTACTCAGAGGGAAGTTTTTAAAGAGGTGAACGAGATCGTTCACAAAAACGGCAACAATAATCTTTTGAGAAAGAAAGAAAAGCCGCCAGCATAATAAAAGATTTTTTTAAACATTTTGTTAACCAAGTGACTTTATAGGTATGTGGATCGGATGGTTATAGCGGCATAGCCCTCCGAGTATCCGGACACAGCGTTCTGCGTTTGGTCTCAGAGTGTCTCATTCAAAATATTTTTGTCATCACAATGATAACTTTTATTTATATAGTACACATCACAGAACACGGAGTACCAATTATTGAAGTGCAATCATTATTTTGTAAAATATGTACTGAAATTAAGACAGCTCGGGTCCTGAATCGAACTTAGTCCGCTGATTTGCGAATCCTTACCCATAACTTTACAACAACTGGTCAGTATAATGTACTAAACACTTTTATTTTCCTCCAACCTTATTTAATATAAATATTATTTAATAACTGGTAATCCAATTTAACTCCCACTATAATAACGTGCATATGTATTGTAAAGTTAGTTTTACTGGGAAAATGTAAGTTGATATATAAATTATGTTAATTTGATAATATTGCCTGGAACTTTGCACGAAGGAATAAGTAAGTAAGTATTCATTTGCAAAATATTACAATACTTTCAATATAATATATGATACATTTTGATACATGTTAAAGATCGCCTTACACTTTTCATATTATTTATTATAAGACACGGTGGTACAGTGGACAAAGAATACATACTGTCTTTCTGTATATCGTTCACATGCTCAAGTCATTCTTTTTTAGAACTATCCGTCTTTTTAGGTCTTTCGTTCATTGCTGTCCACTTTCTTCTTCTTCGTCAGACTTTCTCATCTCAATACGTTCACATCCATTCCATCGATGATATATTTATCATAAGTTATTTTTCTATCCTTTTGATATTTTTTGTAAATTTAGGTACCGGGGAGATAATAAGGCGTAAATAATTGTAAAATCGTCGAGTTAATTCCTGTCCCCCTATTGCTTCTTCCTTCCTGTTAAATAGATATTTGATGGTGTAATTGTTAATGTAAATAACTATTTTAACTCATCACTAACCCAAATGTTCTCCGCTAACATTTTTTTTATTGCAAATTATCAACTAGTATCATGCTGAGATTGTATTCTGAAAGTTTCATCACAATGTATCTGTGTGTATGCTGTATACTATGCGCTGTGTAATATGTTCTGATTTTAAATTGCTTCTCTGGCAACTAACAGATATTATGTCAAATATTAATTTAAAACGCACCCAATAACAAGTTGCCACATTCTGGAGACTTACGATATTAATCGTCTCACAGATTGTGTCTCTACCGGGAATCGAACCCGGAAACCTAGGATCAGCTGTCAGATACCTAACCAACTACGGTACGGCGTGTTTATTATACTTGATCGACTTAAGTACTCATTCTATTGTTTTAGAATTTTGAAAAATTGTATGTTTAATACTCGCTTGGACCCCATTAGATTTTGAAAGATATCTGAATAGTGCTTTTCAATTTTTTTAACTGTCAAATATTTAAATGTGACCCCAAGCTAGGTAAACTCGAAATCTGTTATTTATTTTTCAAATAAGTAAAAAGGCACATCACTTTCATAAAATGGCATCGAAGAATTATCAAGTTTTCATAATAAAATATTTGAATCAAAGAATATTTAACAAACTCATTTCATGTTTTTCATACAAAATTTGACTACTTGGTGAAGTGACTTATAAGTGATGAGTTTAGCGTTGGCCATAACCCATTGTATTTGTTCATTTTGTGTCGGTATGTATATGTTTTTTATTTGATTCCATAAACACATTTGGGAACTTTAATAGTTTTGTATATATACCTATTTTGTTTTGTGTTTTCTTACAAAATTGTATAATTATAACTTTCTGTTTCTAAAATAAAATAAAATAAAAAAAAAACACCTTTATGTATTCATCAAATATAAGCTGGAATAATTACTTTACTTTTATTGACAGATATTTGCTGGCATCGATTCAATTAAGTCTGCACGGCTAAATTTTGGATCATATTTATAGAGTATTTGATAAAACGAGTGGGTTGTAGCCAACACAAAACTCTCCACACCATAGTACCAAGTGTTAATTTTTTCTTCTTGAAAGGTTGACAATCTCTAAATGCACATTTATGAAGTACATTTCTATTTGATTCTTAAACAAATATAAGATTCCCAGAGGACAAAAGTTTTCACAATACACCATACTCACAATAACAGTAACGGAAATCATTGTATGCATTTTCTACATAATACATGTTAAGAAATTTTAAATAAAATTGACTACATTACTAGCAAGATGCATGTATGAGACAGTGTATCAATGTTGATGAGGCGATGTATGTGTCAAGATAGAAGAATGCGGTGGTCGGTTATCACTGCCTACCCCCTGAGGAAGATAGAAGTGGAGACTAAAAGAATACACTTGTCTATAGAGACACATACAATTTCAAGTTGATCACTTGATCATCAGTTGATCACTCAATTTTCCTATACAGAAGCTATTTTATATTATGAAATTTATTTCACATTGATATGGCAGACCATAGATATTTTTCTTTAAATTTTGACGATCCTTGACTGCATTCTTAATGAGTGTATTTTTGTTGTATAAAAATTTTAAATAGTTTAAAAATACCTCGATATTCCAGACCGCGAGAGCATTTTGAAAATTTCGACAGATGAAATCATAGAGAAGAAATTAACGGATATCTATGGAAAACAAATCAGCTCTAAGGTTATGGACTTTACATATTTGATATCAATATGAAGTCAATCGGACTTTTAGTTTGGGCTGCAAAGAGGACACAAAACAACAACGTACCTAAATGATGAATTCATAGAATAGAAATTAGAAGTTGTCTATGGAAAACTAATCAGTCTATGCACTTTACATAATATCTGATGTTAATATGAAGTCGATCGGAATAATAGTTTGGGCTGTATAGAGGACACAAAAAGGATAATCCGTACGGCGTATGTACGCCGAACGCCATAGGTACATATATAGACATCATGACGAAACCCATAGTATGCACACTCTACATGATACCCGTTGAAAAATTTATGTAAAAAAATCTAATCATTTCTAATCGAATCGGCTCTCCCAGTCCTTATCATCTAAGTCGCCCTGTCCTGTGCATCCTCTGAACGAAAAATTCTTGATCTTGGACGTGGCCTCATGGAACTTCTTCTATCAAACCCCTTTTTAACATACTATCCAGTGGTAGATTTACTCTTAATGTGACTTCCACCATCTTTATCTGTTGTTGTCCATCTGGATATTACACATTTTATTTTAAACAGTAAGCTATGACATCGGCAATTAAATTCATTTACTGCCAAATTAACAACCCAGTTGCTTTTAAATAACAACTAAATGATTAGATTTGGATCTCATTAGGGTTTGGGTGAATGAGTTAACAAAAGATAAAATTTATAGCTTAATAATCTAAGGTCGGCGCACGGCGCAAGGCGCATGTTACATATAGATAGATATAATGTTATATGGTATATGTATGGCGAATTCCTTATTTATATTCCAGTTCATTATACATATTATGATATCATTACTAACCCAGTTGTAAACTAACAAAACAAATCAGGGGTTCCCACTCATATTGTCTTGTTTCGCTTTAAACATATGAAAAAAAAAACACTTGAAGACACAGTCAATTTGAGTACTTGTGCAAAACTTTTCACATTATCTGTAAAAAGCGCCAATAAGCTAAGAGTTATTCACAGAGCGATTCATAGTGATAGAACAAATACTTTTAGAAGTATTCTTCGCGATGAAATTAAGACAAATTAATGCATACATATTTATTAAAAGTTGAAATGTATATTTCATTTATTTTTTAGAAATGTTTTTTAATTAAAAAAATGTAAAAAACAGTAGGTAACTATTTACTCTTGCATCTAACCGTAGCCGGAAACGCATAGCTGTATAATATATTCTTTGTATGAAATACAAAATTGTTCAATTTTATCAAAATATCAAATTATTTATTTATTTATTTTATTTTATTTTATTTTATTTTATTTTATTTTATTTTATTTTATTTTATTTTATTTTATTTTATTTTATTTTATTTTATTTTATTTTATTTTATTTTATTTTATTTTATTTTATTTTATTTTATTTTATTTTATTTTATTTTATTTTATTTTATTTTATTTTATTTTATTTTATTTTATTTTATTTTATTTTATTTTATTTTATTTTATTTTATTTTATTTTATTTTATTTTATTTTATTTTATTTTATTTTATTTTATTTTATTTTATTTTATTTTATTTTATTTTATTTTATTTTATTTTATTTTATTTTATTTTATTTTATTTTATTTTATTTTATTTTATTTTATTTTATTTTATTTTATTTTATTTATTTTATTTGAATCTTCTTGTACATATAATTAGTACACTGGCGGGCTTATTGCCACCAGGCCCACCCTGGTCTTGCATCAATAATTATTTTTTATTTAATCATTTTGCAACCACTCCGGTCTTCGGCTAAGTAAGTGGAAGGTTGTATTATTAAGAAGGTTTAAAAAATGCGAACCCTCAGTTGTTGCTGCCCCGAGAAGGTCCTGACACCGCGCGACTCTTCCACAGCCAAAACAGAGCAATAAAAAATATTATGAAAAAGAGATTCGTAGCATGAAGAAGATGCATCCAATAAAAGTACTAAATTGCGATAAGGTTTACGACATAACCCTCGGAACCAGACTTGAATATTTATATTCATATTATTGTCGCATTATTGGAATTTCATTATGGACAAAATATATATTTAAAACTATATACCGCTCGCATAAAATTTCATAAAAATAATACGCGACTTTGCATGACTCACTACCATAAATATACTATGTATAAAATAAAGAATGGCTCCAGGCAAATTTTTTTCAAAATAATGCTTGGTTGTTGTTATTTTATATTATGTGATTTGACTTTTTGGTAGTAGGTATTACAGCGTAAAGAACTATACAAATAAAATCAACAACTTTGTTAATTTAATTTTATTTGGTCATACGATAAATAAATAACAACTAGAGATTTCTGTCGTGAGAAACACATGGTTGTTGTTCTTTAATGAGTATGTGTTTTGACTTTTTGAAAATATCACGGCGTAAAGAACTATGCAAATAGAATCAACAACTAGAGGTTTCTGCCGCGAGAAACACATGGTTGTTGTTCTTTTATATAAGATTTATTGACTTTTGGATAATATCGCGGCGTAAATAACTATACAAATAAAATTAACAACTAGAGGTTTCTGTCGCGAGAAACACATGGTTATTGTTCTTTAATATGTGATTTGACTTTTGGATAATATCTCGGCGTAAAGAACTATACAAATAAGATCAACAACTAGAGGTTTCTGTCGCAAGAAACACATGTTTGTTGTTCTTTAATGTGTGATTACAAATAACCATACAAATAAAATCAACAACTAGAGGTTTCTGCCGCGAGAAACACATGGTTGTTGTTCTTTTATATAAGATTTGACTTTTGGATTATATCACGGCGTAAATAACTATACAAATAAAATTAACAACTAGAGGTTTCTGTCGCGAGAAACACATGGTTGTTGTTCTTTAATATGTGATTTGACTTTTGGATAATATCTCGGCGTAAAGAACTATACAAATAAGATCAACAACTAGAGGTTTCTGTCGCAAGAAACACATGTTTGTTGTTCTTTAATGTGTGATTACAAATAACCATACAAATAAAATCAACAACTAGAGGTTTCTGCCGCGAGAAACACATGGTTGTTGTTCTTTTATATAAGATTTGACTTTTGGATTATATCACGGCGTAAATAACTATACAAATAAAATTAACAACTAGAGGTTTCTGTCGCGAGAAACACATGGTTGTTGTTCTTTAATATGTGATTTGACTTTTGGATAATATCACGGCATAAATAAATATACAAATAAAATCAACAACTAGAGGTTTCTGTCGCGAGAAACACAAGGTTGTTGTTCTTTAATGTGTGATTTGACTTTTGGATAATATCACGGCATAAATAAATAAACAAATAAAATCAACAACTAGAGGTTTCTGTCGCGAGAAACACAAGGTTGTTGTTCTTTAATGTGTGATTTGACTTTTGACTAATATCACGGAGTAAATAACTATGCAAATAAATTCAACAACTAGAGGTTTCTGTCGCGAGAAACACATGGTTGTTGTTCATTGATATGTGTTTTGACTTTTTGGTAATATCACGGCGTAAAGAACTATGCAAATAAAATCAACAAATAGAGGTTTCTGTCGTGAGAAACGCATGGTTGTTATTCTAATGTGTGATTTGACTTTTGATTAATATCATGGCATAAAAACTTACTGTCGTACTTATAAACGTAATTTATAATTGCGTATATGCAATTAAAAAAATATATTCGATATAAACTTATCTATACATAGTAGGTAAAAGAGCGTGATTAACGAAAACGTTTACTTGTAAACTGTGACTTTATTACACATTTATTTCATAGACGTCAAGTTAGGAAAGGTCGAGAGGTTGTTTAACACTTTACTAACGCGTCATACCAAGAATTTCAAAAAGCGGATCTTTCACATAATATGATCCGACGCATAATTTTAATACTTATAACTTTTTTCCTTGTTATTCTTCAATGCAATCGTGTTTAAATTGACTCAACACGGCACAATTGAACGCGGTATTTATTTTCATTTTTCGATGTCAGTTATCCAAAAATTACACGCATTTATCTATTTTTTGAGATATGTGAAATGTGAAGCCAATGCGGCCATATGAAAAAAATAAATGGGAATGTTCCTAAACAATTCGGTAAACTAGTTAGTCATATCTTAGTATAAGTTTATAAGTAAGATTAATTTAATACCGATCTTAACTGTTTTAGTCGTGCTTATCTAGTTGCACGTTTAGTAAGCTATTAACGAATTCTACTAAGCAATACCGAAACTATTTTGTTAGTCCAGTAAGTGCTTATAACTTGCATGTTCTAATCATTATATTTATTATATTTTTAATATATATGTTGGTGCTTTCTCATTTCCTTATTAGTTCTTTTTGGGGGAATATCATTTTTCAATGACCTGCCCACATTTATTTTAGAATTAAAATCATCAGAATAAATATAAAATATCTTTAAATCATATCATTGACAATATGAAATCCCTTCTGGTCGCCGCCTACCCGGAAAACCACCCAAGAGATGGAAGGATAGCTGGACTTCGTCATCCCAGGAGACATAGTTTCTGAAGAACAGACCAACTAGGTTTACTAAACGAAGAAGAAGAAGAAGACAATATACGATCCCATAATTTGTTTTTTTTTGTGTATGAAAGGATAATTACGATGCTTCTCTCTCGAACAAGAGATTATAACTCAGTCAAGACATTATCAACGTAGTAATCATTTTTTATATTGTGTCAAAATTGTAATATCGTATTTACAGAAAAAAGCCAATAAAAAATATTTCAATGGGTGATTTTTCACCGGTAAATCTTTCAATATCACCAAACCACCTGATAACATTATTGCCCCCAATAACCCAAGGAGATATAGTGAGGAGTAGGTAATCAATTCGCATATTTTAAGGCTATTTTTTATAATAATTTCAATGTTTTTTCGTTAAAACTGTGGGAGTTCATAGACGAATCAGAATTGGACATAATGAGTACAATTTAATGAGGCTAAGTGCTTTCGCTAGGTACAACTAGCTTTTTCAGAGGCATAGTTTATACTGAATATGTTATACAAAATTGAATAAACAATATTAATATTATAGAACAAGAGGTGTGTAAAGGTGAAGGGAAGGGTAGTTTGGAAACAAGAATTTTTTCTGTGTGTGTATGTGTGTGTGATGTGTACCTATTATGTGTCATATACGAAGTGTTTATTCTACTTTATGGATCATAGACTAAAAGAAAGACTCATAAGAAAGCTTTCCAGCACAAAGTGGGGAGCCCAACCCCATGTCCTAAGAACCTCGGCACTGGCACTGTGTTTCTCCGCTGCTGAATATGCTGCACCAGTATGGTACAACTCATCACACGCAAAAAGGGTAGATGTGGTAATTAATGAAACAGCCAGATTAATATCTGGTTGCCTAAAACCGACCCCCACTAATGAACTCTATCCAATTGTGGGTATTGCCCCCCCCCCCTACGATCAGACGGCGTGTTGCAGCAGAAGTCGAACGGAGCAAGCAGCAAACTGACCCTAGACATCCAATGCACTTATGCGGCTCACAGCCGCATAAGTGCAGACTCAAGTCCAGAAGAAGCTTCCTGGAGATGACCGCCCCTATAGTTGGTCTCCCCGAGGCCCGAAGGCTGTCACTGTGGCGTGATAGTGTCGAATGCACTCAGCTACCACCCGCGGAGGACGTGTCAGTGGGACACAACCTGCCTTATCCAAGATGGAGAGCGCTCAATAGCCTCAGAACGGATGTCTCCTGCTGTTACAGTGACCTCAAGAAATGGGGATACAGAGAGGAAGACATCTGCGAGTGTGGCGCCAGACAGGACAACGTGCACCTACTGTCATGTCCTATGTATGATAGGAGCTACATGCACGCACCAAGACACAGTGATAGCAAACACTAGTGGAATCCGAGTGGCCGAATATTGGGGGCTACGAATATGATGGTGCACTGAAAAAATCTAAAGTTAGCAAAGTACCTTTTTGGCTCGGTTAAAGTCATATTGGTAGTTATTAACCAACATATGATTAAAAATAACAAAGTTGCACTTGGCTATTATCTAACAATTGAATACTGTTAACGTGTAGTTGGTTACCAATAGCAATGTAAAAAGTCATTGACCTATACATGATTAAAAATAACAAAGTTGCACTTGGTTATTATTTGCGAATATAATACTGTTAGAATGAAGTTGCTTACCAATAGCAATGTACTTGGTTAAATTTTACCGAGTAACAGGTACCTATACGGACATTTTGTATTTGGCATCTGTCAAATTTGACATTTTATACATAAAAATATTAATATTTCTCAAATTTGACACGATATATTAAAAAAAATATTATATAAAGTATAATTCTCGCCAAATATGATATGTCACATTAAAAAATGATTAAGTAAAGTATAATACTCGTCAAATTAGACATGTGACACTGAAAAATAATTGAATTAAGTTGAATTAAGATGAGATATTCGTCAAAGATTATCATTATTATTCACAAATATCTTGTGTTAATTTGCTAATATTTACATTTGAGATGTAATGTAAAGATGTTTATACTATTTTGATGTTAAAGCTGGATTACCATTTAGTATTTTCCGTTTTTCAAAAGAGAGAATGAATAATAAGCATCTAACAAAATGAGCTATACAAATACATATAAATCCAAAATCAATGGTATTATAATATGACCACATTAATTAATAATATCCTGAAAAAATTAACCTAGCATACAAATCTGAATAATAAGAGACCATAATGGGGCAATTAATGAATGTAAAGAATGTATTATGTCCAATTATACTTACTTTCCGTGTCCGGAACATGTTCCGGACACGGAAAGTAAGTATAGACTAAAATATTTTTTTAATTTTGCAAATATGTATATCTAATATTCGCTTAGACTTCATAAGATTTTAAAGGATATCTGAATAGTCTTTTCAATTTTTTTAACTGTAAAATATTTCAATGTGACCCCAAGCTCAAGCAACTTCAAATTTGATATTTTTATTTCCAAATTGGTAAAGATGCGCATCACTTTCATCAAATGGCATTGATGAATTATCAAGTTTTCATAATAAAATATTTAATTCAATAATAATTTGACAAAACTTATTTCATGGAAATGTTGAAAATTTTCCATATATAATTTGAATACTAGGTAGAGTGACTCGGTATTGAAGAGCTTAGCGTTGACCACAACCCACCCCTTAACTGATTGAGAAAAATGTATATGAATATAATATATGTACATATATTTTTACCGCAAATCTCAAAAATATCTTTATTCGCAAAATTTCGCGAAACGCAAAGAATTCGCTACAATGTATTATGGTAAATATGATACTTAGTAAACAATATCGGTTTGCTTAGTGGTTTGCGATGAGACAGTTGAATATATTGTACCACGTTTCCTCAAAATAAAACCAAAAACGTTTTAAAGAAACGTTTGTGCAAATCTATGTTGGGTCATTGAACTCACACATCTCGTGTTGGTAGGTTCTCCTACCTGCCCACTGCCCAGTAGGTACACACGGTGATTGGATCAGGCTTCTGGAAACTAAATACCTAACATCTCGCAGAGTCATCCACCCCTTTGAGCTTTTACTTAAGTAGGTATACCTACTCCATTCATCTGATTTCTGTTGTATTCCGCCAAATACCTACATATCTAAAAGACGACAAAAAAATAACGATTTCGTTCAACTAGGTACTGATTTTTTCGCACATGGTTATATAACAAAGGTATCAACTATTGTCAGCAAAGTCTCAATTCATAACAACATACACAGCAAAATTACTAACATAGGACTCAATAAGTGGACCATAGGCTACACAATCATTCTATATAACAGCTAACAATGTCTTAGTAATTAAAATTATGTAACAAGTATACCACCTCAGAACAGTCCTGGCCTAGTGAGGTGGTCCAAACCAACCCAATTTATTTGTTATGTTGCTTAAAATATAAAATAATTTTATTTTTGGAATATGTAAAAAGAAATATTTTTAAGATTTTAACACACTCTTATAACAACTTTTTATTATTTTTTTACAAATAAACCAATATCTCAATAGATGGCGTTACAAAAAGGGTTTCTTCGTTACCTACTTCATAGATGGCAATAGTAATAATGCCTTATTATCAGTTGATTAGTTACTCATTATTCAAATATATATAACTTTCAAAAATTTGCATTGATAAGGGAACTCAATAAAAAGGCATAATTGGTGAACGTTTCGCAAGCGCATAAAATGATCACGTAAACCAGCCGATGACAGTTAGTTAGCCCTGTAGGTGCCTTGAGTTCCTGGTTCTTCTATAATAATCCAACTTCGTCTCTATTAAGAGGACATATAACACTATACTATGTGACTGAAAACATGATATATCAAAACCGCCTTATGCATTATGAAGTTACGCGTTAGTAAGTGCGTTATAAATGGTTTATATGTGATTCAAAATATCGGAAACCCCAAATTTTGTTGAGTTTTTGCATTTTAAGAACAAATGAAAAAAAAACAAACAAATGAACTTGAATTGAAAAAAAAATATATCGGTCAATCACTTCGTTTTTAAGCACTCTTTAAACACATAAAATATTTATTTCTCTACGACACATAGTTATGGAGTAATTAAAAAAATGTAAAAAAAGGATAATATTATAATAATTATTTTATGAGAATTTATGCTGAATTTTAAATTGTGTGACGAACATTCACCAGAAAAATGTTGAAAATACTTATGGTATTTTTTTACAAACACAATATTTTAACAATTTGATTTAAAATTTGGGTGTTTAGGTTTATATGGCCCCTTAAGATGTTGAAAAATTTGTCAAAAAATTTATATTTTTATCAATTTAAACTATATTGACTTTATCTTCGTGAGCGCTCTATGACTCCTTTGTATACCGTCATTAATTTTATAACAAAACAAATTTTACCGTCATTAATTTTATTGCGAAATTTGATTATTCTTTTAGCTGGATTTTACAAAGAAACAGGAATTACATTCTTATAAAGGCATTCTGAAGTGCATTTTAGTACATCATACCATACGTTGTTCTATTACAGATTCTTCTTAACGATCACATTTCAACTGCATTTTTTCTGCTTTCGTGCTACTTATGCCATGTCCAGGTTTCAATGGCATACGTCAAAGTTGGCACTAAGATATACATAATATCATGTTTTCAGTCACATAAGTATTTGATTTAGATTCAGAGTTATATGCCCTCTTAAATAGAGCTCTGTAAAACCTAATGCTTGATATAACAAAAAGACAAACTAGCAATATAAATACTTATTATAAACGTCGGTGCGGACTTTCTGATGCTCAAAGGAATGAAAAGTTATTGTCCTCAGTTCATACGGACAAGTCTTTTGTTCACCATTCACTAAATACTTCTTCATCACAGAACACAGAATCTATAGAAGTATTTTAACAAATTCGTCTGCGTACCCACTGACGGTCTAAATACCTACCAATTTGCCATTTGACCGTCATCTGGCGCTGTGAAAGCATCATTATACCATTTTTGTTAAATAAATCGGCCCTGAACATTTTAAGGGTGTGCCTACCCCCACATTGCACCCCATTCCTCAGCCCAAGTGGCTTCAATGTTTGAATGATTTTAACATGTGTTTGCTACTTCTATAGATTTTACTGTTCTGTGTTCTTTATTTTTATTATTTTTTTATTTATTTATTTGGATTAGTAAACAGTCATGTTAACACTTACAATACACAAACGATTTACAGAAATGAGACCAATTACATACCAATCCCAGAAAGTACAGAAAAATGACAGTTACAAAAAATTGAATAAAAAAAGCATTTCATATATTGTAATAAGTATAAGAAGGATGTGCATGATTATAGGATGGGTATAAGGAATGAAGTAAACATATTTATTCATATTCATTCAACTATCGTTGTAGGCGAATGCAACCTTTTATATAGTTCAATTTTGTATCGCAGTTGGCTACTATCAAACATGTCCAGGCCTGCAAAGTTATTGTTGTAACTATTGCAAGCCCGCACAATGAATGCGTTCTGCCCTGTAGTGGTACGCACTCGGTCTGTGTAGAATAAGGTGTTACGTCTGCCACTTCGCATCGGGACATGAAAAGGAATTCATTTTAATTTTCTTCATACATAATAAGTATTATGTAGGTGCCTACATTATATCATTACCATACGTATTAAATGTTTTGTGAAATATTTTTTTTTTATTTATTAAATTAAGAGTTAGCCGATAAAGAGTTAGCATGATTATATAAATGAGATTTTGAAATATGGGTACACGCAATGTCGGAATAATAGGACAGCATGTATGGATGAGGCAAAAAATGTAGGTCAAGATAGACTAGTCAGGGGTTCAGTTCTCTCTACCCATCCCAAATGGAGAAAAAAAGACGTCTATGTATGAATCGAATATATTTTTTTTAATTTTAATTAATATACGCAAACATTGGATTTTTTTTTCACCTCACTGAGCCTTTTCCGAGGTGGCAGAAAAATTTAGTTGTAGTATATCTCACAGAAAAAAACATCAATTCATCAATTATCATTTTCATCAATTAAAATAATATTTTGTTAGAGGTACTACGAACACCCTGTAGGTACGTATAAGAAATTGTTATATTAAAAACTTAAAAATCATAATTTTATGACATGTTTATAATAAAGGATTTGTGTCGTAAAATCAAACTTTTTAATAATTTGGTACCAATTATATTTTTGTTAATTTCTGGCAAAGTTCTTACTAATTGGACATAAGTGTTTGACTTAAGTGCATTTTTATATTTCCAGTATTAAGCAAAGAAATTACCGTATTATATTTCAAATTACTAATTAAATATTAAAATTTCCCAATAATAAGATGACAGGTAATTGTATATTTTTACATTAACGACTAACAAATAATGTCCTTATTGATTTAATTTTGTAATCCGTAAAAATTATGTTCATATTAAAAAAGAAAATTATCATTGGTTTTCTAATAAGAATTACAAAAAAATGCTTCACATATATACCATTGAATAAATCTTTAGTTAAACCTGTGGCATTTAGATATTTACACAATGACTTGATAGCAGAATTAGTGAGTAGGTGAAATTTGAGTTTTGATTGAGTTTTTCAAGGCAAAGACTTCACATACCTATACCATAACAATCTTGAAAAACCAAGATTATCGAAGGACTTAAGCGCAGGAGCTTAGCTGTCTAGCAAAATTATACAGTAGCTTGCTGATTACCGATTACACACATATAGGCCCGAGATATCAGTTGGCCCTTAAATCGTTGGATTTAGTAATCCAAGTTAAAAGTTTAGGGAAGATTAAATTTCATTCGCGTATTTCAGTGCAAAATGAAACGTCAGTTACGTAATCTTCAACTATAGATATATTTTACGTTTTCTATGGTTATTGTCAATAATTCAAGTCAAATTGTAATAACCTTAAATGATACGTGACGCGAAGCTGTGACTAAATATTATTTTATTGTTATAACAACACATTATTTTATTTGTTTCATTACACAGCATGTTACTTTTTCAATTTTTTATACAGATCGATGTTTTTTTTAATTAAAATCAAACATTGTAGTGAAAAAATGTGATTGAAGAATATGTACTACGTACGTAGTACTTCAATGCAAAATGTATGTACATTTTACAGATAGATATGGAACTAAGTGATAATGGTAAAATAGTGTCTTATGTAGAAAATTTAAGAATACACATTATATATTTATATAGAAACAGGATGGATCAGTTTATGTAAAAAGTGGGATGAAAAAACATCGCAAAAATAAAGTTGCGTGCCTGACGTTTCATTATGGCTGACAGTTTATTTCGTTTGTTGTCAGGCAATACAATATAATTATGTAAAAAGAAAATAAACATTAAATACATGAACCACTTCTATATCAAGTCTTTTATTTTAACATCAAAAATAAATCATGATTATAATTATTATGCATAGTTATTTGTAGTATAAAATAAAATAAAACATTAAAGCGTGCGGCGATTAGTACGCCACCTGGCGAAAAAGACTAGAAACAATACTTAACTCAAGATTAAGACACGCAATCCGCCAGAAACGTTGAGTTAAATATTTGTGGTTTAGTGACGTATTTAAGGGAAGATTTGGTACTGAAATACGCAATATTTTTGTTAAACTTGAGTTAAACTCCTAAGGGCCGACTGAAATACTGGGCCATAAACCGCCTAAATACACTACTATGAAGTTACGTATTAGTAAAAGTAACATTCACGTGCGTTAAAAAGAGTTTATAGATGTTGTAAATTACTATCGGAAACCCAAAATTTAATATATTTTTTTAATATTTCTGGCGCAGTTCAGGGGTGACATCTGTGCGAGACACCGTCATCTAATTTATAAGGACTGTTGCTTTCATTGTTTACAAATAAACAAATTTCTCAATAGATGGCGTTGTAAAAAGGCTTTTCCGTTACTTCATAGATGGCAATATTATAGTTCCTTACTTTCAGGTGGATTGTTCCACAGTATTCAACTATATAGAACTTTCAAAAATTACATTAATAAGGGTACTCAATATAAATTGGCACAAATCACTCTTCTAAGGGTGGGTTTCCTATGCATCGCTTTGCTGCGAATCATTCCTCAAGATTGAAAACAAAGAAGTGGAGTATCGTTCGACAATTAATTAAATCGATCGAATGTCGTTCAAGAAGCAACAGAGTCTGTCATATACCCTTAAAAAAATTAAATTATTTGCTGAATATCACTCAAGAATTATCAGAATCGGTAGCATACCTATTATAGTATTGTTCAAAAATTAACATTATATTATTATTTGTCGGCCTTCGTGGCTCAGTTGGTTAGGTATCTGACTGCTGATCCAAAGGTCCTGTGTTCGATTCCCGGTGGAGACACAGTTTTTAATTGTGTTTTCAGTCTGGATCTGTGAGACGATTAATATCGTAAGTCTCCAGAATGTGGCAACTTGTTATTGGGTCCGTGTTAAATAATTATTTGACATAGCACAGCTGTTAGTTGCCCGAGAAGCTACATAAAATAAAATAAAAAATAGGTGGAATATCATTAAAAAATTAACGAAGTCTGCTTTGGAGACAGACAAAAAAAAGGCAAATTATCAATGACCATGATGAAATTACTAAATACATATCTACATACTAAACTATGATGAGTACCTACTAACCATTGACAAATTTATTTTATTTTTATAATCCTCCACACACTTTTAACGAGGATTTTATTTTTAGCTTTTGAGGTAATTGGATGTTATTAAATAAAATCCCATTTCATTTTTTACAACATTTTCATTCATATATTCGTCGGTCTTTTTTTGACCTTATAGTGAATCGTATGATGACACCTGCTATATGTTGTGTACATCTTGGGACAGTTCACCTCACACAATTAATAAATTCATAGTTGGAAACTGTTCTCCATTGAGAGGGTTTTCTCAGTCACCTCCCCCAATGCACTGGGAACATTATATGACTTTAAATCCTGTTCATCCCAGGAGCGGCTGCTCGTCGGACGACACAAGAACTATCATCGAGCATATTAAATTTCATATCACCACCCCTAAGAGGTCAAACCCCAAGAGGTTGGATCAAGATCGACAAGCCGTGACGAGGAGCTTCCCCCCAACCCTTAGTACTCGTGTTGGTGATTCAAAATGATCCTTAACCACACTTTTTTATTATTTTTTTTTAATTTAGCAAAAATGAGTACCTATCTCGACTCACCTTTGAATATCATTATGTAAAATATATCCTTATTTTCATGGCAACAAAAATTGATGGATAAAAACAGAATAGTTAGCAAGAGATGAGGAGGAAGGGTAACAGGGAGGAGGATAGTATGTGTATGTATGTTGTTTGTAAGAGCGTGAAAGAGTGGCACAACCGTACTGAAAGTACCGTACTGAAAAAACCGTACTGAAAGTACCCCTACCTGATCATAAGAATCTTTTCCTTCTAAATTTTGATCCTGGCAAGTGGAAAATATCTATATCATTAGTTTTATTTATGTGATTACCCATATCCATGATATGGGTAGTCACGAAGGTTTTGATTTCTCCGGTTGGACCAGACTTGCCCCGCAGGTTGATGATAATTCGGCGATTTTTGAGAATGTGGTTTTATTTCCTAAAAGTTTCCCAATTTGGTCCAATTCGTCTTTTTATCTCAGCTGTTTGGTTTTCTCTGCCTATTTTCATTATGTGTCCCAAGTATACATACCAGGACATGAAACATTCTCAATCAAGATCCCATCCACCGTGATCTGAGATCCTTATGTGCCCATAACTTTTGTCTTTGCCATGTTCATGTCCAAAAGCCTTGGATGCCTCATTTATTTCTTTTAGCATTGTATAACGGATTTGAATGGAATAAGTTAAGTTATAGCGGCTACTTATGAAATAAATTTAAAAATAGCGACTAGGAATGGAATGATTCTAAATAGCAGTATAGCGGTTACAAACGGACACAATTTCAATAATAAATACGTATAGGATAGTCTTAAAAGTGTAGCGGCTAAAAATAAAACAATTCAAATGTGAAGGATGTAAAAATGGAATAATAATTCTAAAGCGTAGCGGCTAGAAATGGAATAATTTAAAAATGTAGCGTCAAATAATAGAATTATATCTTTTTTAAAATATGCCGTTTTGAGAGTCATCTGTACAACTATGAGTTGAGTCTGTGGTAAATAAAATAAATACATAATGTATTTTTTATTCCACTACCCAAGTTGTGGGCGGTAAACATGCCAGATACCGTTGTCAAATAATGTCCCGGTGTGTGTAGAAGATAAAAGAACGATGGTATGATGACGTCATCTCTACATATATATGTATGTACGAGTATCTCCAACTCATCCAGGCAGTGTTCTTTAGAGTCGTAAAAGTTTTGAACCCCAATATTTGCAGGTGTTATTCCTTGTTGAGAGGTAACGCCTTATTAAACATTATTTACAACCAATAAATAACGAAGTAAAAATAACAATAAAAGGATACTTTTAATGTAGTATAGTGTAGGTACCTACTTTGGTGGATGATTCACAACTCATCGATGCAATTTTCGCCAAAATCTTGTATTTAGTACATAAATATACATACTAAGTTTTTTTTTTCTGTCAAGGTTCCAAATAAAAGACGTGTAAAGACGTGTCTTTTTTAATTTTGAATACATACAGTCTTAATTACATACAAGAAATACAATAATATAAAATATTCCGTTCGAAGACCAATTATGTTTGCAGAAATAATAACACCTATGTAAATTCTAATGGCGGATTTATAGAGAAAGGAATGGGAAGGATATTAGGAACTGGATGAAAAACAGGAGAACTTGCAAAAAGGATATTAGGAACTGGATGAAAAACAGGAGAACTTGCAAAAAGGATATACGGAACTGGATGAAAAACAGGAGAACTGGCAAAAATAATATTAGGAGCTGAATGAAAAACAGGAGAACTTGCAAAAACACTACTCACCAGAAGCTGCAGAGGCATACAGGGACTTAGTTATTGATTATTCAAATTTAGTAATTGATACATTAGTAATGGCCTTTAATGCGAAAGCTATAGAAGTACCTATAGATTTTTTCTCACTCTTTTATTTATTTATTTTTGTCTAGGCAATGTATGAAGACCACAAGAGTTCGGGTATGGAACCATAAATAAGAAGGTACCAAAAGACAAGCTCGCGGTACACAATTTTATCGCCGTACCGACTCTAATGCATGCTAGTGACATGGACATGGCAGAAAACGCTGGAAAGTAATGACGAATATGTGTTGAAACGATGTATGACAGAATAAGATATGAGGATATTAGACGATAAAGTATGATTGAAAGAGATATCGTAAGTATAATAAGATGAAAATAAATGCCCTAAGATGGATTGACCACATATAAATAATGAGTGATGACCGTCTGATAAAAAAGTATATACGGCTGATAAAAGAGGAACGACGCGCGACGTGTAGAGGTCGGCCAAGGAAAAGTTGGCACGATCACATAAATGGAATTTCGAAAGATTGAGACATTAGAAGTAAGAATAACAGAAGAACATATATGAGACGATGCGTGACGTGAATGGAGTGAGAAATGTATGTCAAAAGAGAGGAGTCTGGCGTTTGGTTCTCTCTGCCTTCCCCAAATAGGGAAATAGCGTGATGGTATGGTATTATATCAAAAGACCATATACTTTTACGTATTTAAAAAAAATAATATAAAATTACACGTTAATTTATAAATGATTTCTTTAACTATACTTTTTTGAACATCAATTCTGTTTTCAAAAACATTGTTAATTGTTCGATGAGTGATCATATTGCCAGGGTATAAAATTATCAAATTGATAAATTTACGAGATAAATAGGTACCTATATATTATCATAAAACTAATAAATTTTACTAAACAAATTGTCCATGCCGTAAAGTGTAGGGTATGAATTTCCTTGAATCAAGGAGGTGCAGGGATGCCAAAAAACCGTTATATAAATTAATGCATTAAATGAAAAAAGATTTTCTTGGTCTCTTGTTAAATTTAAAACACGTAATAACATATTGTTTGTAGACACCACAGTGCGATTTAACTATTTTAAAATAAATAAAATATGGTTTTAGAATAATGTATAGTCATTGTAGATATGTAGGTTGTACAAAAAAAGCAAAGAACAATATTGGTTATAAAAAGTGTTACAAGTCGTCACGTTACGCATGGGCAGTGGACACTGGAGGTGTTGCCATTGTCTAATTATCTCCAAAGACAATTGCACTATTTCCATAGACAATAACCACTAGGTACCTATTATTATTATTATTGTTTATGTGATTT
Organism: Molanna angustata; assembly: GCA_963576475.1. NCBI lineage: Eukaryota > Metazoa > Arthropoda > Insecta > Trichoptera > Molannidae > Molanna > Molanna angustata. The sequence goes on from OY754979.1 coordinate 33,919,710, forward strand.
AACAAAGGTAGGAAGTTCTGCATTGGTCCAAATCTCCGTGGCCTACTACCATGTGCAGTACCTACCTGCTGAACAAATTTGGAACAATTCGATGAAATAGTGTCAAATTATTATACCAAAGTATTGCAATAAAGTAAATTATTATTAGTGTAGCTACGTTATTTTATGATTTGCCGTCAATCATATCCTATTGCTTTATTGGATCTGAATAGTGATGATCAAATGTCTACATGTGTCGCTGCAAGATCATGACCAGGCTCTGCAAGACTCTTGCGGTCTCGCAAAATTCTATAAACTTTTTTTTTTGTTTTTAAATCAAAAGTCAGCAATTAAGTTCGTACTATTGACAAAATACTATCTTATTCTTCTTCTTCCTGGCCTTTTCCCAACCTATAGTCTTTGAAGACTGCTGGGGTCAGCTCTCCTCGTTCTCAGGCTGTACACTCTTCGATTCTGGGCCGCCTCCGATGACATTTATTTTCTCACCAATTGGGAACTCCTTTGCGCCATCCATGTATTATTTGGTCTTCCCTTATTTGTTGGTCGGGGGATGTCTACGGCCATAGCCTGGTTCATAATGTGATTGTGACCATACCACCTCAATCGTCTTTCTTCTAATTTATTGTTAATGCCTATCACTCTTAAGCTTCCGCGAATGTATGAACTTTTTATTTTGTTTTCTATAGAAACACTCCCGCTGACCATCTTAGCATACGCATCTCTGTGGTTTTCAATTGTTTATGGAAGGTGTTGTACATCGTCCAACATTCGGAGCCATTCAGTAGCGCAGGTCAGACAATTGTCTGATATGTTTTTTTGTCATACTTTATTCAACCGTCCCTATAGGCCTCCCTCATATCTCTCTAGGATTCTCTGTCTTGGGCCTTCTGCATCCAGTCACCAGCAAACCTCTTTATATCTGTTTTGGATAGGCTGCCCATGATAATCTAAAGGAATTCTTCACCAGCAAAATATAAAACGCAAAATGTATGACCAATGTCTGCTCCCAGTCACGACATATGGAGCAGACATACTTACACTAACGAAAGCGACCGTCATAAAACTAAGAATGGCACAGCAAAAACATAAAAGATAAATACTGAACCTCAGACTCTCAGATAGAGTGAGAAATTCAGAAAAGTAATTAACGAATTTTAATAGAAAAAATGTCAAAATTGCATGACTTACAAGATGACCGAGACGAAGACTGGGTGTGCAAGACTCTATAGAATATCATTTGTAAATGCAAGGCCAAGACTACCATAATCTTGGTCCTGCATTTGATAATCACTAATTCTCAATGAATACAATGGCGCATTTATGAATTAGTATCTGAAACGCACATAAGATTAGTTATTTAGGTTGAGTTGTACTGAGTACCTACCTATTTACAGAGAATGCCTAACACAGGAGTACTTATCGCACACATGTAGCTGGTTACCCCACATCGTAGTATATGCCGTGATGGTACCTACGAATGAATGAAGCCATAAATAATGAAATACAAAGTAAAAAAAAGAAAGAGGATGTGAATATTTTCACTAAAAATTGTAAACTGCTAGTCCTAGAACAGGGTTGCCTAGTTGGGCAACAGAAACAGAGAAATCTACTTTTATTTATTATTGCATATGCGCAAACATTGGATTTTTTTCTCTGTCGGGAGTCAAAGATATTTTTTAACAGATTTTTAATTATCTCAATAGAGACGAAGTTGGAATATTTACTGTAGGAGAACCGGGAAATCAACCGGGATCTCATTAAAAAGACATAATTGGTGAACGTTGCGCAAGCGCATAAAGTGATCACGTAAACCAGCCGATGACAGGTCGTTAGCCCTGTAGGTGCCTTGATTTCCTGGTTCTCCTACAGTAAATATTCCAACTTCGTCTCTATTGAGATAATTAAAAATCTGTGTTGTTCTCCCTTTTATACTGCACACCCGCACACCTTTCGCTGGTTACCCCACATTGTGGGATATGCCGTGATGGTAGTAATGAATGAAAAAATCTGTTAAGAAATCTACTTGTTGTCCTTGTAAAGTAAAGTCTGGTAAATAATAAATAAATGATTTCAACCCTGTCAATAGGTTACAGGACAGGTCACCGCGCAGTAACATAAAAAAATATTGACCTAAAGGAGTCAATGTCCTGGACTCGACATCGACTGTTTGTTTTTCTTTGTTTATTTGTTTTTTTTTTTAATTTTATTTCACTCTTTTATGTATATTATGTTCTCTTGTTTATTTTTATCTCCTTCGTCTCTGAGTCATACGCCATCAATGCTGAATTTAAATGTTTTTTTTTTGTCATTTTTATGTTGGTAAGTATTGACTTTACTCCTTGATGTTTTCGTCGGTAGTGGTTGAATATATTATTATGCAGAAAATGAATGCGAAAATGGTGTTTGCTAATTGTAAGGAGTGTGAAGTAACATTTTTCCCAGACCATTATACATTTAGTATCGATATACGAGTAAAGTACCTTTGCAATACATGATATGAAATATCTTAAAGTATTATATACTGCAGAAAACCATGTACCTTTAATATTCTTTCTGTCTTTTTTCAAATAATCCTTTATCAATTCCATACCTATATCTTCCGTTTTAGCTTCAAAGCAATCATCATCATAATTCAAATCAGGGTTGTAGCGATCATCAGCACCTTTTTTACTCCTCACTAACCCAAGGGGATATGGTGGAGAGTTATGATTTCGCAATATTTAAGGCTATTTTTTTTATTGCAGATTATCAACTAGTATCATTCTGAGATTGAATCCTGAACTTTTCAATCTTGCAGCTTGCTTGAAAGCTATAGTTTCTTGATGCACAGATATTTTAATATTAAAGCAATTGGTGTTATGAAATGAAAGACGTGGCGTAATCTAGTTGGTTGCAAAAATATTCTAAATGATATAATAAGCTTGCCGGTGTACAATAAATTGTATATAAATAGTGAACTCCTCAATAACAAGTAACTATAAAGCATTCAAAGTTTGTATGGAAAATTTTCAGCAATTTCACGAAATGAGTTTGTTTAATTAATTAATACTTGGGAGTTTAATTGATAATAAATTGAGATTTGACAAGCACATATTATGTATTACGAAGAAAATCGCGAAGAAGGTGGGATTTCTAGGAAGGATAAGAAATAAACTTGATTTAAAAACATCTAAATAAGTGTATAATAGCATTGTTATTCCGCACATTAACTACTGTTCAAGTGTATTATTTATGAGCAATGTAGGTGAAAATAAAAAACTATAGGTAGATAATACAAAACAGAGCAATGCGGACAATATTAAAATGCAATAGATTTACCCGTATTAAATATATGCTTGAGCAGTTGAAAATTTTGACAGTGAAACAACAAATAATTCTGAATGTGCTAATTTTTATTTACAAATTAAAAAATACACTTTTACCACCTTATTTACAAAAAAATATTATGTACAATTTTGAAGTTCACGCATACCCGACGAGAAGTAGGCGGGACTTTAGACTGCCGCAGACAAACCTGGCAGGTACACAAAATAGTGTGTACTACAAAGGCTTACAACTTTATAATGATTTGCCTGAATGTGTAAAGGAGGCGTCTAGTCTTGCCGCTTTTCGTCGCTTAGGTGCTGAATACATAAAACAAAAGTTTTTTTTAAAAATCGTGTGTTTCTATTGTTTATATATTATGTTCTAAGATTCTATAATATCTGTTTTGCTTGTTTTGATACTATATTATTGTTTTTTTTCATGTTCTTTGATGTCTTCTATTGTGGTAGTGTATTTTCTTTCTTTTACTTTGTTTTTTATTGTTATTGATAGAGACGTGTCTTTTTTGTGTGTTCATTTAGTCATCCGATGTTGATTTGTTTGTTTTTAATGTTTGTTTTTATTTTTGTTTATACTAGATGTAAGAAATTGTTTTTTTTTTACATCTAAATAAAATATATACAAACAATACAATTATAGGTATTTTTTATTTAAATATTTTATTATGAAAACTTGATATTTCGTCAATGCCATTTTATGAAAGTGATGTGCCTTTTTACCTATTTGAAAATGGAGTTTTCAAATTATAAGTTTCCTGAGCTTGGGGTCACTTTGAAATATTTGACAGCTAAAAAAAATGAGAATTACTATTCAGGTATGCTTCAAAATCTAATGGGGTCTAAGTGAGTATTAGATAAACAAATATGCAAATTTTGAATGGAATCGAATGAGTACTTTAGTCTATAATCGATAAAGTAAAATGAACACGCCGTATATAGCACACAGCACCAAGCACATAGCACACATATACACAGATACATTGTGATGAAACTTTCAGAATACAATCTGCAATAAAAAATAGCCTTGCGAAATAACTCCACACTATATCCCCTTGGGTAAGTGAGGAGTAAAAATATAAATAACTTTCAATGATAAAATATATATTATCAAAAATACATTTAAAAAATATCAGTGGGAACCCATCAGCTAGAAGCCGTTGAATCATTCACATAGCTGGGATCTCTTGTTACAGCGGACAACAACACCAGTGCGGAAATAAGGGCAAGACTTGCCGCGGCAAATAGATGCTATTATGGACTGCTAAAGCACTTAAGGTCACGACTCATCTCTCGTAAAACAAAAACCCTCATTTACAAAACTCTTCTTAGACCGGTCATGACATATGCATCAGAATGCTGGACATTGACCAAGAAGGACGAAAATGCATTGTTGGTGTTCGAAAGGAAAATACTTCGCAAAATATTTGGTCCTACCTGTGAAGGAGGATCTTGGAGGATCCGGTTTAACCACGAGCTAGAAATAATGTATGGCGAACCAAACGTTGTCCAATACATCAAAATACAACGTCTACGTTGGCTCGGACACGTTTGTAGATTGGAGGATAACCGGGTCCCAAAGAAAGTATTGGACACCTGTCCTGAAGGAAGAAGAAGCAGAGGGAGACCTAGGATGAGATGGCTGGACGACATCCAGGGCAATATAAGAGCGATCGGACAGACAAATTGGAAGAGACTTGCTGTCTACAGGGCGGGATGGAGGCAGTTTCTTGAGGAGGCCAAGGCTCGCACCGGGCTGTAGCGCCATTGCTGATGATGATGACATTTAAAAAATAATAATGTGACTCATCTTCGAGCTCCCGGCAGAGAACGTGTTGGGAGAAAAAATTAAAATAAATGAGATTTTCACATGAAAGACTCAATCATTATGATGTTGAAAAGTGTTAAAATTATTATTGTGCTATCATCAATTTGTTAATTGATATGTACTTTGCCAGGTAAAGGTGCATAATTCTTCGGCCATTAGTTTCGCCTGTTTGCCAGAGACTGGTCACGAAAAGGAAAAATCCATCCACAAATAATTACAGGGGAAAGTGGTTGTGCCCTCGGGTCGGGCCTGTTCAAAGTGGAGACCTTTCTTGCATTCAAACGGGACCGGTATTAAGAACGGTTAGTTCAAAAAGCGCCCTCCACCCCCACTGAACAAATAGACACTCAAAGGAATAAAAGTGTGGCTTGAATAAAAATTTAAAAAAAAACTCACTTGCTCATGTGTCATTTGAGTAGTGCTCACTTGCTTCCATCAAAGTGATCACTACTTATTGTACCTAATAAATTTCACTTGTATCCATATTGTACTTTTTGTACCAAATTTCACTTGCTTCCATCAAAGTGAGCACCACTTATTGTACCAAATTTCACTTGCTTCTATCAAAGAGAGCACTAAATATTTTACCAAATTTCACTTTTTCTCATCAAAGTGAGCACTACTTATTGTACTTAATAAATTTCACTTGGATCCATCAAAGTATTGTACTTATTGTACCAAATTTCACTTGCTTCCATCAAAGTGAGCACCACTTATTGTACCTTGCTTCCATCTAAGCGAGCACTACATATTTTACCAAATTTCATCAAAGTGAGCACTATTTATTGTAGGTACCTAATAAATTTCACTTGCATCCATCACTCTTATTGAACCAAATTTACTTGAGGTTTCTAGATGCTTAGGTCGGTTAAAAGAAGTTTTGGGTGGAATTGAGGACTTTGTGCACAAGTTTTTGCTTCCATTGGCTTGCCACTTTATGCTTCCTATGAAATAAATTGATTGCGTGCGCAATTTTCTAAAATAAATACGTAAAACATTTTTACAGTTTGCCACAATAACTTATAAGCATTAATATAAATTTATCTACAAAATAAATTCTGGTAGCAATGTATTTCTTTAGAATCTATAATTTTTTTATATGTTTTTCTTCTTGGCCTGTCGCATCGTTCTGCTTATTTTTGACGCTCTCGATTTGACTGCCTCCAGTATATCCTCGCTTTCTGATGAAGTGGTGGTCCGATCCTGTTTCCAAGGATGCATCATTTAACATTCCTAAAATATTGACCTAAGTTATTTGCAATCAGCTATTAGCAAAACTTCGGCCAAGGATCAGCTTATTATAATTTTTCATAAAGGAGTTTAAAGAACTCACTCACCACTCATTTTTCAGGGCTTATTTCGATTTTATAGCCTAAAAGATTTGTCTGTAAAACAATGTTTTTTTTTAAATTAATTTTATTACTTGAATAAATAAACATCAATAAATGTCAGATTTGTACAAAGGTTAGATATCTGATTCATGAATGAAAAGGTCCCGGGTTCAATTTCCGGTGGAGACACAGTTTTTAATTGTGTCTTCAGTTTGGATCTCTGAGACCATAAATATCTTAAGTCTCCAGAATGTGGAAACATGTTATTGGATGAGTGTTAAAGTAATATTAGACATATCTATGTAGTTCCTATAAATTCCTTGATTATTACTAAATCAAATAAAAATATGCAAAAATGAATGCATTGCAACAATCATCTAATTGTGGACCCAACAACCCGAATACCTGGATTCGACCTGCCACGAAAAATATGGGTACAGTAAAACAGGGAAAGAACGCAACAAGGTTGCTGTAACTTCTTGCTCTGGAGATGGGGAAAGAGGGAGAACCCAGACTGTGAATGTGGAGCTGAGCAGACAGTAAAGCACATGGTGCAAGACTGCCATCTCAGGAAATTTAGCGGCACCCTCCAGGATATCCATGAGGCGAGACCGGAGCCGGTGAAATGGTTGACAGAGCGTGATTCAAGGCTGTATAACTTAGACGCTGCCCATATGGGTGAAGAGGATTCAAATAGAAACAGAGCTACACTAAAAGTAAGTAAGATTTTAACCCAAATCCACTTGATTACTTATCTAGCACACCAGCTGGATCAATCTTAAATATATTCAATATATCTTATTCTTCTTCTTCCTCTCTTTTTAGGCCTGTTGGCTTGTTATGTCCTGCATCAGCTTTCCTCCTGTATCGTGGACTGCCATCTGTCTTTCCATGTCTTGGGATGACGTTCTTGAGGTCTGCTTTCCTGGGTATTAACATTATCCTTGGCCACTCAGTCTTTCATCCTTGACACGTGTTCGTTCCAGAACCTTCTTCTATGTCGACTCCATCTTACGATATCCTCAACTTCGTACGGCCTTTTGGCCAGGATTTTGACAGCGATGTTTCTGAGTAGGTACCTTCATTTCGTATTCAATAAATAATTAACCAAGATAAATTTAATACGATTTTTCAATATGATTACCTTATCGTGAATAATAAATATTACGTTGAGAAGTCATTAAAACCGTACATTTGGCCAATATTTCTTCATTAAGAAATATTTCACGCTTATATTGTCAATTTTGAATATTATTATTTGAAAGGATCTGACAATACTTAAAGTCTACCTGCACTTCAACAATGGTTCTCAAAAGTGATTAAGATTTTTTTTTCACTTATTCTAATGTTAAATGCAAATCCCAACATTTATAAGGACCCTTTCTTTATTGACTCCACAAGAGGGTAAGTAAATTTAAAATACAACGCAATTCATCATCGTTGTATTTTATGGTAGTGCGGCATGGAGGCCGACACAATTGTGGTTCCCAATTCAAGCTGATGTTGTGGAACAATGTAAACGACTTTTTGAAGAAACCAACGGATGTCTAAGAGAGTGTAAAATATTGTATTTTACAAATGGATACAATGATATTGTGGCGAATAGTTAACATAGGTACTTTGAAAGTACATCCGTCTACAAGTAGTGCATAAACGCGCGAGGGGAGGTCATTGACCACTTGTATCGACTTTACAACAATATTCTTTTTAATCATATGTGCCTACCCAGTATTGTACCTAGTTACGGGGTGTTCAATGACCCTGTGTTTATAAATGAGCCTCGGGGGTGAGGTATAACCACGGATGCATTCATCATCTCTTGTAGTAGCTGGTCTACAAGTTTAAATTCTACAATTTTCACCTACACAAAGGGGATGCGCACTGGTAAACATAACCACTCCCAGGTGGCAGACTTACCATTTTCATACCTATGTATATTCAATATGGAAGGAAATATCAAAAAACAGCCATTAATAATTAATGGATCTCTAAGACTATAATGTTGTTATTTAAAATAGTTTCACAACAAATGTTGGCATATATGTCTCAGTTAGTTGGGTATCTAACTGCTGCTCCAAAGGACACGGGTTCGATTCCCGGGGAAGACACGGTTTTCGAGTGTGTTTTCAACCTTGATCTGTGAGACGATTAATATCGTAAGCCTCCACAATGTGACAACTTGTTATTTGGTGCGTGTTAAACTATTACTTTACGTTGTATCTGTTATTTTCTGTAGAAGCAATATAAAAAATAAAACATGTTTCGGGAGCGACCGTCGACAGGCAATATTTTTTTTAGCAGTGCCTGTCTGCTGACCACATATTGAAGATCACGACTGTCTTAAAAGATCCATTCTTCGTAGTCAAATGGCCCTGCCCAAAACCAATATTGGACTGTTTATGTATTTTTAATTAAGATATAAAAATAAATACATTTTCTTATACCTAGTATATACAAAAAGAATATTAATAAGTTGAAAAAAAAACAATTTACACAGTAATTTACACAGTATTAATTACATAAAAACAACGAAAAACAAGTTAATACTCCAACTTACATAGTTAAACAAAGGAAGCACACATTATCATAAAAGTACTTTTCCTTTATGTATTCAATACCTAGGGCAACGAAAAGCGGCAAAACCAGATGCTTCCTTCACACATTCTGGCAAATCATTACACAATTAGTTTATATTATGAGGAATAACAATACTATTGTACACTAATTTAACTGTCTTCAAATCTAGTTTGTTTGTTTCTTTGTGTAGTGTTGGCGGAAAATGTTACGAATACCTATGTAGAATGCTATATTACCTATGTAGAAAGATTAGAAAAAGTTCAAAATAAATTTTTGAAACACCTTGATTATAAATGCCGTCTTGCCTTTGATGATAGAATCCTTTCCGCTCGTCTTCATAAAATAACATCATTAGAAAATAGAAGTACCATTGCAGACATGACATACCTACATAAAATTATTGATGGTGCCGTTGACTATGAGTCTCTTGTTGGGAGTCTTCCAATTAATTGTCCCTTTCGTAGTACTAGAACAAATCTTACTTTTAGATTGCCTCTCTGCAGAACTATGTCCAAAATTCATTCATCCAAAGGCCATGTTTACAATGTTTTTTTTTAAGAATGTTGATATTTTTAGACATACTAAATTAAATATAAAAATGCTATCTCTGAGATCCTTATAGGTTTGCGGCAGCTGATTCCTGCTTTGATCTTGTTTACTGCGAATGCCACAACCTTCCTTTCCCTATTTTTGTCCTTTTTCTTTTGAATTTTGAGAACCTACTGTATTTTAAACAGCAATTGTTTTACAATGTGCATCTTAAAAAGATAATGTATGTAATATCCGCAAACAAAATTGGTCTATGATATATTGTAAAAATTAAATTTGTTGTAGGTGATATTTGTTTGTATGACAGTATGTTTGTTAGGTTTAAATAAAATAAAATAAAAGTATCTTCCACGGACTGTTAGGAGGAACCACAATCAAAACAAACGAAAATCGCATGGGTTGGGGTCGACGAGTGCCTTTTCTACTTCGCAGCGTACAAATAATAATAATATGATATTGGGCAAATATCGCAAAACCGGTCCGTCTCGTGTCATTGTATCGTTGGGTGAGAGGCTGCAGGGGTGTAGGGGCAGGGTATGGTGCATATAGTGACACTGCACGATGGCCCTGAAGTGATGTCCACCTGACGAACGACTATCCCGTGGGAAGCTATCGGACACACTCACCAGAGACATTTTAGTTTTTTTTTCTCTTCAATATTCAACGTTTTACAAATACTATTGATCAGGTTCCTACTTGTATGTACGGCCTACCCAAGATATTTTTGGTGACTCAATGCGTCGATATAGTTAATGTTACTCGTAAATCTAGTGACTAAAAACATGATCTATTAAAACCGCCTAATGCACTATGAAGTTACGTGTTAGTAAGGGTAACTATCTCGTGCATTTAAAAAGGTTTATACGTGATTTAAATTATCGGAAATCCAAAATTTGTTGATTTTGTGCATTTTAAGAACAAACCTTACTTGAAATGAATAAACTTAATCGGTCATTCACTTTGATTTTATGCACTCTTTAAGCACATAAAATATTTATTTCTCTACGACACATAGTTATGTAGTGATTTAAAAAAAATGTTGTAAAAAAGATATTTTGAATATTTTTTCAAGGGAATTAAGACTGAATTATGAAATTGTGTGACGAAGATTCATTAGAAAATGTTGAAAATACTAATGGTATATTTTCTAGAAACACACTGTTTAACATATCTATTTGAAGACATTGAGTTGAAATTGATTTGTAATTTAAAAAAAAATGCGTATTTCAACCACAAAAAGATAGGATATTTCCAATCCCCGATAAAAATAGATTCAGAGAGTGCAACACATGCAGAAACATGGAAGAGTCCAACATATTATATGCTGCAGTGGAAAGATGGCTGAGGAAAAGAGATTTCCTTTTGAAAAGTACATATTATAAATCCTCATATATACAAAATACCCTAAAATAAGCATGATTGCTTATGATATAGGCGAATAAATCGGTCGAGGCAGTCATGGTGGGATTCGAACTCGCCATTACAGGATTACTAGACCAGCGTGCTAACCGCTCTGCCATCGACCCATCTATAAAATTATAGTCATCCAGGAGGTAAAATAAATCAGGATAGCAAACCCAGTATGTGATGGGAGGATGATGTCAGGAAGGATGCAAGACAACTGCTCAAGGTGTCTGACTGGAAGAGGACGACGGCCGAAAATGGAGCAGGGCAGTGTAGGCTGAAGTTAAAAGAGGCCATGGCTCGATATGGGCTACAGAGCCATTGGAAGAAAACTTTCAACCCCACATTATTTTTTTTGTTGTGAATTAGCATTGCAAAGTTAGTATCGAAAGGACAATTTTCCATTCCTGTCTGCTTGGTTTATAATATATTTTGTTCGTCTTCTTCTTCTTCTAGTGCCGCTCCTAATGGAGGATAACTACCATCACACTAAGCTCATCCCGATTTTTCCCCTACCAAATTATTAGTTACACCGTATCCGGAATCCCAAACTGACCTCTCTCTCTCTTTTTAGTCAGGGGTCCTTATTTTACTATCCCAATGTAGTCAAACCATCCCAATGTTTATTTCTTTCTACTGATCGCATTTTTCTTTACCTTTCATATCCTTCGTCACTGTTCGTGGTTCCTTTGGTAAGATATCTGACTCTTGACTGAAAGGTCCCGGTTTCAATTCCCGGTCTGGATCTGTGTGACGAGACACAAAGTCTGGATCTGCGTGACGATTAATATCGGAAGTCTCAAAAATGTGGCAACATACGTGTCCGGACAATTGGCCGTAGCCGATTGGCCGTGGACAATTGGCCGTACGCCCTTTTTACCGTATGGACAATTTATCGTGAGGACAATTGACCGTGAGGACAGTTGGCCGTGAGGACAATTGGCCGTGGGGACAGTTGATCGTATGGACAATTGACCGTGAGGACAATTTATCGTACGGACAATTGACCGTGAGGACAATTTATCGTATGGACAATTCACCGTGCGGAAACTATTTTTAGCATCAGAAAATTTTTTCTTTCTTTTTTCGTTTGAGTTAAATAAATTGCGTGAATAAAAAAATGTTCGTTTATGGCGACGAACCGATTACCTTATTTTTTTATTTCAAGATACTAGGAGAAATCCAATATGTCGACAGTGATTAAAACGAAATTTTACAAAATAAGCGGTAATTATGTAGTTCTAATTTGCTATATTTTGAGATATAAGAAGACGTCTGTTTTTAGACTTCTTCTTGTTATTTTTTTCATGTTTCGAGATGGATATCGATTTATATTAATAAGAAGGTGTAGATTTCGAAACAATTTAAACTTCTTTGTTTTCTTTTGAAATGATGAGAAACCAATATGGCGGCCGTGATTTAAGGATGAGTTTTCAAAGTGAATGATTATGTTGGGTTTATCGAGATTTAATTTGCTACATTTTGAGATTTAAGAAGACGTCTGTTCTTTGTAAAATTTCGTTTTAATCACTGTCGACATATTGGATTTCTCCTAGTATCTTGAAATAAAAAAATAAGGTAATCGGTTCGTCGCCATAAACGAACATTTTTTTATACACGCAATTTATTTAACTCTCTGATAAAAATTTTCTGATGCTAAAAATAGTTTCCGCACGGTGAATTGTCCATACGGTCAATTGTCCATACAATAAATTGTCCTCACGGTCAATTGTCCGTACGATCAACTGTCCCCACGGCCAATTGTCCTCACGGCCAACTGTCTTCACGGCCAATTGTCCTCACGGCCAACTGTCCCCACGGCCAATTGTCCTCACGGCCAACTGTCCTCACGGTCAATTGTCCTCACGATAAATTGTCCATACGGTAAAAAGGGCGTACGGCCAATTGTCCACGGCCAATCGGCTACGGCCAATTGTCCGGGAATCGGCAACATATTATTGTGAGCGTGTTAAATTAATATTTGACATAGTATCTGTTAGTTGCCCGAGAAGTAATATTAGATACAATATCCGCATTCTTTAATAATTTTCTCATTTTTTACACAAACAAACATCTTATTACTGACTTAATACTGATTTATTTACAGGCGACCTACAATAATAAACAATATTCATCTATAATATAATTACTGTACGCCATCTTTTTTCGTCCTTCAACGGATCGCCAGTGAAATAATTCTTCCTTAAAAATTTTTGCGTTCGAAATTATTATTTAAAATAAAAAATAAATTTATGCGAAAAAGTACAAATTGATCAATTTCCATAGGTATTGTGATCGATATATTTCCATGCATTATGATATCAAAGAAACCCAATAACCATTATTTTACTTCGGCCTAATGTATTTCTTCTATTAATTCTAGGAACGGATTATAGCGGCCTCCCAGGCCTTGTTTATATATTTAAGCATTGTCTTTTCTATTGAAAATAAATTTGAAATGTTAAATGCATTTGTCAGATTCCTGGAATCTTGGTTGGCACCCGGCGGTACGGATTGATTCTTCAGTTTAACCACCCCCCCCTCCCCTACTCCATGTTTCACGGGCGCTGGGTCGCCCTGCTGTGGCCAGTCAGTTGTCATTCGGTAGGAGTCAGTGGTTGGTCGGTAGTTGTAGAGACCCGCGTGCGAGAGTGCGAGTTTGCTAGGCTATCGGACGGCCTTGGCATTTTTTTAAAATTGTATAAAGTAGTAGTGATTAAGTTCTTTTCAGGTTCTCTACCTATCATCGGGGGTGAATTTAAGATAGTTTTAAGTTATTTTTAATTAATAAAAAGTGATATGTAAGTAGTGTAAGTGTTTCCTCTACAGACCCGTTACGAGAGCAGCGGCTGGTAAGATCTTTCCAGTTATGTATATATTATTTTACCATGCCTGTATTTGTCTTTTCAGATTTTTATTTTCAGGGGCAGAGTTTAATGTTTATTTTTATTATTTTTTTCAGCCTCTTTAGTTATCAATTTCGCGTCCCAACATGGGACCAATATATTTCTTCCCAGCCTCCTTATATCAATTTCGCGTCCCAACGTAGGACGAGTATTTTTCTCCGCCCGTCTCTAGATATCAATTTGGCTCCCAACGTGGGACAAGTACTCTTCTCCGCCCTTCTCTAGATATCAATTGGCTCCCAACGTGGGACAAGTACTCTTCTCCGCCCTTCTCTAGATATCAATTGGCTCCCAACGTGGGACAAGTACTCTTCTCCGCCCTTCTCTAGATATCAATTGGCTCCCAACGTGGGACAAGTACTCTTCTCCGCCCTTCTCTAGATATCAATTGGCTCCCAACGTGGGACAAGTACTCTTCTCCGCCCTTCTCTAGATATCAATTGGCTCCCAACGTGGGACAAGTACTCTTCTCCGCCCTTCTCTAGATATCAATTGGCTCCCAACGTGGGACAAGTACTCTTCTCCGCCCTTCTCTAGATATCAATTGGCTCCCAACGTGGGACAAGTACTCTTCTCCGCCCTTCTCTAGATATCAATTGGCTCCCAACGTGGGACAAGTACTCTTCTCCGCCCTTCTCTAGATATCAATTGGCTCCCAACGTGGGACAAGTACTCTTCTCCGCCCTTCTCTAGATATCAATTGGCTCCCAACGTGGGACAAGTACTCTTCTCCGCCCTTCTCTAGATATCAATTGGCTCCCAACGTGGGACAAGTACTCTTCTCCGCCCTTCTCTAGATATCAATTGGCTCCCAACGTGGGACAAGTACTCTTCTCCGCCCTTCTCTAGATATCAATTGGCTCCCAACGTGGGACAAGTACTCTTCTCCGCCTTTCTCTAGATATCAAAATTAATCATTTATAATGTATTTTCTGCATAAATTGACAGTATTATTGTTTAAAAAAGAATTTTAAACATTCAGAATAAATTTTAACCGTAATAATCTGCGGAATATCCATTTTGAATACTGACAACATTGCTTTCAATATGTCATAATAATACGCAAAAAGATGAAAGGTAATGTTTTCGTTTAATCGCATTATTTAATTCTATATATGTATAATTTATCATTATTATTGTATTATTATAAAAAGATATTCAGTCTTTACTATTGTGTACTGTTCTAAATGATATTTCGAATGTTCATTCAAATTATCAATGGTACCTACTCATTTCATATAACGCATTTCTTTCAAAACATTGTCGAAATCATATTTAATCTAAGGTCGACATATTTTTCATTTTTAATTTCCGAATTTTTACTATAAAAATACTGTTTATTACTTGATTTTAACGTTTTCACGTAAAGATATTCAGTTTTTAAATGTTGTGTAATGTCCTAAATGGTATATTTGACGATATTTAGTTTTATAAGGCTATTTCACAAATGCCGCGTAGCGGCCGTTGGGGGTTGGGCCGCGGTAGTGGCCAGGGGCAGAGCCCCTAGTGAATACAATAATTTCATTAAAAACGAGTGGGTTGTGGCCAACGCTAAACTCCTCAATACCAAGTCACTCAAGTATTAAAATTTTGTTTGGGAAATCACATTACAACAGATGAGAAACATTTTCGTGAACTTTTTTTAATTAAATATTTTATTAATGAAAACTTGATTATTATTCAATGCCATTTTATAATAGTGATGTGCCTTTTTAGCAATTTGAAAATAAAAATAACAAATTTCTAGTATCCCGATCTTGGGGTCACTTTGAAATATTTGACAAATAAAAAAGTTGAGAAGCACTGATCAGATATCTTTCAAAATCTAATGGGGTCTAAGCGAGTATTAGATATACGAATTCGTAAATTTTTTAAAGAATCGAATGATTTCTTTAGTCTATAATCGATAGTGTAATATAAACACACCGTATACATGTAGTACACAGCACATAGCACACACACACACAGATACATTGTGATGAAACTTTCAGAATGCAATCTCAGCATGATACTAGTTGATAATCTGCAACAAAAAAACAGCCTTAAAAAATAATAATAATGTAACTAATAATAGTTCACTAAGTGTCCTGAGGAAGAGAACATTGTTCTCGAAACATGTAGACTTGGTTCTAATTAAAAGTGGTTAATACAAAGTTATTTTATTGTTGTTAATTAACGATGGAGCCACAAAAGAATAATTTCGCATTTGATAAAATAATGTAACTCCCTACTATATCTCCTTGGGTTAGTGAGGAGTAAAAATTACAATGAATAAGCTTAATAGATAACTGTTGTAAATATCCCTACCTAATGTCAATTACTTATGGCAAACCAATTCATTATTAGTAATAACGTACTGGGACGTGATGTAATGTGAATGTGTAGTGGGTGAGGATGTGTAATGAGGTGTTACCTCGGGGTAGTGAGGAGTTAAAATAATAATTTGGTCATACGTATCGTCTTAAATGTTCCTAAATGCGTTCAGTGACCCTTTATAGAGTGTAGCGAACTTTACTATAGGGTATATAATATACCTAGGTACCTATACATACATAGGTAGGTACTATGTAAGTTAGTATTGTTAAATGCCGCCCGCAATGGCGGCCGGCTCCTTTGGTCCTGTGTCATGTGTTCGAGTCCCGTTCACTTAACGAGTTGCAGCACAGTGCTTGGCTTCCCTGCAGTTCTCCCCTGGATTGACCTCAACAGTACATACATACACTGATAAACTCTACTTGACGAACTCGCTCAATCAAATGTCACCCCAAGCCACGGACTGCGGTCTATTTTGTACAAAATAAAATATCACGATTGTATGCTTGAAAAATAATAATTATGACGAATATTCTTACAAAAAGGTTTCTCCGTTACTCCATAGATGGTAATAGTAATTATGCATTATTTTCAGGTAAAATGTTACAGATTATTCAAATATATAGAACTTTCAAAAATTACATCGATAAGAGAACTCAATAAGAAGGCATAATTTGTGAAAGTTGCGCAAGCGCATAAAGTGATCACGTAAACCAGCCGATGACAGGTCGTAAGCCCTGTAGGTTCTTCTACAATATCCCAACTTCGTTTCTATTGAGTTGTTCCTAAAAATGTTTGTCAATAAAAATAATTATGACATTTAGATACCATTCTCTTAAGTAGAATTTAAGATTTTTTTTATATTGATTTTTTGTTTCATTTTGTTTCAATGGTTTGTAAATCCTGTCGCATGATGTACATAAAAGCGGGTTGAAAATACATAAGTTCACACATATAAATTGTCTGTCTTAAAACAGGAATTATTCCTAGTTAGATAATATATGTAGGTAAAGTGATGGAATTATGCCAACCAGGGAGCACCTATATGTTTTGTTTAATTATATTTTTTGTTTGTTGTTATATAAATACTGAGTGGTCTCTGTGGTGAATTATTTTGTAAGATTTCTTTATTATGATAAATAAATGTATTGTCATTATTATTTATTGTATTTATTATACATTACTGTACACATTATGTACAAGAGATAGATAATAATATAGTTCGACAAAAAACAATGTTTTTGATTAATCATTTTAAAATGGCTGGTTTTTTGGTGTTTTCTTTCGTATTGAATATAGGTATGAAAAAAGTAAGTCTGACAGTAGTTGCGTTTACCAGTGCGCATCCTTTTTATAGATTAAAATTGCAGATTTTAACATTATTACAATATAATTCGTACTTGTAAATTATTTGTACCTATAAAATTTGTCCGTTTGTGAAATATGTAGGTACCTACTTACTATTACTGAAGTATGTAAAAAAATATTAAAGAAGAGAACACCATTTTTTTCAGAAATCTTCCCGGATGTGCGCTGAACAAGTCACCAAGATTCATTGTAAAAGACTTATAAAGTTACAAACGATACTAAAATCTGTAATTTTGACCTATTATTTACTATTTATTATTTTAGGTGATGCATACTGGTAAATTCAGCCACTCCCTGGTACCAGTCTTGCCTTTTTCATACATTCAATACGGAATGAAATATTCAAAAAACAGCCATTAAATAAACAATTGTTTTTCGACGTCGCTATCTCTTACGCGACGTCCTACGTAGGCGATTCAAAGCGAATGCGAAGCGGCGCGGCGCGGCGCGAAAATAACAAACAGTCGGTAACTATGGAAGTGTCCTACGTTACCGACCGCGAGTATTTTTCGATTCGGCGCGGCGCGATGCGAAGCGAACGCGATCAGTTGGTTTGATATTTTCGCGCGAATTGAAAGCGGTGCCATTGTTTTTTGACATGTCAGAAATAGAAATTTTAATTTCTGTCCATGAACGTCCCATATTATGGGACAAAATAATTATTATTATCGAACCGCGAATTTTAGGATTTGGCAAAAATAAATGGGACTACAAGTAAACACATTTATCTATTATTGCTATTTTACAATAGGATGTTGTTCAAAACACACAAAGTTTTCTCTCGCTTGCACGAATGTCAAATTTTGATATGTTATTCAGTCTCATTTATTAATTCAAGATCACGTAATTCTTCATACAAATTGTGATATCCCTCATAAATATTAGTTTCACTTCTCTGCCGAACATACTTCTTGAGTATTTTATATACGTACATCCATGACAGTAGCTGGCGGCAGAGGGAACGAATCGCGCACACGTAGGACAGAGCCGCCGCGTCGCACCGCATCGCATTGAATTCGCTTGTAACCGCACCGCACCGCTTCGCAATCGCGTTCGCTTTGAATCGCCTACGTAGGACGTAGCGTAAGGCTGTGTTTCTGGAACAACGATTAAAGTAAAAGTAGCGTTAAAATCCTTTGATTTCATAAAATTGTTAATTTTTTTGTTGTTTCATTGAAATCTACATAATGCCGTTGAACGACTCAATTTTGAACACTTTTAATTTTATATATATTTTTTATTTAATTTTTGGCGTTCCATCCGATATCGAGTGATATATAGCGAAAACTTTTTTGAAATCAAAGTATTTTAACTATACTATTAATGATAGTTTGGTTGAAACAACCCAGCCTTAGACTGTAATGTATGTATTATCTCAATAGAAAGAAAACAAAACATAAATTGGGACACCTTTGGAAAAAGTATGTATATAGATTTTGCAATATATGTAGGTAATAACAAAATTGCTTTTAAATAGACGTATGCCACAAAGCTAACTTTTAAAAAACAATATTTAATTCCAAGGGGAAAGAAGTGGTACAGAGATGCCCAGGATATAGAAGGGTGGAAAAGGTTGAAGGAGGCCGCATTAAAAAAAAATAACTTTCTGAGCAACTTGCTTCAGAATATGTAGATCCAATATGTATTTTTTAGTTTAAGACTATATTGCCAGTACCTATTATTAAAAAAAACGTAATACAATTTTTAATAAAATTGATAACCACTGCATCTGTCGATACTCATTTTATATCCAAACGAATATTGCAATTTGGATAAAACTACAACATAACCTAAAATTGATCAGCTGTACCAACATGGTTCCCATCCAGGTGAAACAACGTCAAGCTATAAATTTTACATTTTATATCTTCAGCCGATACCGACAACGCAATATGGCGTAACAGCCGATATCGGCAAATTATATAATTACGTTATTATTATTATTATAAACACAACGTGTGAGTAATTATATATTCAACAATATTATCTGCCTTCATATTCAAAAACATATCAAAAAACGTGACAATATTGTTTTTACCGTAAAATACGACTAAGGCCCATTTACCTATTGGATCATATTGAAAAGTCCATAGTAGGCTATATAGTGAATTTTGAAAATCTTTTCCCCAGTACCATCAAAAGATATGTCTTTAAAATAAAGAACAGTTAATTTTTACATATTCATTCTAATATCTAATACGTAAGTAGATTTTTAGTTCAATTGAAAATGAATATGAAAATTTACCGGCTGAGTTTTTTACTATTCTTGTTATTCAAAAAAACCCAAATTTAACATTTTCTTCACGAAAAAATATTGTAGGTACCTATATCATCACAACAGATTTATTCATACAAAGTTTTTTCATGTTTCATACATTAGAACAGAGTTCCAAACCCCGTGCCCGCGGGCACCGTAGCGCCCGCGGAACGATTCGTATGTTCCCGCCACTATTCGACAGAGACAGAATTTTTTCATTAACATAAATTAAAAATGTGAATTATTTTAATTTATTTGTTATAGTTTTAATTTTCTTGAGTGCCCAGTACTTATCACTTATGATTGTTTGCTAACAGGATTATCGTCATACTCTCCTGATTATGAGGCACTGGCCAATGATATGCTATGCCAAAGATCACATTGACATATTGATAAGTATTATATTTTTTTATAAAATGTTTTCTTTGTATTTATGTTTTTTTGTTTACGTTTTGTAAATACATTTCTCTGTGTGTGTGCAAATAGAATAATTATTTTATTATTTTGAAACATTTTTGTTTATTATTTTACTTGTCCTTTTTGCATATTGCTCGAGAATCAAGCATACATCGAAGCATACGATAGGTAGTGCCCGCCACCCTACCGATATTTTATAATGTGCTCTAGAGTACAAAATGGTTGGGAACCCTTGCATTAGAAGGTAATCTAGTGTGCATATTTGTGTACATCAGTACGCCCATTGCCCAAGGTATACAAGGGTTTTAAATGATAAACCTTTTACTGTGCAATTTTTTTTCCAACCTTATTTTATATTTCCCGTCCATCTTCCACCACCACCCGTTCTTCATTAGGGACTACATAATAACGGCCCCTTGCAAAACTCTGAAAGAACACATAAAAAAGATAAGAAGAGTCCAGAGAACTAAAGAGAGTTACTTTAAATTTGCCATTGATTTTCAAAAGGCGAATAAATATTCAAAGAATTTGAAGAAAGTTTACCTATTTTACTATAATACTTACTGTCGTTTACGTCGTTCCTGTTTCGTGTTAATCAAGTCATACATAATGTATGATGGGACGAACCCCACCACTTCTACTTCAGTACTAGGAAAAGAGATTTTATTGCGGTACAATCACGGAACAATAAGGGTACAATTCGTTAAAAATTCTCGGTACCTGTGAGGTCTTAATGAACAAAATTATTGCTGAATGCAAGAACTTCTAATATTCCGACTGTCTAAATTGTCACATAATTTATATTATTTCATATTCATCTGAAATGATTTTTTTTAGGAGTCATAAAAAAGTTTTCTGGATTGTGAAAAATACGGCTGGAGCTACTGAGCCATGCTGTATTTAATATATACGATTCAATTCATATTTCGATTTGAAAATCAAATATGGCGCCACAATATGTACAGTACGAGGTAGGTTCCCCTGAAATGGGAAAATCGGTAGGTACTTGATAATGAACTGGCTGAAAATATTATAATGTTTTGATATGATAGCCATGCAGTGAAAACAAACTGTCAAAGTCATAATAATTTTCACAACGAAAACTAACCTAAATCTGTGATGTTTATATGTGAATAATAATCAAATGTAGACTAATTTAATGTGCATGATTTGATTTCTCAATGGCTGTGAATTCAAAAGAGTGTTTCGACATTCTTCGGACGGAATGTTCGGGTTCGTTATATTCAGATGCGCATCGAACATTTACATTTCATTTTGGGGAGAACGCAGTTTTATTGTATTTTATTTATTTCAGAACTGTATTTGGATCAGGAGATAGCCACAGAGAATGAATTACCCGACGCTCTAGAGTTTTACAGAAATTATGTATCGAAAAATATACCAGTTTTGTTTAAAAACTGCATTTCCAATTGGCCCGCAGTACAAAAATGGAATGCAAAATTTTTCAGGTTGGTCCAAATGAAAAATGTTTATGTACTTAAAATAAAATTTTATTTAATTTATTCAAGTAAAGTTCACATTTTCTGCCACCGTAATGGTGTTTCTGACTGTCAACAAGTGCCCGAGACTCTTCTACTCTTATCACATCTTCATTGATTTTCTTTATAAACTCCATAGAATTATAAGGTACAGAAGCCGCGTGTAGTACAAATTTCAAATTCAAATGTATGCCAAGTTTTTTTTACATGTGTGTGTGAGGCGGTAGATTGGTTGGTCTACGTATTATGTAGGTGTGCATATCGGTAGGTGTACGTATACGACCGGGCGAGTGAAATTCGTCTGTTTCAGCGTAGTTTTAGTTGGCATACATTCATTGCGCTGACTAGGTATCTGTATCATATATAATCTAAGATAAAGTCGTTAAAATGCACTATAGTTATCGGAAAACAACTTGAATCTGTCACTGTCATGCCGCCAATTCACAACGCCCATCGTCCGCAAGTCCCTCTCTGCTCCATCTAACCATCTCAGCTTTGGCCTACCGACGCTTCTTCTGCCCATTGGTCTTGTAGCGAATATCCTTTTTAGTGGACAGGTTTCGTTCATTCTCGCTATGTGACCCAGCCATCGGAGCCGGCATATTTTGATGTACTGGGTGACATGTACATCTGAGTACAACTGGTACAGTTCGTGGTTGTACCTAATACGCCAGGCTCCATTTTCGCATACGGGGCCATAAATGCGTCTCAATATTTTCCTTTCAAAGGTGTTTTTTAACCTTGTTTCGGTCAATGTTTCAGCAGCATATGTTAAGACTGGTCGTATGAGTGTCTTGTACAGTTGGACTTTTGTTCTCTTTGATACTCTACCAGACTTTAATTGGTTTTGCAGCCCAGAATAACATTTGTTTGCTGCTGTTATTCTTCTTTTTATTTCATCCCCTACTTCATTGTTGTTGGTTATGACTGTTATGAGTGAGCCAAGATAGGTAAACCTGTCCACCGCTTCGAAACTATAATTTCCAACATCAAAGGCACCAGAGGTGGGCTCGTAATCAATGGGTTGGACAGTAAATATTTGGTCTTTTGTTCATTAATAATCAATCCAACCTCCCTTGCAGCTCTTTCAAGGCCAATGAAATCCTCTCGCAGTGCTCTCTCGTTTCTTGCCATAGTATCTATGTCGTCAGCATAGGCCAAAATTTGTATGGATTTGTGAAAAATAATTCCATTGATATCGATTTTTGAATCACACACTGCCTTTTCGAGAGCAATATTGCATCATATTATGCTGTATTATAATATTTATACCACGGGTGTGAATTTGGCAAATTGCGATTGAATTATTGTTCATAATTTGCTTTTAAAACGTTAGTACTTTGGAGGCAGAATCGCCACCTAGCGTTGAGTTTCGGAAATTCAAATTGTGTCAGAAAACTAACAAATTGTAATGGATTCCTCCATACATTTTCTGTAAGTTTATTAATTTTTTTATAATTTTTTAAAGCATTGCCGCCAAAAGTTTTTATTTTTCCCGTAATATATACACGTGCGTTTATCTATCTATTGATATAAAAATTATTGCAATTGGCCAGGGACAGTATTTGTAAACAATTACCTATATTTGTTATTTAATAATTTTAGTGAAAATTATGAAATAACAAATAATAAATAAGCTTCTAAAAATGCTAAACTAAGGCTTTCAATATTTTTGTACTTAAATCAATTAAATTTCGTTATCGTGCATCTTCTTATTTTTATTTATTTTTTTTATTTTATTTACATAATTACATAAACTGCACACAAACAACACTAGGTAAAAAATTACAATGAGTAGGCTTAATATATAATTGTTAAACTATCCCTACCTAGTGTCAATTACTTGTGGCAAATCAATTCATATAATTAATAACATAATGGGATGTGAATGTGTAGTGGGTGAAAATGTGTAATGAGGTGTGTAAAATGTGTCTTACTATGCTGATTTTAAATTGAACAGTAAGTTTTTGTATTGGTTTGGCGAGTTATGAAAAATATCAAGTTGAAGGGTACTTTGATGCTTATTGTAAGTGGTGAGGATTCTGTTAATTGGTGAGTTTAGAGATCAGTTAGTTCTATAGCAATAATTATGGAAGAGTGACGTGTGTCTCGTACGTCGAGTCGGTACATGCAAATTTATATATGAAACAAGGTCTGGACAGTCAATATTGTTATTTAGTATATTATACAGGAAAAGTAAATCATTAATGGTTCGTCGTATTATGTGTGTAATACCTATATTTAAATTTTAGAATTATGGTTTTGTATAATTAACAGGAGAGAAATTCCTCACAAGTCAGTGACAGTCGCCCTAACACCAAATGGTTATGCAGACGGAATAGCTTGGGACGATGTCACCCACCAACAATACTTTGTTATGCCAGAGGAACAACAAATGACCATGGCGCAGTTTCTAGATTGTCTCAACGAGAAGAGGTGCATTATTGTTTTATATATTTTCTGTTATTCTTGGAGCATTTTAGTAAACTTCTTTGTCGAATTCTTCTTTAACCTTTTGACGACGGATATGAAATAGAACTCACAGTACATGTGGAAGGGAAGCCATATTTGCTGTGTGTATCGCCGCAGCATCTAGACATTACATTTGTCTTTTAAGTACGGTTTCGGCATCAAAAGGTTAACAACCGTACCATAAGTAAAACTCTGTGGTTTTGCTAGCAATAAGATCTTGCTGAAAAGCTGCTCCCATTTCAATGTTCAGCATAGACATATTGAGATATTGTATTTTATTTTTTTATTTTAATGTAACTTCACTGGCAACTAACAGGTACTATTTATTTATTTATTTATTTATTAAAAATAACAAAGAAAAATTCACAATATAACAATATATACAATTTTTAAAAAGATACATTATAATTTTGTTTTTTATGACTCAACTTCAAAAAGAGTTTTCTCGTGCTTTGAAGTGAGTCACATTTCACAAACCTACAAACTATCTAATCTAATTATATACATACATACATCTTAATCTAGGCACTAATCTATTTACAATAACATACATATTTAGATACAAACATACATAATATTATATATAAAGAGAGAGAGAAAAAAAAAATACAAAATTGGTCTGTAGAATAAATAAAAATACACAAATTGAAAATAAACAATACACAATGAATACACAAGAAAAATGTTACTTCAAAAAGTCTTTCAGCAATACCAAGAAACCTCCAAAATTATTTTGCGCCACTATTCTCATATCCACTGGTAAATCATTAAACCACTTCACCCCATTATATGAATAATGATTTTGGCCAAAAGATGTATTTTTCTTTGGGATCTTTATCATTCCACTTGTACGAGGACCAATTCTTAGATTGTCTATAGGGTGAATTTGGTTAGTGAAATATTCTTTACATATAACGTTGCACAAGCACATAAAGTGATCACGTAAACCAGCTAATGACTAGTCGTAAGCCCTGTATGTGCCTTGAGTTCCTGGTTCTTCTATAATATCCCAACTTCGTTTCTATTGAGATGTTAAATAGTTTGTCAACAAAAGTTAACTTAAGATACAAAAGAGAAAGGCATTCGTGGTTTCACTGGATTCATGAATCCAGGCCCACGAGCACAGAGTACCAGCCAGAACACGCGAGCCACATGGGCTTGCGACCATGTATGTGGGATTAAGGGGCCCCTTTATGGCTCAAGTCACTCTCACCACTCACTCACCAATCTCCGACTGATACTCCACTCCCCTGCATAACCAAATCCAACACGATGCGGATAATGCTGCTTTTACCACCCTATCCAAAAGTTCTTTTATTTTACCTCTAGGGAGATCCAGGTCTTTAAAGTAGGAATATAAAGATATTGTGGGCAGGCCTCTCGCCCTCACCTCTACAGCATATATATTCAGCATATATATGCTAAAGCCATTTTGAACTGTTTTATCTATGAATATCTCTAATCGCAATACGTATTGCACAAACATTTTCAATATCACAGTAGTAGCCACCATGGCAATATAATATGACAGTTATTATTCTAAGTTAATATGTATTATTGCCGATTTAATTCTAGGCCTGGATATATCCCGTATATTCAGCGTCAAAATTCCAATCTGACAGAGGACTTTGCCGAGCTAATGATGGACGTGAAGAAGGACATTCCATTTGCCAGTGAAGCTTTCGGGAAACTACCCGATGCTGTTAACTTCTGGATGGGAGACAGTAGAGCTGTTACCTCAAGTTAGTTAATTGGTATATTCATCAATTTGTATAAGATTTATAGTTGACAGGGCCTTAAAATCAAACTTTGATACCTGCCTTTAAAGATGTGACTGTGTTCGGCAAAAGTGCTTATGCTCATTAAAGTCTTACTTATTTGTGGATTAAAACTATGTGTTTTTATTTATTTTTATAAATAGTTTTATTTATAAAATATTACAATAGGTATTATACATTAATGGGATTGAGTCAAATAAACACTGTTCAATGCAATTAGTCGAAATGAACAAATATTTAACTTCACTCTATTTTGTCTATTGATAAGGATGGAAGACGGAAGTATGTCGTAATAATTTATTAAAATTATTACGACATACTTTGCGGAATTCCATATGAATAACAAAATATTTTAGTATTTTTTACTAAAATGAACAGCAAAAAAAAAAAAAACTTTAAATGTCACATCAGTTGTTACTGAAGAAAACTTTATAACGAAAAATAAACGTGAAGTGGCAAATACAAAGTTTTTTGTTGTTAATTTTTAGAAAAAGTACCTACTAAAATACTTTGTTATTTTGTAATGTTTGGAAAAGGTTCTGCTTTAAATATAACTTCACCAATGTGAAATTCAGTGGACCTCACAAAATTCTACTACATTTACATGAAGGAAACAATTTTAAATTATTACATTGTTGAATTCTCTCCACATTGACAGACAGAATGCTTATTCATATTTTCATTTATTCCATCACGGCATATCTCAAAAGTGTAGTAACCAGCGACAGGTGTGTGGGTGTGCATTACCATAAAAAAGGAAGGACAACACAGCGTATATCTTTACACACCTATAAAAGCACTACATTCAGAATGTGTGGTGAAGTTATTGTTGCCTGTCGTACGGTACACCCGAAAACGATGATAATAGAAAATAATGAAAGCACTATTCTAAGCCGGTAGTTCACAGCCGATATGACAAAATGTAAGAAAATATTGGTACGTTTAATAAATGTGAATGATTTACTTTCAGTGCACAAAGATCCATATGAAAATATCTACTGCGTCATCGACGGCAAAAAAGATTTCACCATCATCCCCCCAACAGATCTACCCTACGTCCCCTACAAGAGATACCCCGTGGGAGTATACGAAAAGTTAAAGTACTGCAAAGACGACAAGTTCAGGATCAAACCTGTCTTTGAGTCGCCCAACCTGGACTCTAGCGTCTCGTCCATGGAGAAGAACATCAAGGAACTAAACAACAGCAAGAGCTCCGAGGACATCAAGTGGGAGGCCAAACGATCCCTTCCATCCAACGGCAGAGACGAACGCTTCAAGAGGTCCCACGATTTCTTTGAAAACTTCGACGTATCCCCTCGCACGCTGCCGTGGATCGCGATAGACCCCGTCCATCCTGACACGAAGACGTATCCGGAGTTTAAAAAGGCGCACGTGTTCCATGTGACTGTCGAAAAAGGCGATTGTCTCTACCTGCCTAGTCTGTGGTTCCATCACGTGCGTCAGAGCCACGAATGCATAGCCGTCAACTACTGGTACGACATGGACTATGACATCAAGTACTGTTACTTTAAGATGCTAGAGAAAATGTGTAGCTTCGACACTTAGACAAATAACCTTATATTAACTGTAGTCGTTGATTCTTATGAGAAGAAAACCTAAATACAAGGCTTTGCGCATTTGGCGAGAATCGAAATTAGTCAATACGTAGGCTTGGCCGCCACTCTCCCTAGGTGGAGTAGTCCATAGCCGTTGTGCATTTCCTCTGCGAGCTCAGACTGTGTTCTTCAGACGACGCGATTTGATCTTTCATCGTGTTTTTGTGCTCAAAAATTTGTGTAAAAGATATCTTCGAATTTGTTGATTTCTTTTCGGTCAATCTTTGTTAGCTGTTTTCTTTAAATGATATCATCACTCTGTCAATAGTCATCTCAAAATAATGGTGGTTTTCTGCTTGTTACTGTGCTTGCTCCACTCAAGAATGAGTATTAGATTTTATGTTCCTTGATCAAAGCAGCCATAAGTCTTGCTAGTATATAAAAAATTCTTGAAAACAAATTAAAACATTTTTATTTAGAAATATTGTGACGTTTGTCACTTGTTCAATGAAATTTGTAATGAATAATTGTTGTAAGCAAAGACATATTAGACCTTAAGATGAAGAATAGACACTCATCGTACGGATGCTTAGTCAGTCTTTCAGCGTCTTCTTATTTATGTCGCACACCCTATAGTTGTGTTGTAATCTTATGAAACATAGTATAGACTGCACTCTTTATGTGTGTGTGTATATTTGTGTACCTACTCTCGTAATTCAGAGAGGTTTTTTTATATAAAATATTTACAAAATATCATAACTGACAGAGTATGTATTTATTATAATCATATAATGTAAAGAGATGCAACCCCATACTAATTATTAGTTTAAAACGTGCACCATGCATCTATTTTTTTTTCACTGGATTCACGAATCCAGGCCCACGAGCACAGGCGACCAGCCATAATAGGCGAGCCACACGGGCTTGCGACCATGTATGCGGGAACAACGGGCCCCTTTATGACTCAAGTCACTCTTACCAGTCACCCACCAACCTCCGGCTGATACCCCACTCCCCTGCACAACAATACATAACAACAAAAAGACTGAGTCTTAGTCCCAAATGCAGAGTCCGACCTAAATACTAAATACTAACCATGTTTTCATTGCACAGTCGCTCACTAAAGTTAGGAGATCATGTGACTTCCTAACTGGAGGTTGCTACCAAGTTTTTTGTATGAGAATCCCATTGCAGAGACATATCTTAATACTTACCGCATGCGCAGTGGCGTTAAATAACATTTGCGAACTGTCAAGAAGTAAGGTTGATCGCGAGGAACCTTACGAGTGGTACTAAAATACGAGATGTTTTCAATGGATGACGCTCTTAGAGACTTCATCAAATATTTATTTTGTAATGCTGTCAAATCAAATCCCATACAGAGTATTCAGCGATCTATACGAGATCCCGAAAATTCGCTGGAATTTCAGAAAAATCGTGACATCGAGCTGTCAGTGTTAGTTTGGTTAAATTTGTTTTTGTTGTTATGACAAAAAACATTTTAAACGTCAGTATAAACTCATAAAAAAATATCTATCTCTTTTCTTCGTACACAAAAATGTGAAATTCTACACCATCGACCTTAAGTTTGGCGTAGTTTGTAGTATTTATTTAGTGATGTCTCTGCAACGCAATTGCTAAATTAAGAATACTTATACTCCAGTGAGGTTAGGAGTTAGTATTTGGGTACCTAGGACTGTGCATTCGGGTCTTAGCCTCTAATTGAGTTGCACATTTTTCATACCCATTCGCAACTATATACATTATATCTCTATGATTATAACAGAATCTTTATTACATATCAATTCCTTCATGCTTTACTATCTAAATTAATCCAACTGTCGATTTGTTCAGGAGAACTTTGTTCAGGAGAACTTTGTTCTCTTAACATATCGACAATGTTTCAAGCCAGGATACGCGAGAATTGTATGCAGAGGTCTACTATTTCACGGCTTTTCCAACTTTGAAGTCAAAAAACACCAACTTAGAGGCT